>CM054115.1:10529849-10867405 GCA_028673005.1 Tanypteryx hageni | reverse complement strand
TTTTTATTGTTGTCAACGAAAATGATCTTCCTAACAACTGAAATAAACAAGATCTACTCTGAACAAGTTTTTTTCGTACGCCTACTGCACATTGTGAATGCATGGAAGTAAATGGATTATCCACAACAAAGAAATGAACGTAAATATGTTTGCTTTCCTTACGTACGCGCAATGCTTATTTAAGTGAAAGGAAATTGATAATTCACGACGAAGGAATAACCGTTAACGTCAAGATTACTACTACTCATTTCAATTGAGGTGTTTTCAAATAATACCAATTTTTTGCTAATTATTACTGATTATAAAATAAATCGGTGAATCAAAAATTCAGTATTTCCTTAAGGTCGCTTCTGATATATCGTTTTGCAGTGCCAAGACAATAGACTAAGCCATTGCTATTTATATCTTTTTGACATATATCTATATTAATAAAAGGCGGTGTGAGTCTGTGTGAACAGCATTTCTCGAAAACCAAGAAACTTAGAGACCTTGTTCACTTACCATGAGGATGCGCACTTCAGGGACAAAATTTTGATTTTTGGTAGGAGGGGGGAGCGGAGGGGAAGGGGGAAGGAAAGGGGATACGGGGAGGTGGAAGGGGAGGGGGAAGGGGAGGGGATAAACGGAGGAGGGTCCCATTTCCCATTAGATAACTCGTAAAAATTGATTTTCGACTTACATATTTACTCTTTTGCAAATTAAAATTATATCTTCGGACCTAGTCGGTTTAAAGAAAAATAAGTAACGTTTCTTATTCTTATCGTCACATTTTGCCTACGATACAAAATCGCTCAAGTTATACGTTTAAATCATATTTATTCGAAAAATTTAAGATTTTTGACAATATGTTGCCTTGCCGACCGTGTCATTGTTAAACCTCGATATTGTAGTGTCTCCTTAATCCTTATACGTATTATATGCGTAAGGAATCCATGCTTTGAATGCTTTAATATGAGATAGAAAAGGAGAGAGAGAAAGGAAGATAGAGAGAGACAGTGGGAGAGAGAGAGGGGGGGGGGGTGAGACACAATTAAATTTTCCCTAAATTAACAAGTAGTTCTGGAAAGAACTAATCTGCCTACTTGTCTTTCAATACAATTTCAATATGTATATAACAAGTGGGGGTGTACAGGTTCCCGTGGTACAGAAGTTCTTTTCATCGAATTTGCCGTAGTATAATCGTATACTAATGTATTTGCTTCGAAATCAGAAAATTATTTTTCCTTATATTGTGGTAGCCCCGCTTTTTTGATCCGTTCTAATTATATTCATCTCGTTTCCCCATTCTATACTCGCCCTACAAATGAACTTTCTTTGAAATCGGTTCAGCCAATACCTTCGAGGTTTGTAGTTACAGAAAAATTCCAACTTCATGTGGTGGCAGCCCTGTCTAGTAGACACACTTGAAATGTGCTGTTTTGGTTGCAGGTTTCCCTCTCTTTATGCGGGTTCGCTTTATGCGGGTTCGCTTTATGCGGGTTCGCTATTATGCGGGTTCGCTTTATGCGAATTCGCTATTATGCGACAAACTTAGTGCCGCCGGAATTTCTTTTTATGCGTCTTTGTTTCGCTCTTATGCGGTTACGCGGCCAGTGCAATACAAATGCAAAAAAGTTCTCCATTACACCAAAAGTCGACCATTCAGTCTCTCATTGTCTCCTACGCTTTGCGTATTAAAACTACAGTAAAAGAGATGAGAGCGGAGAGGATATCGTAGAGTGGAGATGAGACGGAGATTTCTTGTGATACTTTTTGAGCACACTTGAGAAGTTTTGTCTCATTGACCGCGGAACTTACGTTGGACCAAGACAACCCTCCAGCACTTTAAACCTCCGCTGTTATGTCTCCCGCAACAGCCACCACTTGTGTTCGTCTGCTTCCTTTTATTGGCGAGTAATTTTCATTGTTTTAAGTTTGTATTTAAAAGAAGAGCGTCTTGAAGGGGAGGTAGGTTTGCTTGTGGAACGTATCCCTATCTTTTACATGTAAATATGGGTTCTGCGTATGCGAATTCACTTTATGCTTCACTTTTCTGGAACGCAACCTCCTCATAAAGAGAGTAAAACCTGTATTTATTTATATGAAAATTATATATACCATATTTGGTTAAAATCCATGCGGTCAGTTCTCTAGAAATACGCGTAAAAGAACTATTATTTTACTTTTTACTGTGGTAGCCCTGCTCGTTAGCTTTGATTTATGCATCTTGATTTATTGTGATATGTTGTACAAATGTAATATACAAAATTTTATTGAAATCCGTTCAGCCAATTCCTTCCATATCCTTAATTACCGAAAGAGTTTAAATTGTAATTTTGGCACACCTGTTTAGCTGATTCGGTTAAATATGCTAATATGGTTTTTCGTGTATGTGTGCATTATAAATATTAAATTTTGTTAAAATTGATGCGGACAATTCAACACAAATACTTGTAAAAAAGAATTTTTTTGATACTTGTATTGTGGCAGCCCTGGTTTTTATGTCTTTGCTAATCATCTTGATTTCGGTTTTTTATGTTGCACACCTTTATACAAATTTTCGTTTAAATCGGTTAATCCAATTCCTTCCAAATTTATAATTACCGAAAAGATTAATTTTGCAATTTTGGCACCCCTGCTGAGTCGAATCGGTCGAAATATTTCATTTTGGTCATTACTGTGAGGATTCTATATACCAAATTTGATTGAAATCTGTTCAGTCAATTCTTCCCTGATAAATGCGCACGGGCGGGCATCACGAAGATAATAGTGCGTTTCAGCATTGAAGAAAAGCACTAAAAATTTACTGGAATAAAATTTGCAGGAAATTTTAATTTTCCACAACCATTGTTTGAAACATTTTCCCATATAATGCATTGTTTTTGATAGATATCTTAACAAATAATATTTTAGTTGCCACCTACCGACGACTGTTGTTAACAATTGACGCTCAGTTGTCTCTTTATTTTTTAATTGTTGGAGCTTCGTAGCTATATCCAATATCAGAAGACTATAATTTGAGTTTATTTCTGTTCTTTTTAAAATCTTTAAAATTTTCTCGCAGTTCCTTTAAATATTTATTATCATGTAACCTATTTCGAATTTTTAGAAATAATACTGGTATAGAGAAAGTCATGTAGTTGTCGCATCAGATTTTTTGGAATGCAAGCAAAAAATGATTTTGGGGGTATAAGAATATTGTATAGCGTAATGTATTTCTTTGTCATACAATTTATATTCGCCAAAAACTATTTTTACTCTCAGGAACACTCAATTATGTGAGTTTTATATTTATTGCTTACGTTTTAGTGCATTTAAAAGTCGGTTTCATTAATTTTTATTTAAATTTCAGCTTAATTCTTAATTCACGCACATCGTCATATTTGACGGGCAATTACGCTAGTTAACGTAAATCTCAAAGAACGCCTTTGGAAGGTCTTTGTGCTCCGACATGGAGTACACCTTTCCAATCTTGTTGCTATGGAATAGGGGTCTCAAATAGGATCAAATGACCCTTAAACCTACGTTTAGTTACTCGAGCATTCCGGGCTCCGATGATTCTTGAAATGCGCCACAACCAGGAGAATAAAGTTCTTCATTTGGCCGCTAGATGTCAACTGCTCCCTGAAGATAGCCGATTAACATAAGACTGACAGAGACCTCAAATGTGGGTGTTTCGAGTAAGACTGATTGTGAATAAGATTAGGAGTTAGGATGCGGTTTTTATCGATGGAATTTTATTATTGATAGAAAAATACTAAATTTTCTAATTACCAAATTACAGTAATAATTATCAAACCAATAATAGATTAGTTATAATATTATGGTCAGAATTTTATTTGTTGTTATGGTATTCGTTTTGAAGTTACTACTTTTCTATTAAAACATAAATTCGCCAAATGTCATTGATTTACATTGAGTTAATTCTGTATGAGAACTTTTCCAAATGGTGAATACTGTTTTGTTTCAGGAAGTATAATTGCCGTGTTATCTGATTGGTTATTGGTGATGCTATAGCTAGATTTACCTTTATTCCTTAATCCAAAATCTTACTCTCCGTATATTCTGACTAATTGTTCTTAAAAATGTAATCATTGAGCATATTTTTAAAAGCAGCAATGCAAAGTTTTTTTTGCCATATTACGAAAATTTGAAAAGAGGACTTTTGAGACTTTATTATGATTTTGAATGCGTAAAAACAATATTTTATCTTAAAAAGTAAAGTTTTAATTGCAAAGTTAACAAAAGATTCGTAACTGAAATGTAATAGCCTTTGACGCGCTCACTTCATCGGGTTAGTTGCAGAAGCCTAGCTTTTCAAATCAGGCGTGATGCTTGTTGCATTTAGGCGCATAACTGAAGTCGACTTCATGTGGCAACCGGTTCCCATGACAAAACGATATTTCTCTATAGCGCCACCAAGTACTTGTCCGCGGCACACCGGTGGCAGAACACTGATGTAGTACACAGAGACTTTTTGAACACCCTGTATAAAAGATAGATATTATGAGCCCGAGATGTAGAAGCTGTATTATTAATGCGATCATGATCTGGCGCTGTTTTTAGGTGCTGGTTTCCAAAGGAAACAGCCCAATGAAATGGCCCATTCTGTTGTGTGTCCCCTAATAACAACTTTTGCATTAATGGACCGATTTTCATGAAACTTGGTATGGCGCTCCTGCTATATTCCTTCGAGCTATATTTTATTTGGCGAAGACTGAAGCCTCGGGTTCGATTCCAGGAACGTTTTCCCCCTATTTATTTTACATAGGAAGTCTCAAATCCATCGTGCAGAGATGTTTTCTTTATTATTTTAAAATATCTTAAAATTGTGATATCAGAGCGAAGTGTGTACTGTTCTAAGGGGAAAGGAATGTAGATTCAAATTCTTATCGCTGAATTTTTATAATTGGTCGTATTTTCTTGAATTTCTAATAAAACTGCGTTTTTGCGTTTTAAATCGCATTTTATCGGATTGTTGCCATAGAGACGATTATTATCGAACTCGGCTAGAGCATAGACGAACGAACAAATGGGTTATTTTCTTTTCCACTCGACTACCCTTCAGCAATGGACAGTTTATCCAGTTATATTAGTGTATAAAGAGTAACATTTATTAAATTCGTTTATTTAAAAAAATACGTAAAATAAAATGTCAGAAAGAGATTTTAACATTGCTTTTAGTATTTTAAACCTGATAATGTTTTCCAATTCTTCTCTATCATTGATAAACTATGAATTACAAATGGTATTTATGGTATGAGAATTCCTTGAATGACTAAGGCATACTGGAATATTCCTGTCAATATAAGTAATCAATTCGAGAGGTCAACTTTGGGAAAACAAGCCTACATAAGTCTTGGTTTGGACTTATTGTTTGTTTATTATTTTTAAAGTTGTAGTGCTTCGACTTTAGCTAAGAGCAGCGTTTAAGAAGGCCTTTGCCAGCATATTGATTTAAATCTCCGCCGGTGTCAATGACTTGACTTGTTGGTGCCCTCCTAAGCATGTGCGCCGCCTACACGAGCGGCAGAAATAGCAACTACAACAGAACTAGAGGCAAATTTACTTCAATCTTTCACTCATGTTATCAATCTACTTCTGGGAGTTGTCAAATTTACTAAAACACACTCCTGTCTTCCGATCCGTCGCAGTAACTTTTCTTTGGTCAAAATAGGGTCGATATATCCGTCGACTTGCATTGTTTCGAGTGTTTAGATTTACTACAGATCTATGGCAATCATAGCACGACATTATAGTGACACCCATGCGTAGTTGTATTCGCAATCGTCGCTTGTCCGTACATGCCTTTCGCGCTGGAGATTCGCCGACCGTGATGTTACCTTCGTAAATTCGATTTTCCTATTGTCTCACTCGACTGGTGACTGCTTCCTGCACTCCATGGCCTTCCTCGTGCTCCTACAAGGGTTACTCTCTCTCTCTCTCTCGTCCATATCGAAATTCCCCTCTCCCTCCCTCCTCCCACCCTCCCTCCCTCTCTCCCTCTTTCTCCCTCCATCCCTCCCTCTTTCTCCCTCCCCCCCCACTACCTCCCCCCTTCTTCTCCCTCCCTCCTCCTCCCTCCCTCCCTCTCCCTCCCTCCCTCCCTCTCCCTCCCCCCCCTCCCGCCCCCTTCCTCCCTTTCCTTCCCTTCCTTATAAATGTGTGTAGAACAGTAAACTCATCTCGTCACTCACTTAGGAATTTAAGTAGTAGTACTCCAGTTTCTCTAAAAAAAAGCATCTGGTAACTTCACTCATTATTCCAAATTTTGACTATGTTGATATAGCGTACCAAGATTTATCTCAAGAGTTGTCGTTAAAGATTCAGAAAACTCATAACGCGTGCATTAGATATATTTTTAACCTGAAGAAATCAGACCATATTTCAGATTCACTCGCCAAACTATACTGACTAAATTTGGAGTCCCGAAGACGCCTCCATTTGCTTTCCTTACTATATCGATTACTTGCATCTAACAATCCACATTATCTTGCAACGGAATTCAGGAGTATAGACACTGTATACAACCGTAAAACCAGAGGGTGCCATAAACTCCTTGTTCCCCAACACAGAACGGTAATATTCAACAAGTCCTTCATTGTAACTGCTTGCCGACTAGGGAACGAACTTTCCCAAACAATCAAAAATTTGCACTCGCTCTCATCATTCACAGGACACTGCTATCTATCTCTCTTATCCTTTCAAAGGAACAGTTATACACACTTAATGCTTCAACGTTTCTCAATCTTGATTTTGACAAAACAATACTCATTGTGCATGATTTATACTTTTTTATTTTATTCATTTACTTATTTTATCTCCTGTATTTTTGTTTAGTCATAACCGTGTTATTATCTATTCATTTTGTCATTTTCATATGTTTCATTCCATCAATGATGTACTCGTATTGTGACAAAATTTTAGTGATCATAGCTTTAAGTTTTTCATGTATTCATCTTTAGTTCTAAATATTCAGTTATTAATGTCTTTAGAGAATCTCAGTAGGTTTCGCAGGTTTTTCACACCCCCTTCTTGTGTGGGTGTTTCCCTGCTGTGGGTTTTTTTTACATGGATTTCATTATTCAGCAGTCCATATTTTTTCCCCACAAAATTATATGTTTTCAATTCTTGTATTTTTATGGTTACTTGTATTTACATTAAGTGCTTTGTATTATTGTATATATTTTATGGCGAGGGGTTAGGTGGAAGATGGGACTTTTTAGTCTCAATCTCGCCCCAAATAAAGACCACATCAATCAATCAATCAATCTCCCTCTCTCTCCCACCCTCCCTCTCCCTCAATCCCTCTCCCTCCCTCCCCCTCCCTCCCTCCCCCTTCCTCCCCCTCCCTCCCTCCCCCTCCCTACCTCTCCCTACCTACCTCTCTCCCTACCTCTCTCTCCCTACCCCTCTCTCCTTCCCTCCCTCTCCCTTCCTCCATCTCCCTCCCTCCATCTCCCTCCCTCCCTCCATCTCCCTCCCTCCCTCCCTCTCCCTCCCTCCCTATCCCTCCCTTCCTCTCCCTCCATACCTCTTTCTCCCTCCCTCTCCATTCCTCCATCTCCCTCCTTCTCCCTACCTTCCTCTACCTCCCTCTCCGTCCCATACCTAAGAAAAGTCTTACTTCTGACATAACCGACTTTCGGCCCATCAGTTTACTTCCTGTATTATCAAAGGCATTTGAAAAGGTTTTACATAAACAAATCACATATTTTGCTAGGGAGGACATGTCTGTTTTACCTAGGTTTTCCCCACAAACACAAATCTGTATTCAATTTTATCTTTTTAAATTGTATGATTTAGGTACATAATGTTTATATAATGTATTTTGTTATACCTGATTTTATTCTTTTTCTTGTATTTATTATATTGACGAAGGGTTAAATGTAAGAATGGACCTTTCTGGTCTAAATTTCGCCCGAATAAAGACGATTATCTATCTATCTATCTATCTATCTCCCTCCCTCCCTCCCTCCCTCCCTCCCTCTCCCTCCCTACCTCTCCCTCTCTCTCCCTCCCTCCCTCACTTCATCTCCCTTCCTCTCCCTGTTCATCCCTCCCTCTCCCCCCGTTCCCTCCTTCCCTCATTCTCCCTCCCTCTTTTTCCATCCATCCCTCCCTCCCTCTCTCTCCGTCCCTCCCTCTCCGTCCTTCCCTATCCCTGCCTCCCTCTCCCTCCCTCCCTCACTTCATCTCTCTTCCCCTCCCTATCTCCCTCCCCTCCCTCACTCTCCTTCCCTCTCCCTCCCTACCTCTCCCTCCCTCCCACCCACCCTCCCTCTCCGTCCCTCCCTCTCTCTCCCTCCCTCCCTCTCCGTCCTTCCCTATCCCTGCCTCCCTCTCCCTCCCTCCCTCACTTCATCTCTCTTCCCCTCCCTATCTCCCTCCCCTCCCTCACTCTCCTTCCCTCTCCCTCCCTACCTCTCCCTCCCTCCCACCCACCCTCCCTCTCCGTCCCTCCCTCTCCCTCCCTCCCTCCCTCTCCGTCCTTCCCTATCCCTGCCTCCCTCTCCCTTCCTCCCTCACTTCAATTATCTTCCCCTCCCTACCTCTCCCTCCCCTCCCTACCTCTCCCTCCCTCTCCCTCCCTCTCCCTCCCTACCTCTCCCTCTCTCTCCCTCCCTCCCTCACTTCATCTCCCTTCCTCTCCCTGTTCATCCCTCCCTCTCCCCCGTTTCCCTCCTTCCCTCATTCTCCCTCCCTCTTTTTCCATCCATCCCTCCCTCCCTCTTTCTCCCTCCCTCTTTCTCCCTCCCTTCCACTCCCTCCCTCTCCCTCCCTGCCACTCCCTCCCTCCCCCTACCTCCCGCTTTCTCTCCCCCCGCTCCCTCCCTCTCCCTCCCTCATCCTCCCTCTCTCCCCCTCCTTCCCCCTTCCACCCTCTCCTTCCCTCTAACACCTTCCCTTTCCCTCACTCCCTATCCCTCCCTCCCTATCCCTCCCTCCCTATCCCTCCCTCCCCCTTCCTCCCTCTCTCTCCCTCCCTCCCCCTTCCTCCCTCTCCCTCCTTCCCTCTCCCTCCCTCCCCCCTTCCCCCTCTCTCCCCCTTCCTCCCCCTCTCTCCCCCTTCCTCCCCCCTCTCTCCCTCCCTCCCCCTCTCTCCCTCCCTCCCCCTCTCTCCCTCCCCCTCCTTCCCTCTCCCTCCATCCATCTCCCTCCCTTTTTCTCCCTCCCTCTTTCTCCTTCCCTCGTTCTCCTTCCCTCTATCTCCTTCCCTCTATCTCCTTCCCTCTTTCTCCCTCCCTCATTCTCTCTCCCTCCCTCTTTCTCTCTTCCTCCCTCCCACTCCCTCCCTCTCCCTCATTCCCTCTCCCTCCTTCCTTCTCCCTCCCTCTCCCTCCCTCCCTCCTCCCTCCCTCCCTCCTCCCTCCCTCCTCCCTCCCTCCCTCCTCCCTCCCTCCCTCCTCCCTCCCTCCCTTCCTCTCCTTCCCACCCTCTCCTTCCCTCTCCCTCCCTCCCCTTCCTCCCTCTCCATCCCTCTCCCTACTTCCCTCTCCCATCCTCCCTCACTTCATTTCTCTTCCCCTCCCTATCTCCCTCCCCTCCCTATCTCCTCCCCTCCCTACCTCTCCCTCCCTACCTCTCCCTCTCTCTCCCTCACTTCATCTCCCTTCCTCTCCCTGTTCATCCCTCCCTCTCCCCCCGTTCCCTCCTTCCCTCATTCTCCCTCCCTCATTCTCCCTCCCTCTTTTTCCATCCATCCCTCCCTCCCTCTTTCTCCCTCCCTCTTTCTCCCTCCCTTCCACTCCCTCCCTTCCACTCCCTCCCTCTTCCTCCCTCCCTGCCACTCCCTCCCTCCCCCTACCTCCCGCTTTCTCTCCCCCCCGCTCCCTCCCTCATCCTCCCTCTCTCCCCCTTCTTCCCCCTTCCACCCTCTCTCTCCCTCCCTCCCCCTTCCTCCCTTTCCCTCCTTCCCTCTCCCTCCCTCCCCCTTCCTCCCCCTCTCTCCCCCTTCCTCCCCCTCTCTCCCCCTTCCTCCCCCTCTCTCCCTCCCTCCCCCTCTCTTCCTCTCCCTCCTTCCCTCTCCCTCCACCCATCTCCCTCCCTCCCTCCCTTTTTCTCCCTCCCTCTTTCTCCTTCCCTCGTTCTCCTTCCCTCTATCTCCTTCCCTCTATCACCTTCCCTCTTTCTCCCTCCCTCATTCTCTCTCCCTCCCTCTTTCTCTCTTCCTCCCTCCCACTCCCTCCCTCCCACTCCCTCCCTCCCACTCCCTCCCTCCCACTCCCTCCCTCTCCCTCCCTCTCCCTCATTCCTTCTCCCTCCTTCCTTCTCCCTCCCTCTCCCTCCCTCCCTCCCTCCTCTCCTTCCCACCCTCTCCTTCCCTCTCCCTTCCTCCCTCTCCCTTCCTCCCTCTCCCATCCTCCCTCTCTCACCCTCCCTCTCCATCCCTTCCTCTCCCTCCCTCCCGCTCCCTCCCTCCCTCTTTCTACCTCCCTCTTTCTCCCTCCCTCTTTCTCCCTCCCTCTTTCTCCCTCCCTCTTTCTCCCTCCCTCTTTCTCCCTCCCTCCCTCTCTCTCCCTCTCCCTCCCTCCCTCTCCCTCCCTCCCTCTCCCTCCCTCTCTCTCCCTCCCTCTCTACCCCCCTCCTTCCCTCTTCCTCTCGGTAATAATGCATAATCAATCACTCCTGCACCATGGATTAGCACATTATGCACAGTGACAGGCATGTAAAACCGTGAATATAGCTTCAAGTAGTGATTTTTTGTTTCTTGTGCATAAAGATCAAATTCTTTAGCATTTATTGAGAAGCCACATGACAGTGTTGTTAGAATAGTTCCAAATCGGTGATGCCAGTTATTGCTGCCGAAAGTTAAGGGTTCTGGAAAAAAAACCGCGAGCTGTCCCGCCGTCATTGGAATTATCACCTCCTCCGAGTGTCGGCTGACCTACAATCAGACCATTTTCCTTTCTGAACTTTTGACATACATTTTCTTTTCTTTTTTTGACCGGCGCCTTTTTCTCTTTCCCTCTAACCTGTCACTTCTTAAGTTCTAGCCAATATGAAATGTGGAGCAGGCATTCAAAAAACTTAATCCAGGCATGCAAGGCAGAAAGACCAAATTGGTATGTAGTAGCATCCACAACATCATTAACTAACTTGTCATCACTCATCTGTTTAGGAGTGGCGCCACAAATATAACAAGTTTGAGAAGAGGTGTGAGTTATAGCACTGCAGACTTTTCCATCCACAATTGTCAATAAAAATTATGACTTTATGTTCAATTTCTTCCCGTATATTTCGATTTCAATGGGGGTGAGTTCATTGATCTGTTTCTCTATACTTTTTACTTCTCTTACAGTCATTTCTTTTGCCATTTTTTCCAGGTAATAATTTTATGGGCCTGCAATATCTGTTTGAGGATGGTCTGGGATTTTGCCATAATATGTGGTTTTCAAAACTGTGACGTAACTGTAGTGGCACCATAGAAATGACAAACATATCTTAGTCATCCTGAACTCGTTTCTTCTCCAGATGCAAGTCTTTGTTTGTACTGTTTGTGCCCACTACTGCCATCACACCCCCATTTGAATATCATAGTAAGTGTGTTTTCATTACTAGACACAATGGAACCAGCAATGACTTCTTCTTGTGCCAAAATCAAACGTGAAATGGTGTGATTGACGAGGGCATGTAATTTGATCTCTGCCGAAGTCTCCGAAATTATCACATCTTGTGGTGGTGGGTAGCATGATAATTTCGTATTCCATATGACTCTGTAGAGAGATAAATATCACACCGCCTCTGTTTGGCTTCTCGTCTTAAATTGATGTATTGTTGTTTTTTAAGCTTATTGTCTGTAAAAAATGACAGCGCTTCCTTGGCGGGAAATGTGGCGACAAATAAGCTTTTTTTTCTCTTCGTAGCCTTTGTTTGAGTACTTTCTGTAATTTCTTTTGCAATTGATGCTGCATCTCTTTTCCCTGAGCTCCTTAATGAAAGCTGACTGGCAAAACACAGTTCTTCTTTAGATCTATCCTTCACAAGAAACTGTAACAATCTACGCTTAGTTTTCACACTACCTTTAGCAAAGGATTTTCGTGGTCTTCCTACTTTGGCAGTAGATGGAGTAGACTCTGAGACATCATATTTCCTAGAACACTTTCCAAAAATTTTCGAAGTCACTTTTAAACAAACTCGCAGTTTTCTTAATAACTCTTAAAGTATCATCACTACAGTTCTGTAATCCTCATTTTTCCTGCTCATAATTACACAAATCATTTGTTGACAAGTTTTTCCTCCGCAGTACTTCAAATAATTCCATACAGGTTACCAGCGGTACCTCACATTCTCCCGTGTGCGACATAGAGATTTCCCCTAAAAGAAAGAAAGTAACAATTTAAAATTATATCAACAAAATTCGTGAAATAGGTTAATAAACAGATTTCGTGAAGTTCCAAATGCTTTTTATGCCCCTTAAACGTAACGGATTAAATATAATAAATTTAACTTCCATTCCAAGATTAACGTTGTTATTTAGACACATTAAATCAATATTAATCAGCAGTAATGATTAAAAATACTTGATTTTGCAGAAATAACGTGTTTACCTTTAGATGGGGTTTATAACCATTAGGTGCCGATCTGGTTCGGTATTCTTGCGTCGTCTCAGCTTTGATACTTCTCGCTGGTTAGCAAGACCCCGCTGGAAGGCTCTTGGTTGTTAGCCACCTTGGAAAGAAGGGCCAATATGGGAAAAATGCGCAAGATCTGCTTTAAAGCCCTTTATGCCCATGCATTACTCTACACTATACCGAAGATTTTGTAATTCTATCTCAATATGTGTTTTTTATAAGTCTATTTGAAGATTTGGAAGTAACGAAAAATTTAGAACGTCTACTTTATATAAGCACTTACCGTATATGCCGGTGAGTAAGTCGACCACGATTTTTTTCGACTAAAAATTGATTTATATATATTTTCGCCATCTAACAAGGGGAGGACCCGTACGTGGGGTCACGGATTTTGCTGAAACTTGGTAGGTACGTAGTGCTAGACGCCGGGATCACAACCAACCCCCCTTTTGGCCGTATATGATCAGTAGTTTTTATGAAAATTGCGTTTAAAGTTCGCAATTTTGTGACGCGCATGATAAGTCTCTTACTACGGCAGGGTTCTTCACTGTAATCCGTAGATTGGCAATGATTCTATGACTAATATTTTTTCGCCAATTACGAATCTTGAAAAGCATCGATTACAGTGTTCGCAAAAATATTCTATCGATATTTTACCATGTACTATGAATATAAATAATAGTTAAAACGTATACAGAGATCAATGAAAGAAGTTCTGACTGGACAGTAAATTCTAGTATGTCTGCCGTGCGGCGAACAAGAGAATGTGAAGAATTCCTTGAACGAAAATGTAGTGAAGAAAAAAATTAAAAAGTGATTGTGGATACCGAGTAAAACTTCACCGAGAAAAATGAAAACGGGAATAAAAAAGTGAGAGAAAAAGCGACCGAGACTGGGATCGTGCTTCGGACCTTGGAATTGCCAGCCCAATTCCCTAGCGTAATGCTACCGATTACAATGAAGAACCCTGCCGTCGTAAGAGACTTTCTCATGCGCTTCGCAAAATTGCGAACTTTAAACGCAATTTGCATAAAAACTACTGATCATATACGCCCAAAAGTCGCAGTCGCAGCATCCGTAGGAAAATTGCTGAGTTCGAGCATCTTATTCGCAGTCTGCAAGCCGACGTCGTGATAGGCACAGAAAGTTGGTTAACGGATGAGATTCAGAGTCAGGAGATATTTCCTAGAGACTATCGTGTCTATAGAAAAGATCGCGCTAATAGATCGGGCGGGGGAGTTTTCATAGCGGTTAGCGATAAGTACGATAGCAGTGAGATTCCGATAAGTGACGAGGGTATCGAGAGTGTTTGGTGCCGCATGGGTAAAGATGGCTCCAAAAAGGTGTTCATATACTCGTTTTACAGGACACCTAACGCTGGTGTAGATTGTATTTTAAGTCTCGAGAAACAATTATCAAAGCTTAGACTGATAAATCAAGATGGTATCGTTATAGTCGGTGGTGACTTTAACTTACACTCAATTGATTGGGAAAATCTATGTTTCGAATCTAGAGGTAAAGAACGCGAATCCTGTGAGGCATTAATCGAAACATTCTGCGAGCACTCTCTCCTTCAATTAGTCAGAAAGCCAACGCGATCGGGAAACATTAGATTTATTAGCAACTAACGTCCCAGAAAGAATAAACAAAGTCACCATTGAAGATGGGATAAGTGATCATCAAGCCGTATATGCAGAGTGTAAGTTGAAAATCGATAGGCACCCTAAGCCTCAAAGAAAGTTTTATATATTTGCTAGGGCAAACTTTTCAAGCTTCAGGTCGCGCCTACGAGAAATACTACCTGGCTTCCGTGATATGACCGAACGATCAGGTGCTGAGCCGCCATGGAAACTATTCAAGGATATAATGCTAGAGAGCATCGATAAGTACATTCCAATTAAATTGAAGGTCGACAATAAAGAGCCACGTTGGTACAATAAGCAAGTTAGGAGTACGCTTAGGCTTCAGAGAATAAGCCACGCGAAAATAAAAAATATGCCGTCTACATCATCCGATGAATATAGAGCAACTAAAGTTAAGACGTATAAGGAATCCCGCGCTAAAGCGAGAACTACTATGCGCGAGTCTTTTACTAACTTCCGGAATAAGGTATTAAATAATTATTTGAAGGAGGACCCTAAAGCGTTTTGGTCCTATGTGAGAGAGGTCCAAGGTAGAGGCCCTACAATACCTTCCCTGCGTAATGACTCGGGTGCCGTTATTCATGATAGCGTAGAGAAAGCCAACCTGTTAAACGGTCATTTTGTAAAAGCATTCACAGCCGTCAGCGACCATTGCGTACATTATGCACCCGCAATAAGGGGGGACCTGATGGACGATATAGTATTTTCTGGGGTGGGAATAGCAAAGCAATTAAGTTCCATCAGACATAACAAAGCCACTGGCCCCGAAGAAATTCCTGCTCGCGTTTTAAAAGAATTAGCTGAAGAAATAGCACCTTTTCTTCTGATAATCTTCGAGAAATCCATTTCTCGCGCAGAGGTCCCTAGCGACTGGAGGTTAGCGCACGTTACCCCCAATTCATAAGGGCGGCGACAAGGAGAACCCAGAAAATTACAGGCCGATTTCTTTAACTTCGATATCGTGTAAGATTCTCGAGCATATACTCGTTAGCAACATAATGCGATTTCTTGATAGTAATTTACTGTTAGATGATTGTCAACACGGCTTCAGGAAAGTTAGGTCATGTGATACTCAGCTCGGTCTTTTGGTTAATTGTTTACTGAGAAGCGGAGAAAAGAATACGCAGGTCGATGCCATTTTCTTAGATTTTAGGAAAGCCTTTGATAAGGTACATCACAGGAAGTTAATAACGAAATTAGAAACCATAGGCGTTAATTCTAAAATTGTTAGTTGGATCCGTGAATTTTTAAATCATAGGAAGCAGATGGTTGTTATAGATGGGAAATCTTCGAACTTAGTGGAGGTTGTCTCTGGTGTTCCACAGGGTAGTGTAATTGGTCCGTTATTATTTCTAATTTATATAAACGATATCAGCTCAGTAGTCAGGAGTAAAATTAGGCTTTTCGCTGACGACACCGTCATCTATAGAGAAATAAGCAATCCGGAAGACCACCAGTATCTCACAAATGACCTAGAAGCTATTTTTGCATGGTGTAAGGAATAGCAGTTAGAGATAAACCAAAAGAAAAGCTGCGTCATCAACTTCTGGAGAACCAAGAGTATCTCGTTGAATAATAATTATTCGTTGGACGGAGTAGAGATTCAAGTTTCAGACTCGATTAAATACCTCGGAGTCACGATCCATCGTGATCTCTCGTGGGACACCCACATTCGCCGATTGATAGGTGCCGCTAACAAAAAGCTGGCCTTTATAGGGAGAATAGTTCGAAATAGCTCCGAAAAAGTGAAAGAATTATGTTATTTATCCTTGGTTCGACCGCAGGTCGAATATGCTTCAGCTGTATGGGATCCTTACGAAAAGGGACTCACTAACGAGATAGAAAAGGTTCAGCGCAGGGCAGCTAGATTTGTAAAGAGGAATTACGATAGTAAATAAAGCGTAACATCATTTATAGAAAATCTGAAATGGACATCGTTAGAGGAACGTAGGCTGCAGGCTAGAATTAAACTACTGGAAAAATTTATGTCGGAGGGACTAGCGAATGAGGTAGTAGGACTTATCAGAAGCCCGACGTATCTCGGAAGGCAGGACAGTGAGGATAAGATTCGCGAGATCGACTGTAGAACGGAGCGATATAGAGGATCGTTTTTCCCTAGGACGATAAGAGACCATAATAGAAAAAGATAACGTAGGAAAACTATGGACCCTAGGTGCACTGCACCCCCTGCCATCCACCAAAAAGGTGACTTGCAGGGTATAATGTAGATGTAGAAAGGGTGGTTGGTTGTGATCCTAGCGTCTAGCGCTACGTACCTACCAAGTTTCAGCAAAATCTGTGACCCCACGTACGGGTTCTTCCTTTGTAAGTCGAGTCACTTTTTCACTTAATAAATCTTATAATCAGTAAAGTGGTCATGACAAAATAGTATGTAATTGTTACCTTCCGATTAATTTTATATCTAAAGATGTCGAATGTCTGTTCGAAATCTATATCTGCTCTTCATTTATTGCAGTGTACAAAGTATTTATCCAAATTCACGACAAATACCCTCATATCCTGCAATAAGGATGAAACATGAAGCTAGTTTTAAGTTAAAAGTGATAGAAATTTCGAAAAAGTCAAATAACTTCTGCGGCGAGGAAATTCGGCCTTAGTGAAAATCAAGTGCGAGACTGGAGAATGAATGAATCTGGCATTATGAAGATGCCTAGAAGAAAATGTGCCATAAAAAGCAGTAACAGTCATTGGCCTGATCTAGAAAAACGTGTCGAAGTGGGTTCTTGAAAATCGCCAAAATGGCTACGTCATAACTAGAAATGCAATACGCAAACATGCACGTAATTGGGCTAAAAAAAACCTGAATTGAGGAAAGATTCCATGGGTACAGTTAGTTGGTGCACCTGCTTTATGGAAAGGAAATGCCTGGTAGTATGCCAAAAGGCAAAGATTGCTCATAAACTACCAATAGATCTCGATGACAAACTTACCTGTTTCCAGCGATACCTCATTCAAATGAGGCAGAAACATGGGTGCCTATCAGTAGTGGATTTAGGAAGGGTCGCACATGGCGCGCGCCAGGAGTCCCGTGATGTATAGGGCCCCGTGACGTATGCTAGTGCTCCTCAACTTGGGTTACGCGGAACCTAAGGGATGAGCAGAAGATTTGCGTCCCGTGGGGATCCGCGAAAATGGGGGAAAAGGTAAGATTTCCCTACCTCTCAGTTACCCTAAATCATGAATTTCTCCCTCACACTCGGTGGCGGATTTAAGGGTGGTCGCACCCTCCGCGTGACAGGGGCCCTTTGAAGTAAGGGTCCCAGAAACAAATGTCACGATCGCTAAGAGGTGTCACAAAAGAGGGTAGCTATACAGGGTGAATCAAAAATCGCGGACCATGGAAAAAATCGTTTTATTATAACCGATGTTCAAAATGACCACCGTTAACTTGGAAAGACTTTTGAATTCTTTGTGTGAATGATTTCTTTACACGTATAAGTGTATCTTTTGTAATTTTAAGACATTCTGATGATATTGCCTCTTTAATTTCGCCAATATTTCTTGGGCGGTTTTGATACACAACTGACTTCAGATGACCCCAAAGGAAGAAATGGAGGGTCTGGTGACCTGGGAGGCCATTCAACCGGGCCTCGTCGTCCTATCCACCTGTTGGGAAACTGTTCATTGAGGTACTTTCGCACAACCACTGCATAATGCGGTGGTGCCCCGTCTTGTTTTTCCTTTGTTGTAAAGGGACATCATCCAGAACATCCATCAAGTAATTCTGTAGCATATGTAAGTACGTTTCGCCGGTTACGTTGTTGTTAAAGAAATAAGGACCTATTATTTGGTCATCCCATATTCCAGCCCATACCATAACCAGGGGGTCGTTTTACAGGGCCCACGACTGCTTAGCGCCAAGGATTTCAGGAGGCGTAAATCCGCCACTGGTGCCCATTATCTCACATCGGAAACATGGATGAAACGCCTATGAACTTCGATATGCCTAGCAAACAAACTATTGACTTAAAAGGTGCAAAAACAGTTCTCTTAAAAACAGCGGGATACGAGAAGACAGGATTTACGGTGATATTAGCTTGCATGGCCGACGGAACTAAATTTAAACCTATGATGATTTTCAAACGGAAAACTACGTCGAAATAAAGTTTCCCTCAGGTAAAGTGAAGTTGTGGACTGATAGTATCTAGAATAAGCGTCATGGTGGTCTACGTAAAGGACGTAGTTTATTAGTTTTGGACATTTTCAAATCACATACAACAGATGACAGTATGCAGCGCCTGAGAAGAAATAACACGGACGTTGTAGTTATACCAGGAGGTGTATCTTTGGTTCAACCTTTAGATGTGTGCGTCAACAAGCCATTTAAATATTCGTGCTGAATGGAGTAAGTGGATGCTTGACGGAGAAAAAACCTACACGAAGGGAGGAAATGTGCGTGCTGCACCTCTGAATATTTTATGTGAATGGATACCTAATAAAATCATGGGATTCCGTAAATGCAGAAACTAGTATAAAATCCTTTAAAAGTGCGGAATATCAAATTCCATTGATTGGGGAAGAAGATAATTTTTTGTGGCCCGATGACAATGAGCCCGATATCGTAACAAATGATTCAGAGGATGAATTTGACATTTTCTATGTGTCTGATGCAAAAGGCGAGGAATTTCATGGTTTTTAAACTGCAATGTAGGAAAATACCATTCTTGAATGTTTTAAAAATTTCCGTTAATCATTTTTGTAATTTTCTATAGATCTTATGTTGTTATATTTTGAAAAATCATTTCATGTATTAACACAAATGTTTAATTCTTAGTTCTTTATATCTAAATAAATGGTGAACAGTTGAACAGCTTATTCAAAATGGCGGTCATCTACATCGAAAAATCGCTGGAGTTCATGGTTCAGATTTTATACCCAGTGTGTAAGACGACCCCAATATTGTAGAGAATTTTTTTAAGCTTCCAAGGTCGTCTTAGAGACCGGCATAGACGGTAAATAAGCTTATAACTAGTATCGCTTTGAATGGAATCCGTCAAGCAACAATTAAATATCACATTTTTCTCTACATAGCACTTATAATATGATCTGTAATGTCTCGATCAAAAAATTTATTCGGATCTATGCTTTCCTTAATAATTTAAGTTTTTTTATAATTTAACGGTATAGAATTATTTCAGTCAAATTCAAATTTCAATTGGCAAAAATACGTGTTTTTCAATTTATATTAAATATCGTAAATGAAGTCTGAATTATATACTTGGGTCGCGAGAAATCTTAAATAAAAAATTCAGTTTAATTCGTAATATAGCAAATATAAAGACGAAAAAGTTTTTACTTTTATGGTTTGCCAGTTAAATTAATCTAAACAACAGCATTCTTTCTAATTGGAAATGTTGCATCGGTATGCAAATAATGAAGTAGATATCTGAGAAACACTTATCAAAGTTCTCGCTTTCAAAAACCGAACTTGAGCATTCCTTTGCATGCGCGGAAAGCGTAATGAAACGATGAATACGTGACTCGGTGCTCGCATCTGCACTCTCTAGGCCACCTCTCTTCTCCTTCGCTCTAACCGAGCTTTTCTTTTTATTTTACAGCAGTTTTTCCCGCCTGACATGGTCGACTTGAACAGCTGCGAGGAGTTGGTCGGACAGACTGGCGTTCTAGGGAAAACCGTCGCCCTTCAGGTAATAATTGCAATGTTTTGTAACGCCACTATTCCACCTCCTCTCCCCCTACCCCCTCATCTCCCCCTCCCCCCTCATCTCCCCCTCCCCCCTCATCTCCCCCTCCCCCCCTCATCCCCCCTCCCCCCTCATCCTCCCTCCTCATCCTCCCCTACCTCTAATCTCGATCTCCTCACCCGCGTGACGTCA
This sequence comes from Tanypteryx hageni, assembly GCA_028673005.1. Classification (NCBI taxonomy): domain Eukaryota; kingdom Metazoa; phylum Arthropoda; class Insecta; order Odonata; family Petaluridae; genus Tanypteryx; species Tanypteryx hageni. The sequence continues at coordinate 10,847,350 of CM054115.1, read as the reverse complement.
CTTGACTCTTTCGCCCTTACGGCTGATCTCTCTGCCCACGCAGAGGGAAGGCCCAACTCGCTCGTGTGCGAGATATGCGACTGCGGTCATGTGACCCTTTTTCTCTTCCGCAAGGCGAACCGCCGCCTGAGGCTCGTTGGATTGGAGGTAACTCCCGTGTTAAATACGTGTGCCTTGCTGGCTTGACCATGTAGTTCCATGTCTGCAATAATGCTGTCGCTACTGTTGCCACCTGACGTATGACGTCGTTTCAGAAGCCAATCGCGGCTCAGTATAGCCATCTAGCAGACGAATTTTAGTAGCCAATGGCAGCTCGCTAAGGACCACAAGCGCAATTTTCAAAAATCTTAATGTAATTTAATTTTATTCATTATTTTCCGATAAATGACGTTAATTTATTTAGCAAATTAATTTTTATGAATAACGCAACCATAGGAGTAATGGGTGAGAATAGAAGGAACAGCAATTTAAATTTAAAGTTTTATTACAGAAGAAATATTGTGCATATTGACATATAACAGATAAAAAATGGAATTGAACCACATAAATTGTTTAATAAATATAGGAAGCACGTACACATTTAAAAAACATTACAGCAGAATGTTTGTAACATAGTCAAAACAATAATTTTGAATCAAGGCAGATCATGTTTCAAAGAGCAACATACGAAAACTGCAGAAGATAGCCACCACACAAACATCATCATAATTACTATAGCTAAAAAGAAACAATGAGCATAATAAAATAATAAGCATAGGCATCAAAACAAATGTTGATTGAAATAGCAATTAAACATTAAAGTTAGTCACCATCCACTAAGTATACAAAGTATTTTGCTACTAACCCACATCTGATAACAAAGTAGGAATGGACCATGAATTCTGCCAGCCAGTCTCAATTAAGCGAAAGGCTGGAGGGTAATTCATGCAATGTCTATCAAGCATCTTCAATAACAGTGCTTTATGTTTGTCATGCTGAAGCATATGGATGAAGATGCATAACTTCAGCTGCAAACTGATTTCCTCAGAAACAAAAGCAGGAGTCCCTCGCTCCAATTAACATGGAAGAACTCCAAGCAAAGTAAAATACCCGCTATTTGATATGCTCAAACCATTTCATTAATTGTGATTGTGCCCAAACGTTAGCCAAGGCAATACACTAAACTGGCAAACACCAATTGCAGTGTACCAACACCTCCAATGGATTACCACTAATATTAAACATCCCACGCCCAGCTCCAGTATATCACTTCCAAAGTACTTCATCAATATCACAACACTAGCACCCAAGGCTATCTTACAACCACCTGGGAAATCTAACACCAGATACAGCATAATGATGTAGTTAACATAATTATCAAAAGCAAAAAGTTATCAAGTAAATATAAATTTATTGACATTATCACCACAAAAACAGCGTTCTACCACAATATCATTTTTAAGTCTCACAAATATCTTCAATCGCCTGAACCGTTTCCTTCCACTGAAAGGTTCTTTTATTTAGCACATTAATATGAAATTTATGGAGATAATTGTGAATATGAGACTAGATGGGAAGAAACATTAAAAATTCACAGTTAACCCTTTTACATCGAAAATGTTAATGGTGCCATATGGCGACATGTGATTTGAAATATAAAACATAACTAAATATTTGGGGAAAAAAATTATTTGCTAACAGAATAAAAGGAATGCTAACTATCTTAAAAAATAAATTAAATTTTACAAAAAATAAGCAAAAATAAAGCTTAAAATATTCTTAGAATAAAGTCCACAAAATTAAAAAACACCATGTCTACATGAACTAAGTTTTACCACCAAATGTCAGACAATATATATATATAAATTGCCTCACCATCAGAATTCCTCTTTCAGGTCTTCCTCCCCCTATACGCGCTTCCCTAGCCCTCACGTATCACCTCGCCTCTATCCACATTATCCGTTCCACCATACACCATTATACCACCCTCTCTAACTCCCACTTCGCTAATTGTAAATCTCTCGTTCTTTATCTTCGTCATTCTTCGCAATCCATATCCGACCTTCGTGCCGCTTTCATTCAAGCGGCTAATGATATCACCGCACATCGCAACAGACTTCTCCGTAAACTCTCTCTGCTTTGCGTCCGGCACCTCAAACTTGGTCTTCCTTCCCCTTCCGTTCATAACAGCTGGCGAGGTCAACAAACCACCTCCTTCCCCGCCACTCATCGGTCAAACTCCCTGTCTTGCGGACCTCCTGGGATTCCCAACGCCACCATCTCTTCATATCCTGAAAAAGACCCACACTTTCCTAACCCGCAAACCTTTGAAGCGCTCATATTTTTCGCACACTCCTGCCACCACCTCTTCATCTTGCCAAACAGATGAAGTCTTGAACCTTTCCTCCCACGTACTTACCCCTGCCGAGAATGAACTCCTCTCACGCGGCCTTTCCTTTTGTCCCACCACCAAATTTGATCATTTTCGCCTCCTTGCCGACGTCCAGTCCTTTGCCCGCACACTACGTCTAAAAACTAACCCTCCCAAAGAAGACTCTCTCACCTCTGCCAACCCAAAACTCCCTCCCGGCCTCCCACCTACCTTTTCCATCTTCAAACCTCCTTCCCAATACATTCCACCCACCCTTCCTTCCCTACACCCGGTCGAACAATACCTCAATTATATCCTTTCCAGAATCTCCCGACCTAACTTTTCCGATCTTATCGACCATACAGATAATCTTACCAGACGTGAAAGGCATGCCATTTCCACACTCAAACATCTTGACCATATCATCATCCTCCCTGCCGACAAGGGCACCACCACGGTTGTGATGGATCGCGCCAAATATAACGAGGAAGCCGAGCGCCAACTTTCTGACGAAACCTCTTACCATCACCTTACTTCCAACCCCACAGACCACCACTCCTACCAAATTTCGTCCTATCTTCATTCCTCAGGCAAACAGGAAGGCCTTTCCGATTCCGCCATTGCTCTAATGATCCCCAACAAACCCCGCACACCCACATTCTACCTACTCCCTAAAATCCATAAACCCAACATCCCCGGCCGCCCCATTGTTGCCAGCTTTAATTCCCCTACAGAACGCATCTCCGCCTTCGTTGACTCCCACCTACAACCTCTCATTCGTCAATTCCCTTCCTTCATCCAAGACACTAACCACTTTCTCAAACGTCTCAAACACCTCCCCTTTTTTCTCCCACCCAATACCATTTTGGCCACTATCGATGTCTGTTCCCTCTACACAAAAATCCCCCACGATGATGGACTCTCTGCCCTTAGTAAACTCCTGGACTCAAGACCACCCGACGCAAGACCTTCCTCCCATTTCTTATTAGACTTGGCAGCAATGGTGCTCAAATTGAACAACTTCTCTTTCGATGGTCGTCACTACCTTCAAATTAGAGGCACTGCGATGGGCACCCGAATGGCGCCTTCATACGCCAATTGCTACCTTGGAGAATGGGAAAGACTCTTCCTCAACGTTCCACTCAGACCACTTTTGTGGCTGAGATACATCGACGATGTCTTCCTCATTTGGACGCATGGACCTGACTCTCTCCTTTCCTTTCTCTCGCGTCTCTCCTCCCATCCTTCACTGTCCTTCACCCACCAATCCTCTACCTCCCACATCACATTCCTGGATGTCGATCTTTACCTTCAAGACAGCCAAATCCGCACCTGTGTTCACATCAAACCCACCAACAGCCTCCAATACCTCCACTTTGATAGCTGCCATCCCCTTCATACCAAAACCTCTATCCCCTATGCCCTTGCTCGTCGAGGATGGAGGCTTTGTTCCGATAGAGCATCCCTTCTAGAGTATTACTCTGTCCTCGAGGATGCTCTTCTCAAACGTGGTTACCCTCCAGTCTTGGTCCGCGAACAGATCCATAGGGCGATGACGCCTACCCACATTGGATCTCATCCTCACACACCCACTATTCCTGCATCTACCCCTCCACTCACTCTTACGACACTTTTCCATCCTGGTATCCACGAAGCTCTCAAAACTATCCTTCATGCTGCCCACCCAATTCTTACCTCTTCCTCCCATCAGTCCCTCTTTATCAACCTTTTTGCCAATCCTCCGCTCCTCTCCTTCCGCCGGCCCCCAAATTTGGGAAATATCTTGTGGAGGAAGGATCTTCCCACTTCTACCACGCTTCTTGCAATAGGTTCCCACCCCTGCGGAAAACCTCGCTGCCTCACTTGCCCTATCCACCTACCATCATCTTCTTTCTCGAGTCCCTCCACCAACATCACCTACCCCATCACCTCCAGAAGCAACTGCACCACCCGTAACGTCATTTACCTCCTTACCTGCACCCTTTGTCCCGCGTTTTACGTAGGCCTCACCAGCAATCCGTTAAACATCCGAATGAACGGTCACCGGAATAGCGTTTCTCTCAGACGCCCCCTCCCAGTTGCATTACATGCTAATACCCACAATGTTCCCTTTAATATTTGCTACAATGTTAGGATTATTCGCGCTTTACCCTATGACACTCCTGCCCCCCTTCTCCGACACTGGGAACTAGCACATATCCATCTTCTCGACTCTTTCTCTCCTGGCCTCAACCTCCGCTAACCCTATTAGCCCCCTTACATTGTCTCCTTGTTACATTGTAGTTATTCGCACATTCCCTTACCACACTCCCTCTTTATTGGCTATCCACACCTCCTACTCCCCACCTCCTCCAAACATCAACCTTCCCACATCACCCTGTCATTCCCCGCCCAGTGTGTCACTTTACGTTACTCTTTCGCTGAAGAAGGGCTTAGGCCCGATAAGCTTGCGTGTGTTTTTGTGTTCGTGTGTTTTACGTGTCTCTTCGACGCCCCCAGCAGCCTGCCAGCTTGGTCCTCAACTTGGTGAGTGTCCGCTGGGCTTCCCTCAACACCTTGTTGCCACCCTCATCACTACCTTTTCTTTTCCTTTAGTTAATATATATATATATATATATATATATATATATATATATATATATATATATATATATACATGCATGATTAAAAAATTGCACTAATCATATAAACTAAAACTAACTACCTCTACAATTTTTTGCTTAAATTATTACTAAACATACACAGGGCATATTTGCACAGCTTCTCGGCAGTTCTCTCCTTGATTTTGTCATCACTGCAAAGGAGCCATTCGAATTCTGACTCCAGAATAGCCTTCTTCCCCATCTCCACAGTCCGATCCTCAACATGATTATTAGGAATTACCTCATTTAAGCAAACCAATGCACATCCCACAGACTTTACAAACCTCTCAGATAGAAAATAAAGCCTGTCTTCAACATGCAGCTTTCCTTTTTAAAGAACATTTTGTATCCCCAGTAACAGATGTTTTAAAAGGGAAAGTTGCGGGTAATGCTGATGAAGTGCCAGGGAGAGATGGATTAGAAGAAGAATCCAGAATTACATTGGTTTGCAAATCATGAATCCTAAATGTGAATTCGGGGCTTGGAATTTCACTTGGTAAAGGAGAAAGAGGAAGTGGGGCAGCCCTTAGATGGTACAGTTGATATTACTAGAGGAGTGATAGCTGAAATAGATGAGGAAATAGGAATGGAGCAGGAAATTGGTAGAAGAGAATGAGGTGTTGAAGGTGATGATGAAGGAACAGTGGAAAATATTGTAGGAAGTGCACCACGTAATAATCTGCATCTTTCATAGGACATGTATTGACAGGGGGTGAAATGTTCGCACAAATATGCCCTACTATTAAGCATCCTTATGGGCATACCAAATAAAGCGGGGTTCCCTGCCCTAAAAACCCATTCTCGGCAGCTGGAATGATAAAATTATAGTATTAATAAAACTTCAATATATGCATCAACTACAGCTGTGCACCTCAAGAGCCTAAAGTGAAGATATGCATTACATGAAAAGAAGCCCTAGTGAAGAATGTCGTTAAATGGTAACTATTATTAAAATCTAAAATGCTGAGATACATACCCAACTATAGGAATACCTCGATATGCGAATAATCTGTATACTAAGTATCGGCACAACGAACTGATGATCGTTTTACTACAGGTAGTGCACGATATACTCAACATATTTCGAAACGAGAGATTTGTTCCAAGTTAAAAATTGAAATCCCATTACTTATTACGCAACAGATAGCATAAATATGGCCACACCCTTTAGAAAGAAACAAACACATCATCCGAAAGAACATTCTCAGCCTCTTATTAAAGGATCATAAAGAACAACTAAGCTGAGTTGAGAAAAACAAGGTTCGTGTATATTTCCAATTGCAATCTGAATTTAATTTCGCTGACGTAAACTCACATTAAGATTAATGTGATAAAGAAGCGTAACTCATTCGAAATTTTTGTCGGTATATCATATTAATAGTGCACGTCATAAAATATACAGTACATTAATCGATATATTAAATTTAAATACACGAAAGACGATCACGAAACGCTTCTACTTCCTATATCGAAGCATTACTGTATATAATTATACTATTTTGAACAATATACACATGGCACTTACATGGATTCCGTACGAGGAAACGAATGTAATTTTAAATTCGGTTCCGCGTTCTACAAAGCTATTGGAAACGTTCCAACGAACAGAAAATGACATAAATGACACAAACAAAGTCATATGTAAATATCACTTTCATAATATGAAGTTGTTAAGCATTCATTCATATGTAATCAAAGCGTCCTTACCTGTATTAAAAATAACTAGCTTGACGAAAAAACGAAAATTCAACAGTCTTTCTCACGTGGACAACTGTTAGCACGTAATGGCGGCCGCGGGATAGATTGATAGAATATTCCAACGCTCAAACTCTTTCAAATTTGTGTCTGCGCTCGCTCATTGGGTGCCTTGGCTGCCGAAGAATACGGCATAGAGCGACATCAGCGCCATGAGGAACGCATACATGGAACTACATGGACTTAACGTGAACCAATTTCTCCCAAAAGAGTTAACCTCCCCTGTTGGAGGCGAAACATCGCGTTCTTGCGGATTAAACCGCCGAGAGAAATCGTCGAAGGAAAAGGAAAGAAAAGGAAAAGAAAGGAAAACAAAAGAAAGCTTCGGCGAAGAGATTTTTTTCAATCGTCGCGTTTATGCGCGACCGGCGATTCTCTGTTTCCTCGTTCGTTTGTTTCTCGGAAGGTCGGCTTCCTCGCCCGTCTCATTTCGAATGCTTTCATTTGCCGTCGACCAGACGCGTGTGCAGCGCTTATGATTCCCTTTCCTACCGATCTATCGCGCACCGCTTTCTTCAATTGTCGAGGGTTGCCAACTGTCCGTAAAAAGGAGCAAAACTTGGACGTGTCCGTAAAAATGTTTAGATGTCCGTAAAAATGCTAAGAAATTTCCAGAGGTTTATAAAGTATTGGTCAACCTTATTAGTCGGTGTACCCCTTAAAATATTTTTGACGATATTCGTGTCTTCTGGTATATTTTAAAGTTAACAAACTCGGCTATTATTGGGTAAAGTCTACAAATATTGATGTACTTTCTAATTATATGGTTTATGTACAGTCATTTTCATAAGTCTTTCCTCAAATGGAGCTGCGGCACATTCGCCGCTAGTGGAAATCAAACTTTTTTTTCTGGCTATGCATTCCATGACTGAGCTTCCTACTATGAGAAATTTTACGGTCATCATTATAAATAACGATGAGCAAATAGAAACGCAAGAATCGGGTTTCGCCTCGCGCCTTTAAAACACTGTAGCTGCTCTATTTAGGCGTATTTTCCGAATTAAATGTTTCAGAACTCAACGCGGTCATTGCATGACAAACCGACTCTAATTATTAAGTAATACTGAATACCAAAATTCAAATATTATTACAATTTGGGTTCGGGAAAACCTATAATTATCAATTGAGTGATTCATTTGCTGATATAAACACCAGGAAAGGTGAACTACAAATATTTTAAAATAACAAACGCTTTCACACTTATTTAGAAATGATTATAACGCTGTTTGCGAAATACTTACACAAAGTTATAGCATTTATTAATTACTTAAAAATAACAAACCTCTCTTTCTCAGAGTTGAGTATCCTTGACACTATTTGTTTATAACCCTTCATTCGTTAAAGCCTATAAATTAAGACTTCTTCAGAACAGAATCGGCGACAAGGACGTTATGTGAAATTGTTGCAACTCAAAATCAATCCAGAGTTTCAAAATCCAATTTCATTGAAAAACGAGTAAAAATGTGCCTTAAAGCGAACATTCCTTTGCATAAACTTAAAAATTGCAAAAAATTAAAAAATTGTTGATGCTAAAATTTATAAAAATAGATGCTAATAAACGGTAAAATCTGAAAATTAAAATGCGAAAATTCTAAAATTTTGATGCTAAAAGTTCGTATCTCTAGTTATAGGGTTTTCCTTTATATTTTTCATTCCTCCTATTCGAAGATTATTAAGTCTTGAGTATATTTGTATAAGTATTAAGGCTGAAACGCCTTGTTAAATGTTTTATATTTAACGCGGTATACTGGCGGTAAAAAATCAGTGAATTTTTACAGTTTACAAAGGATGATTTTCTTGTTGTTGGCAATAATTAGCGCAAATAAATTCTTTAAAGCAGATCAAAAGGAAATCTCGAGGAATAACCTTGATAAGGTGTTGTTTGAAACGTGAAGTTCATTTTCAAGCCAATCATTTCCCGATTTTCTACGAAGTTTATATCATGCGAAAGAAAAAACATTGGCTTAAAAATTGTTTTAAATACTTAGTTATTTCTTCATTATTATCAATAACAGATAATAGGGAATAATTTTGAAACGAGAAAAAAGTCTGTTATGACCGGGAATCGAACCCGGGTCTTCCACTTGCCGGGCGGATATTCTACCACTGAACTATAGTAGCAGATCAATTTCCTCGTTTCTGAACGCGGATGTTTACTTGGTTGTGACGGAACTAGCCAAGCTAGTATCAAACTGCCCCAACGGGTGTCCTCGAAGAGATACAGCGAAGAAAACTCCTCCCTCTCAAATGGTGAGATTGCCAAGCAAGAAATTGATGGAATAAAGCGATTTAAAGATCCTATGCAGACAGGCATAAGCTGTAATGTTGGGAATAATTTTGAAACGAGAAAAAAGTCTGCTATGACCGGGAATCAAACCCGGGTCTTCCACTTGCCGGGCGGATATTCTACCACTGAACTATAGTAGCAGATCAATTTCCTCGTTTCTGAACGCGGATGTTTACTTGGTTGTGACGGAACTAGCCAAGCTAGTATCAAACTGCCCCAACGGGTGTCCTCGAAGAGATACAGCGAAGAAAACTCCTCCCTCTCAAATGGTGAGATTGCCAAGCAAGAAATTGATGGAATAAAGCGATTTAAAGATCCTATGCAGACAGGCATAAGCTGTAATGTTGGGAATAATTTTGAAACGAGAAAAAAGTCTGCTATGACCGGGAATCAAACCCGGGTCTTCCACTTGCCGGGCGGATATTCTACCACTGAACTATAGTAGCAGATCAATTTCCTCGTTTCTGAACGCGGATGTTTACTTGGTTTTGACGGAACTAGCCAAGCTAGTATCAAACTGCCCCAACGGGTGTCCTCGAAGAGATACAGCGAAGAAAACTCCTCCCTCTCAAATGGTGAGATTGCCAAGCAAGAAATTGATGGAATAAAGCGATTTAAAGATCCTATGCAGACAGGCATAAGCTGTAATGTTGGGAATAATTTTGAAACGAGAAAAAAGTCTGCTATGACCGGGAATCAAACCCGGGTCTTCTACTTGCCGGGCGGATATTATACCACTTAACTATCATAGTAGATCAATTTTTTTGTTTCTGAATGCGGATGTTTTCTTGGTTGGGACAGAACTAGCCAAGCTAGTATCAAACTGCCCCAACGGGTGTCCTCGAAGAGATACAGCGAAGAAAACTCCTCCCTCTCAAATGGTGAGATTGCCACGCAAGAAATTGATGGATTAAACCGATCCGATGATCCTATGCAGACAGGCATAAGCTGTTATGTTGTGAATAATTTTGAAACGAGAAACAGATAATAGCCTTGAAGGCATTGACACCACTAAATTCTGAATAAGCATCGGACGGTTGCTTAGGGTAGCCCAAATATCTCTTACGTGGGCTTCCAATGCCTCCTTCTTCTTCACACATTTTCTAGGAGATTAAGGTCGGAGGAGTGCGGTGGCCACGGCATCACAGTAATGCGAGGATTTCCTTCGAAAAACTGTCTAATTTAATTCGGCCTACCACACCTCAGTTTAGTTTGCAGTAAATCCACTCCCCCCCCCTGTGCCTCCTTAACCAGTAATATACAGTGTTCTTATCAATATTCATTTGTGCTGTCACTTGGGAAACAGTTGTTCCAGCCTCAATCAATTGTATTATTTTTCCCCTTTCGGCTGGATTTAACGGAGCGTTAGGGCGACGATCCATTTCTTTGATAGCTCAAGGGACAACTAAGGAATTTTACGAGGTTCCACCACGAGACGAGGTAATAGCACACGCTGAGTTTAACTGTCCTGTTGGACTATACAGTTGTCGAGGACAATCCTCGCATTGCCGTGATTCAGTGGTGTTGGCCAATAGTTGCCAGCTTTTTGGTTCCTCTGTAAAATGTGCGTTTTATGATGGAAGGAAGGGAACCCGACGGGACACGTGTCGAAGAATTTTCTCAAGGGAGAAAGACCCTATGATTGACACAATGAAACAGTTTCGCACGAGAGTTCATAGCAAATGGTTGTGTGATGTGTAATTATACGATTAAGCGTCCGTTGCAGATTTTTGGTGGTATAAATGCTATTATAAATAGCTGCTTCTTACATATATAGGATATAACATGGATATCTTGAACATATAATTAAATTATGTTTTTATTAGTGCTCTTCGTCAATGCTGAAAAGTACTATTTTCTTCGTGATGTCCGTCCATACGCATATATCAGGGAAGAATTGGCGGAACCGATTTAAACCAAATTTGGTACATAAAATACTCGCATAAATTAATGACCAAAGTGGTATATTTGGGCAGGATCGACTGAGCAAGGGTGCCACAATTACAATGTTAATCATTTCGGTAATAATTAATTTGGAAGGAATTGGTTGAACCGATTTCAACGAAATATTGTATGAAGAAGGCGTGCAACATTAAAAAACAAAATCAATATGTTTAGTATAGATAAAGAAAGCAGGGCTGCCACAATACTAGGAATAAAAATATATTTTTACACGTATTTGTGTTGAACTGTTTACATCAATTTTAACCACATTTAAAATTTATAATGTACACATATATATAAAACCATAATTGCATGTTTAAACTGAATCAACTGAACAGGGATGCCACAATTATAAATTAAATTCTTTCACTAATTATGAAGTTGGAAGGAATTGGCCGAACGGATTTCAATTAAATTTTGTATATAAGATTTATAAAACATACCATAATGAAACGAAGATGTTTAAAGCTGAGCTAAAGAGCAGGGCTACCACAGTAAAAAGTGAAATAATATGTTTTAAATTGTATTCCTAGCAGTGCTGGCAAACGAAAAAATAACGATTCTTTACTTTTTTCGTTACAGGCAAAAAAGCGATTTCGTTTTTCGTTACGTTTTTCGGTACGCTAAAATCTACATTTCATTTTCCATTACGTTTAACTTTATAACGAAATAATTCGGTAAAAAATAATGAAGTGTAATTACTCTTTTATTTTTTATATATTTTTTTTAGAGTTTACGTATGCACCTTAAATACGTGCTTCTCATTTAGAATACTAATTTATAAGCGCTTCTAAACATATGCTGCAGATCAGGAACGTTTTTAAAATTTCGAAGAATTCGGCTCATTTTTCGTTTTTGATGATTATGTATGAAAATTCCGATTTTCATATTCAAAATTTTATATTAAATTAACAAACTTAACACATATTTAAGACTTAAATATTAGTGTTGTAAGGGTTATGCCGTATATTAGAATTTTTTAGGTGACAAAAAGTACACTGAGACCCAGGGATCCGTAATTAAAGGTCGGTTGCACCGATTGTAACTCGGAGTACATGCTACAGACCTAAAATTTGGTAGAATGATCAGTCATCAGATAAAACTAAATTGAATTATCCAAATTCCAATATTTGTCCTCTTTAGGGCTCATTTTTGAAGTCGTTCTTTCTTTTCATATCCCCCATAAGAAATAGATGGAAATCATGCCTGAGTTTACAATATTACATTTCAAGATAAGTTACATTTGCGAATAGCTGTATTTTGTATATGAAAGAATAAAGTAAATTATTTGTAAGACGAAATTTGAAACCACTCCAAATTACCATGAATGAAGGTGATTTGTCGGATAATATAGAAAAATTTGAAATCTTTAACAATACGGGTATTCAATTGCTATCGTGACGAAAAGAATACTTAAATTTTAATGAATTGCAAAATTATTGTGAAATCTTTAATTTAATGCTTTAAGTGGGATTGAACTACGTTCATATGAATTTTTTAGTTTGTAGTCTATTTCCAACGCAATTGATAAAAATGAAAAACCAATTTAAAAAATTCTTTAACTTCAGTCGATTAGGGTTTATCATTTTGATAAGACTTATGCTCGATAGTTATGAATAGAAATTTTTAGGATCGGAAAATATATAATATTCAATAAAATGATAGGATATTGTCGCGTACCGCCGCAACCTCGCCGTAAATCGAGAATCCCATCGCGATCTCTCTTTCTCGCTTTCACGAGTCGATCACTCACCGCGTTTAAGCAACGTAACTGTCTCTCTCGCTCCCGCTATAACTAAAAGACGTTCAATATTGTGTCGCGGACGCCATATCTCAACGTCACCTGTAATATAATTTATATATTAGTTTTTAATACTTCTTTTAGTTTGCATTTGAATAGAACTACATGTTAAAATTGAAACATTTTCTTCTAAAATAGCTACATCCTATTTGCGCTTGCTTACGTGGAATTTAAATAAATATATTCGATAAGCAAATTTCTGTAATAAAAATTGAATTATTTATTTATTTTCGCAGAAATTAGTACAAATCCCGCGCCAATAGTACGATTCCCTTTTGCTTTTCCTGTTCTGGTTCTGATCTCATTCGTACATTTTGCTTCTCTTTTTATGATGCTTCCAAGGTATTTATAGTCTGAAACTTGTGTACTTATGTTGAGATTCTCTTCTTTACCCGATATTCGAATGACTTTGTATTTTTCTGTATTTATTTTCATAGCGTATTTTCTACCTGTTATTACTAGTCTATTTATCATTTTCTGGAGTTCCTCTTCCTTTCTTGCTAGAAGTACTTGATCATTCTCGTATTTTACTGTTCTTATAATCCTTCCTCCAATTTTGAAATATCCTGTGCCTTCTAATGCTTCTTGCGTTAGACTTTCTCCATATATATTGAATAGGGTCGGCGATAGGCAACAGCTTTGTCTTACTCCTCTACCGATATTTATTCCGCAGGTGTCCGCATTCTCCAACCTGACCTTTACAACTTGATTCACATATAGATTCCTGATCAGTCTCCTGTCTTTCCAGTCTACACCTATATCCTTTAATATCTTCATCAACATTACCCAATTTACTCGATCAAAGGCCTTCTGCCAGTCTACGAAACATACGCAGATATCTTGACTGTATTCTATTGCCCTTTCTGATATGATTCTAACTACCCCTGTCGCATCTCTATTTCCTCGTCCTTTTCTGAAACAGAGTTGATCTTCCCCTAGCATTTCTTCTGACTTTTTCTCTATCCTTTTATTAAGAATCCTCGTGATGATCTTCGATGTGTGTGACAGAAGGCTTATCGTTCTGTAGTCTTTACACTGCATTGCCTTTGGCTTCTTCTTTAGAGGGATCATTGTTACTTCTAGGAAATCCCGAGGCCACTCACCCGTGTCGTAAATCTTATAAATTAATTTCGTGATCGCTTTTAGTCCTTCTGATCCCATGACTTTAAGTACCTAAGCCGGTATTCCATCTTTGCCTGTTACTTTCCCTTTCTTTAGTTCCACTATCGCTTTTTCTATTTCGCTCTTCATAATACTTGGTCCTAAGTAGTCTTCTTCGATGTTTTCCTCATCTTTCAGTTCTATTTTTGCCGATCCTGCCTGCTTGCTGAATAGTTCCGTAATGTATTCTTCCCATATCTGTGCTGTATCCTTTGTTTCTGAGACTATCTTCCCATCCGTATTCATGCTTCTTTTACCACGAATTCCATTAGACTTCTTATCTTCTAATTCCAGTGCCCTAGCGTGCATCATACCGTACCGTCCTAACTTCTCCATTTGTTGAATTTCATCACATTTTTCTTTTATTCAATTTTCTCTAGATTTATCTGTTACCCTTCTCAACTCATTGTTTATACGCCTATAGTTGGCTCTACCTTCTTCACTGTTAACGTGTTTCCATGTTCGTCTCCCATCCATTTTATCCAGCATTTCCCTAGTGATCCATGGTTTTCTGATTTTCTTCTCTTGTTTTCCAATCTCTTTATCCAGGGAATCCTTGATACTGTTTTTAATTTCTTCCCTTTCTGGTCTCTGGTTTGTTTTCCAAATTTATTAGGCGATCTTCCAACTTCATGCTGACTGCATCCTTCATTTATTTCAGTTTTTTAGGTCCCAAGTCTGTAGTTCTCTTCTCATTTTTCTTATTTCTTTGAGCTTTGTACTTACATCAACTATTAGAAGGCTGTGATTTGAATCAATTTCTGCTCCTGGTAATGCCCTGACGGTCTTTATGCTGTTCCTAAATCTTGGTTTTACTAGGATGTAATCTATTTTGCATCTCATTCTTTCTGCTGGGCTTTTCTATGTGTATAACCTTCGTTTATGGTTTTTGAACCAGGAAAACCGAGGAATGGGATTTTAGCCCACTTTCCCTTGCACAAGACACGCCGCCTGGAACGAATGACACTAGAACATAACCCTTTACCGTCTGTTAACGAAATAACGAAATTTATTTTTTTGTTTTCGTTACGTTTTCCGTTACAACAATTTGAAAAATTTCGTTAACATTTTTCGTTACGTTAATTCAAAATAATTCCGTTATTTAGTTATTTCCTTACGTTACACGTAACGTTTTCCAGCACTAATTTCTAGAGAACTGACCCACTGGATATAAACCAAATATAGTATTTATAATCTTCATATAAATAAATAACCAAAATATCATATATCAACCTAATCAACCAAACAGGCCTACCAAAATATCAAAGTTCGAAATTTGCTGTAACTATGAATTTGGAAAGTATTGACTAAACGGATTTAAAATAAATTTCGTTTATCAGGCGAGTATAGAATGGTAAAACGGAATGAATATGTGTAGAACGGATTTTAAAAGCAGGGCTGCTACCACGATATAAAGAAAACTTATTTTCTGATTTCAAAGAAATTACATTAGTATACGATTATACTACGGCGTATTTGACGAAAGGTACTTCTGTACCACGGTAAACTCGTGTACACCACTACTTTATTTTGCAAAACACTTGAGCATCTTTAACATATCAACTGCTTCAATGTTGGTCACTTCATAATTTATAACATTAGCAATATTTTCATCTTGTTGTTCCTGGTCTTTGTCACTATCTTTCAAATACGGATTAAATTGTCAATGTCAATAATTTCAATGAAAGTAACGCTTCATGATGGCAGAGATTCTAACATAGAATCAATGTTTACACGTAACATATCTTTACTGTTTTCCTGTTGGTCTGATACAGAACAATCTTTAACTATGTAACCAGCTCTGGTGAAACATTTAATAAATGTGTCTTGTTTAACTGTCTTCTATGCGTCAGCAATTCACAGCACAGCATCCAGTACATTCAAAGATTTTGAAAATTCAGTCACCAAATGGAAATTGTCTGACTTTGCAATAACTGAAGTTAAAAGAAGCTTCCTTTAGAACTCCTTAAAATTCTTGATCAAGAAGCTGCAAAACTGCAGTCACATTCTGCGGAAGATACTTTACTTCAACATTTGATAAGTTATCAATTTTGAGGGTGCCGGTGGTGTAGTGCTTAGGACGCTGGCTGCTACTCGCCTGCTGCTCGAAGGGGTACCGGGCACGAATCCTGCGCAAGTACGATTTTTATTTCCGAGGTCGCCCGGCACCCTGTTTGTGTGGTTTGAGGAGACTGCGCAAATTCAGCGTTCTGTCCTTAGGAAGGGACGTTAAGCAGTTGGCTCCTTGGTGCTTTTCGTAAAGAGTAGGCTAATGCCGGCACCGGGTTTCCCTCCTCCCTTCTGTGTGTGTGTGTGTGTCCAGTCGATGACAGTGCACAATGACCATAGCCGTCGGCACACTTAAAATTAAACTACTAAGTTATCGATTTTCGGGTGAGGTAGACCGTTGTCCATGAGCATTAAATTTTTCGGTTTTATTATCTAATTTTTTTGTTTACGAGATACAACAAGTCAATGAATAATGCACTAACCATCCATGCCGATTTATTCGCTCTCCAAATCAATGGCAAACTGTCGACATTTATGTTTTTAAAACACCTAGGCCTATTAGATTTTCCAATCACAAATGATAGTAACTTCTCACCAGTACTTCTTGCAGCTAGTAAAACCGCGTCTTTCTTTAGAAAGTTTTCCACTTTTACATTTGTCACCTTTTGTTGCTAATGTCTTATTGGACATCGCTCGAAACAGGAGTCGACACTTATCAGCGTTATAAATGTCTTTTTCTTGATAATCGGAAATCTTACCACTAAACATTTCTTTGAAGGAGTTACTACATCTTGCGACACTTCATTTGATTCACCATGCAATGTTTTTTGGGATATTAAATTTCTCTTCTTGAAACTATCCAATCGTCCAGTTGATGATTGAAAATCTTTCGCTTGAAATTCTTTTGCATACCAGAGGGCTGCTTCTTGAAATGAAGGACCCTAAATGTGTGCATTTCACTCTCATTTTCTAGAACCAAAGTAGAGTTGCTTTATTAATTTCATCATTGTTGGTTTTTCTCACTTTCCCACATAACTCATTGTTTTCATTTTTGATCCGCTCGAGGTATTCGAGTTTTCTTTTCTTGATATTGTAACGCGCGAGCGGGCGTAGCTGCCATCACGTGAGGTTTACTGAGGGTCATGACCTCGCGTGGGTCCCTGCCCTGGGAACATTGAGAGAGAGAGAGAGAAATACACACGAATCTTCTTTATAATTTATTCCACGAATGACGGCCTCCGAGAGGTGCCGCCGTCCGTCTTCCTCTACGACTCCTCGGACCGCTCTCGTCGCTCGTGTTCCCGACACTGCCCTTCTGCCATCCACGATGACGACTTTGATGGAAGCGTCCTCCATCTGCAAGGGTCAAGCAGTCCATCCTCTCTCCATATGTGCTAAGGGAGTTTTTTTCGCACCCTTTTGTTAAAGGAGTTAGGCGGCAGAACAATACACGTCTAAGGCCTTCCAAGAAGAACGTAGCAGAGGGTGAAGAAGGCCCTCTAATGTCAAAGGTCCAGTCCCTCGACCCTCCATAAATTTAGAGGGACAACTCAGCCGTTCACCCTACTCGTTACAATATTATTAATGCAAATCTTGCTCATTCCAAAGCTTCTGCGGCTTTTCATTCACTATGGTTTTCCAAAACATTTATCACCTCCACCATGTTTCAGCGTCATTTCTTTTCGATTAACTTGCATCTCGGCTTCTACTAAAACGCACTATATACCTAAACGAGGACTAAGGTAGACTGAGGGTATTAAGGATGGGGTAAATCTATGAGAAGGGGGTAACCGACCATTTCGTCGAAAACCTTCGAGTGAAAGGTGCTTAAGGGTCTGCAGCAGAAAAGCAGTTATGGACTCCAACAGTGATTGTTCTCTATCTGGGGCTGCATTCGTAGATTGACCGTTGAAGGACTTTTTGAGAACTAATGTGGTCACTTTAACAAATTGGAAAACCCAAAACAACCCTTTCGAAGTGGTCACATTACACAATAGACAAGTGGTCACTATACGCAGTTTCCTATATACTTACAGGAATCCTTATATTTTCTGTCGGGACCATTGAATTTCGGTCACTTTACACAGATGATCAGTATACGCAGGTGGTCACTTTAACCAGTTCTACTGTATTAAAATCAGTTTCATATTGTCTTTAGTAAAATGATATTACTGGTGTGAATTCGCCAACACGGTTCGTTTGATTTCGACCAACTTTACGAAATTCACAGTCGGTGTGACCTCTTGCACCTTTTCGGCGACTTATCATTGAGAAATTGGGAAAAGAAAAAATCTTATATGACCAGGAATTACGTAATCTCACCATTGAGAGTGGTTTTCTCTGATGTAATATCTCTGGGTCTGGTTGATACTAGCCCCACCCTAACCTAAGAAAACATCCCACTTCTGAATCGGAAATTACTTGGTTGCGGTTGTTCAGTGGTACTATATCCGCCCGGCGAGGGGAAGACCCAGGTTCGAATCCCGGTCATAACAGTTTTTCTCCTGTTTCCAAATTTCCCGACATTCCAGCTTATGTCTATAGCGTAACGATAATATGATCCATTAATTCCATCTCTTTATGCATTTTATGATGTTTGAAATTGAATTACGATATCGGAACTTCAAGGAACCTCAATATAAGGGTGACCATAAAAAGCCTAGTCCTATTTCATCAACAGGAACTTGAATTTATCTTGACTTATGCTGAAGGGTAATTTTGAATTCGAAAAAAGCAGAATTTCATGGCTTTACAAATTAGAATTAATGAACACGGTTTTGTCAATTCCGCCGGTAGGATCATGATGCGAAGACGCCCCTCTCCCCCCCTTCCCGCCCCACCCCATCTCTCCCCTCCAACCCACCCCCAACTCCCCTCTCCGCCTCACCCTCATCATTACCTCCCGCAATTCTCCTCCCGCGATATCTGTTCTACATCTACATGTTACCCTGCAATTCACCTAATTGGTGGATGGCAGTGGATGCAATGCACCAAAACCTACCTAATGATTGTCTATCGCAGGGTGAAATTTTCTATTGTGATCTCGTATTGTCCTCGGAAAGAACGAGCCTAGATAACGCTCCGTCCTACAATCGATCTCACGTATCTTATCGTCACGGTCGTTTCTACCTATATACGTTGGTGCTTCGATTATTCCTACAACCTCGTCTTTTAGACATTCCGATCTATATTTCTCCAGAAGCCGCAACCTTGAGTTCAATCTACGATCCTCCAGTGGTACCCAGTTCAAATCCCTCAATAATGAGGTGACGCTTTTCTTATGTTCGTACTTTTTTTTACGAATCTGGCTGCTCTGCGCTGCACTCTTTCTAATTGAATTATATGTCCCTTCTCGTACGGATCCCATATGCATGAGGCGTATTCCACTTGTGGTCTAACCAGTGATAGATAACATGTTTCACGTACTTTTTCTGTGGTATTCCCTACAATACTACCCTATGAAATCCAGTTTCTTGTCGGCCGCGTCTATAACTCGACGAATGTGCATGCCCCACGAAAAATCTTGACAAATGGTTACTCCTAAATATTTTACATACTCGGCTGCTTGAATATTAATTCCATGTATTATATACTCGAAACCTACTTCTATGTTCTTACTTTTCCAGAACGTAACTGCGGCACATTTAGTGTAATTAATTTCAAATTGCCCTTCTTTGCACCACGCTGAAATGGCTCTTAAGTCTTCACGCAGCGACTGATGGTCCTCCTGGTTTTTTTATTTCTTTATATAGAAAGGTATCATCGGCAAAAAGTTTAATTTTACGGCAAACTACCGAACAGATATTATTTACGTTTATTAAGAAAAGTAGAGGGCTCAATAAACTTCCCTGAGGAACACCCTACGCAACTTTAACGGGAGAGGAATATTTCCCATCGATGGCAACTATCTGTTCTCTATTTTAGAGGAAGTCTATCGCCCAACTGACAATTTTTTTAATAATACCATATTGTCCTAACTTCGCAATTAATTTCTTATGAGATATTTTATCAAACGCCTTCCTGAAGTCAATGAATATGGCATCGACCTGAGTATTTTTCTCTCCGCATCGCAATAAATCATCCACAAACAGGCCGAGCTGTGTTTTGCATGACCTACCTCTACGGAATCCGTGCTGGCATACGCTAAGCAATTAGTGACTATCAAAATAGCGCATTACAGAACTAAAATTATATGCTCAAGTATCTTGCACGATTATGATGTTAAGGAAAGTGACCTATAATTTTCGGGGTTCTCTTTGTCGCCGCCCTTATGGATGGGCGTAACGTGTGCCACCTTCCAGTCTTTAGGAACGACACCTTCCGTAATGGATTTCTCGAAAATAATTTTTAAATATGGTGCGATTTCATAAGCTAACTCTTTCAATGCTCGCGCGGGTATTTCCTCCGGCCCAGGAGATTTACTTGGTTTAACTGAATGAAGTTGGAGCGCGATCCCATTTTCGAAAAATATCATATCTTCCATCGAGTCTCCCTGAAGCATAGGAATAGGGGTTTCACATTCATCGTCATTAGGAATAAAAGCTTTCTGAAAGTGTTGATTTAATATTTCCCGTTTCCGATATCAGTGGCGCAATAGTGGGGCCTCTATCTTGGACTTCTTTGACGTAAGACCAAAATGCTTTCGGGTTCTCTTTCAAGTTATCCTGTAAAACCTTTTTTTTGTAATTGTTAAACGCATTACGCATTGACACTCTGGCTATGGAGTGCGCCTCCTAGTATTGCTGCTTTAAAGTTGCAATCTGTTCGACTGTGGCTGTTGAGGATGTGTTATTTACGCGAGAATGGAGTTTTCTTTGCCGTAGGAGAGCGCTACTAACTTACAGGTTGTACCTTGTAGATTCTGCATTTTCACGCTTCAGTTTGCTTGGAATAAATTTATCTGTGCCCTCTCGCATCATATCTCTGAACATGCAACAGGATTCTTCCGTGTCAGCAATATCTGTTACCTTGCAAAAATTACTGTGTTTATTTCGCAGAAAAGACCTAAATCTTGTGAAATTGGCTTTGGCGAATACATAGAGCTTTCTTTTAGCTTTAACCTGTTACTCAATGTTTAGCAGAAACTCCACGTACACTTCCTTGTGATCGCTTATTACCTCAGCAGACGATACCCTATTCATACGCTCAGAAAGATTAGTAGCCAATTAACCTAATGTATTATTAAATCTTGGGGGAAATCTGACTAAGTGATACAATGAGTGTTTGCCGAAAGTTTCAAGTAAACCCTCGCAAGATAGAAGCAATTATGCCTCCAGTCAACTGACGGAAGATTGAAATCGCCCCCGGTTATAATGGCTTTATCTTTATTAATCGAACTTGTGTTGCCACTTGTTTCTCTAGATAATAAATAGTTTCCACGCTCGCATTTGGTGGTCTATGAAAGGCGTATGTATTTACAGTTTAACAGTCCCTCCCTTTCACACTACACCAAACACTTTCGACTTCGTCGTTATTAATCTGCATTGGGTAAATTTCGTATTTATTACTAACTGCTATAAAGACGCCACTTCCCGACCGGATATATCGATCTTTTCTAAAAACGCTATAGTCACCAAGAAAGATCAGCTGGACGGTTTGAGGTGAGCGCCTCGGGGCAGTGGCGAGAGGAGCGGGCGGAAATGGAAGTTTTAGGATTGGATTGGAATTTAGTGGGACGTGCCGGCGGCGGAGCGAATGAGTCAAAAAACCAGAAATACTGGTTTTTCATTGCAGACTTTTGCGCTCTACTGCTTTTTCTCTTCTCTTTCCCATTCTCATTGCCTTTCGCCTCTTCTATTCTCACATATTCCCTATCCTTCTCAACTCTGCTCATATCCTCTCTCCTCTTCCCTTTCCTTATCGCCTCTTCTATTCTCACCTCTTCCCTTTCTTTATCGCCTCTTCTAATCTCACCTCTTCCCATTCCTGTTCGCCTCTTCTATTCTCACCTCCTCCCTTTCCTTATCGCCTCTTCTATTCTCAGTTCTTACCTCTCCCTCTATCCTCTTCCCTTTCCTTCTCGCCTCTTCTATTATCATCTTCCATTTCCCTCTCTCCTCTTCCCTTTCCTTCTCACCTCTTCTATTTCCTTCTCGCCTCTTCTATTCTCACCACTTCTTTTCCTTCTCGCCTCTTCTATTCTCACCTCTTCCCTATCCTTCTCGCCATTTCTATTCTCTCCTCTTCCTTTACATTCTCCCCCCTTCTATTCTCACCTCTTCCTTTGCTTTCCCGCCTTTTCCATTCTCACCTCTTCCCTTTCCTTCTCGCCTCTTCTATTCACATCTCTTCCCTTTCCTTCTCGCCTCTTCTATTCTCTCCTCTTCCTTTACATTCTCCCCCTTCTATTCTCACCTTTTCCTTTAATTTCCCGCCTCTTCTATTCTCACCTCTTCCCTTTCCTTCTCGCCTCTTCTATTCTCATCTCTTCCCTTTCCTTCTCGCCTCTTCTATTATAATCTCTTCCCTATCCTTCTCGATTCTTCTATTATCACCTCTTCCAATTCCCTCTATCCTCTTCCCTTTCCTTCTCGCCTCTTCTATTATCACATCTTCCATTTCCCTCTCTCCTCGTCCCTTTCCTTCTTGCCTCTTCTATTCTCACCTATTCTATTTCCTTCTCGCCTCTTCTATTCTCATCTCTTCCCTTTCCTTCTCGCCTCTTCTATTCTCACCTCTTCCCTTTCCTTCTCGCCTTTTCTATTCTCACCTCTTCCTTTTCCTTCTCGCCTGTTCTATTCTCACCTCTTCCCTTTCCTTCTCGCCTTTTCTATTCTCACCTCTTCCCTTTCATTCTCGCCTCTTCTATTCTCACCTCTTTCCTTTCCTTCTCGCCTTTTCTATTCTCACCTCATACGTTTCCCTCTATCCTCTTCCCTTTCCTTCTCGCCTCTTCTATTCTCTCCTCTTCCCATTCCTTCTCGCCTTTTCTAATCTCACCTCTTCCTTTTCCTTCTCGCCTCTTCTATTCTCACCTCTTCCCTTTCCTTCTCGCCTTTTCAATTCTCACCTCTTCCCTTTCATTCTCGCCTCTTCTATTCTCACCTCTTTCCTTTTTTTCTCGCCTTTTCTATTCTCACCTAATACGTTTCCCTCTATCCTCTTCCCTTTCCTTCTCTCCTCTTCTATTCTCACCTCTTCCCTTTCCTTCTCGCCTCTGCTATTCTCACCTCTTCCCTTTCCTTCTCGCCTTTTCTATTCTCACCTCATACGTTTCCCTCTATCCTCTTCCCTTTCCTTCCCGTCTATTCTATTCTCACCTCTTCCCTTTCCTTCTCGCATCTTCTATTCTCACCTCCTCCCTTTCCTTCTCGCATCTTCTATTCTCACCTCTTCCCTTTCCTTCTCGACTCTTCTATTCTCACCTCTTACCTTTCCTTCTCGCATCCTCTATTCTAACCTCTTCCCTTTCCTTCTCGCTTTTCCTATTCTCACTTCTTCCCTTTCCTTCTCGCCTCTTCTATTCTCACCTCTTCCCTTACCTTCTCGCCTCTTCTATTCTCACCTCTTCCCTTTCCTTCTCGCCTCTTCTATTCTCACCTCTTCCCTTTCCTTCTCGCCTCTTCTATTCTCACCTCTTCCCTTTCCTTCTCGCCTCTTCTATTCTCACCTCTTCCCTTTCCTTCTCGCCT
The DNA here is from genome assembly GCA_028673005.1 of Tanypteryx hageni. NCBI lineage: Eukaryota > Metazoa > Arthropoda > Insecta > Odonata > Petaluridae > Tanypteryx > Tanypteryx hageni. The sequence goes on along the minus strand of CM054115.1, from coordinate 10,823,769 downwards.
CTTCTATTCTCACCTCTTCCCTTTTCTTCTCGCCTCTGCTATTCTCACCTCTTCCCTTTCCTCCTCGCCTCTTCTATTCGCATCTCTTACGTTTCACTCTATCCTCTTACCTTTCCTTCTCGCATCCTCTATTCTAACCTCTTCCCTTTCCTTCTCGCTTTTCCTATTCTCACCTCTTCCCTTTCCTTCTCGCCACTTTTATTCTCACCTCTTCCCTTTCCTTCTCGCCTCTTCTATTCTAACCTCTTCCCTTTCCTTCTCTCCTCTTCTATTCTCACCTCTTCCCTTTCCTTCTCGCCTCTTCTATTCTCGCCTCTTCCCTTTCCTTCCCGCCTTTTCTATTCTCACCTCTTCCCATTCCTTCTCGCCTCTTCTATTCTCACCTCTTCCCTTTTCTTCTCGCCTCTGCTATTCTCACCTCTTCCCTTTCCTCCTCGCCTCTTCTATTCGCATCTCTTACGTTTCACTCTATCCTCTTCCCTTTCCTTCCCGTCTATTCTATTCTAACCTCTTCCCTTTCCATCTCGCATCTTCTATTCTCACCTCTTCCCTTTCCTTCTCGCATCTTCTATTCTCACAACTTCCCTTTCCTTCTCGCCTCTTCTATTCTCACCTCTTCCCTTACCTTCTCGCCTCTTCTATTCTCACCTCTTCCCTTTCCTTCTCGCCTCTTCTATTCTCACCTCTTCCCTTTCCTTCTCGCCTCTTCTATTCTCACCTCTTCCCTTTCCTTCTCGCCTCTTCTATTCTCACCACTTCCCTTTCCTTCTCGCCTCTTCTTTTCTCACCTCTTCCCTTTCCTTCTCGCCACTTTTATTCTCACCTCTTCCCTTTCCTTCTCGCCTCTTCTATTCTAACCTCTTCCCTTTCCTTCTCTCCTCTTCTATTCTCACCTCTTCCCTTTCCTTCTCGCCTCTTCTATTCTCGCCTCTTCCCTTTCCTTCCCGCCTTTTCTATTCTCACCTCTTCCCATTCCTTCTCGCCTCTTCTATTCTCACCTCTTCCCATTCCTTCTCGCCTCTTCTATTCTCACCTCTTCCCTTTCCTTCTCGCCTCTTCTATTCTCGCCTCTTCCCTTTCCTTCCCGCCTTTACTATTCTCACTTCTTCCTTTCCTTCTCGCCTCTTTTATTCTCGCCTCTTCCCTTTCCTTCCCGCCTTTCCTATTCTCACTTCTTCCTTTCCTTCTCGCCTCTTCTATTCTCACCTCTTCCCTTTCCTTCTAGCCTCTTCTGTTCTCACCTCTTCCCTTTCCTTCTCGCTTTTCCTATTCTCACTTCTTCCCTTTCCTTCTCGCCTCTTCTATTCACACCTCTTCCCTTACCTTCTCGCCACTTCTATTCTCACCTCTTCCCTTTCCTTCTCGACTCTTCTATTCTCACCTCTTCCCTTTCCTTCTCGACTCTTCTATTCTCAGCTCTTACCTTTCCTTCTCGCATCCTCTATTCTCACCTCTTCCCTTTCCTTCTCGACTCTTCTATTCTCACCTCTTCCCTTTCCTTCTCGCATCTTCTATTCTCACCTCTTCCCTTTCCTTCTCGACTCTTCTATTCTCACCTCTTCCCTTTCCTTCTCGACTCTTCTATTCTCACCTCTTACCTTTCCTTCTCGCATCCTCTATTCTCACCTCTTCCCTTTCCTTCTCGACTCTTCTATTCTCACCTCTTACCTTTCCTTCTCGCATCCTCTATTCTCACCTCTTCCCTTTCCTTCTCGACTCTTCTATTCTCACCTCTTCCCTTTCCTTCTCGCATCTTCTATTCTCACCTCTTCCCTTACCTTCTCGACTCTTCTATTCTCACCTCTTCCCTTTCCTTCTCGACTCTTCTATTCTCACCTCTTACCTTTCCTTCTCGCATCCTCTATTCTCACCTCTTCCCTTTCCTTCTCGACTCTTCTATTCTCACCTCTTACCTTTCCTTCTCGCATCCTCTATTCTCACCTCTTCCCTTTCCTTCTCGACTCTTCTATTCTCACCTCTTCCCTTTCCTTCTCGACTCTTCTATTCTCACCTCTTACCTTTCCTTCTCGCATCCTCTATTCTAACCTCTTCCCTTTCCTTCTCGCTTTTCCTATTCTCACTTCTTCCCTTTCCTTCTCGCCTCTTCTATTCTCACCTCTTCCCTTTCCTTCTCGCCTCTTCTATTCTCACCTCTTCCCTTTCCTTCTCGCCTCTTCTTTTCTCACCTCTTCCCTTTCCTTCTCGCCACTTTTATTCTCACCTCTTCCCTTTCCTTCTCGCCTCTTCTATTCTAACCTCTTCCCTTTCCTTCTCTCCTCTTCTATTCTCACCTCTTCCCTTTCCTTCTCGCCTCTTCTATTCTCGCCTCTTCCCTTTCCTTCTCGCCTCTTCTATTCTCACCTCTTACCTTTCCTTCTCGCATCCTCTATTCTAACCTCTTCCCTTTCCTTCTCGCTTTTCCTATTCTCACTTCTTCCCTTTCCTTCTCGCCTCTTCTATTCTCACCTCTTCCCTTTCCTTCTCGCATCCTCTATTCTCACCTCTTCCCTTTCCTTCTCGCATCTTCTATTCTCACCTCTTCCCTTTCCTTCTCGCATCCTCTATTCTCACCTCTTCCCTTTCCTTCTCGCCTCTTCTATTCTCACCTCTTCCATTTCCTTCTCGCCTCTTCTATTCTCACCTCTTCCCTTTCCTTCTCGCCTCTTCTATTCTCACCTCTTCCCTTTCCTTCTCGCCTCTTCCATTCTCACCTCTTCCCTTTCCTTCTCTCCTCTTCTATTCTCACCTCTTCCCTTTCCTTCTCGCCTCTTCTATTCTCGCCTCTTCCCTTTCCTTCTCGCATCTTCTATTCTCACCTCTTCCCTTTCCTTCTCGCATCCTCTATTCTCACCTCTTCAATTTCCTTCTCGCCTCTTCTATTCTCACCTCTTACCTTTCCTTCTCGCATCCTCTATTCTAACCTCTTCCCTTTCCTTCTCGCTTTTCCTATTCTCACTTCTTCCCTTTCCTTCTCGCCTCTTCTATTCTCACCTCTTCCCTTACCTTCTCGCCTCTTCTATTCTCACCTCTTCCCTTTCCTTCTCGCCTCTTCTATTCTCACCTCTTCCCTTTCCTTCTCGCCTCTTCTATTCTCACCTCTTCCCTTTCCTTCTCGCCTCTTCTATTCTCACCTCTTCCCTTTCCTTCTCGCCTCTTCTATTCTCACCTCTTCCCTTTTCTTCTCGCCTCTGCTATTCTCACCTCTTCCCTTTCCTCCTCGCCTCTTCTATTCGCATCTCTTACGTTTCACTCTATCCTCTTACCTTTCCTTCTCGCATCCTCTATTCTAACCTCTTCCCTTTCCTTCTCGCTTTTCCTATTCTCACCTCTTCCCTTTCCTTCTCGCCACTTTTATTCTCACCTCTTCCCTTTCCTTCTCGCCTCTTCTATTCTAACCTCTTCCCTTTCCTTCTCTCCTCTTCTATTCTCACCTCTTCCCTTTCCTTCTCGCCTCTTCTATTCTCGCCTCTTCCCTTTCCTTCCCGCCTTTTCTATTCTCACCTCTTCCCATTCCTTCTCGCCTCTTCTATTCTCACCTCTTCCCTTTTCTTCTCGCCTCTGCTATTCTCACCTCTTCCCTTTCCTCCTCGCCTCTTCTATTCGCATCTCTTACGTTTCACTCTATCCTCTTCCCTTTCCTTCCCGTCTATTCTATTCTAACCTCTTCCCTTTCCATCTCGCATCTTCTATTCTCACCTCTTCCCTTTCCTTCTCGCATCTTCTATTCTCACAACTTCCCTTTCCTTCTCGCCTCTTCTATTCTCACCTCTTCCCTTACCTTCTCGCCTCTTCTATTCTCACCTCTTCCCTTTCCTTCTCGCCTCTTCTATTCTCACCTCTTCCCTTTCCTTCTCGCCTCTTCTATTCTCACCTCTTCCCTTTCCTTCTCGCCTCTTCTATTCTCACCACTTCCCTTTCCTTCTCGCCTCTTCTTTTCTCACCTCTTCCCTTTCCTTCTCGCCACTTTTATTCTCACCTCTTCCCTTTCCTTCTCGCCTCTTCTATTCTAACCTCTTCCCTTTCCTTCTCTCCTCTTCTATTCTCACCTCTTCCCTTTCCTTCTCGCCTCTTCTATTCTCGCCTCTTCCCTTTCCTTCCCGCCTTTTCTATTCTCACCTCTTCCCATTCCTTCTCGCCTCTTCTATTCTCACCTCTTCCCATTCCTTCTCGCCTCTTCTATTCTCACCTCTTCCCTTTCCTTCTCGCCTCTTCTATTCTCGCCTCTTCCCTTTCCTTCCCGCCTTTACTATTCTCACTTCTTCCTTTCCTTCTCGCCTCTTTTATTCTCGCCTCTTCCCTTTCCTTCCCGCCTTTCCTATTCTCACTTCTTCCTTTCCTTCTCGCCTCTTCTATTCTCACCTCTTCCCTTTCCTTCTAGCCTCTTCTGTTCTCACCTCTTCCCTTTCCTTCTCGCTTTTCCTATTCTCACTTCTTCCCTTTCCTTCTCGCCTCTTCTATTCACACCTCTTCCCTTACCTTCTCGCCACTTCTATTCTCACCTCTTCCCTTTCCTTCTCGACTCTTCTATTCTCACCTCTTCCCTTTCCTTCTCGACTCTTCTATTCTCAGCTCTTACCTTTCCTTCTCGCATCCTCTATTCTCACCTCTTCCCTTTCCTTCTCGACTCTTCTATTCTCACCTCTTCCCTTTCCTTCTCGCATCTTCTATTCTCACCTCTTCCCTTTCCTTCTCGACTCTTCTATTCTCACCTCTTCCCTTTCCTTCTCGACTCTTCTATTCTCACCTCTTACCTTTCCTTCTCGCATCCTCTATTCTCACCTCTTCCCTTTCCTTCTCGACTCTTCTATTCTCACCTCTTACCTTTCCTTCTCGCATCCTCTATTCTCACCTCTTCCCTTTCCTTCTCGACTCTTCTATTCTCACCTCTTCCCTTTCCTTCTCGCATCTTCTATTCTCACCTCTTCCCTTACCTTCTCGACTCTTCTATTCTCACCTCTTCCCTTTCCTTCTCGACTCTTCTATTCTCACCTCTTACCTTTCCTTCTCGCATCCTCTATTCTCACCTCTTCCCTTTCCTTCTCGACTCTTCTATTCTCACCTCTTACCTTTCCTTCTCGCATCCTCTATTCTCACCTCTTCCCTTTCCTTCTCGACTCTTCTATTCTCACCTCTTCCCTTTCCTTCTCGACTCTTCTATTCTCACCTCTTACCTTTCCTTCTCGCATCCTCTATTCTAACCTCTTCCCTTTCCTTCTCGCTTTTCCTATTCTCACTTCTTCCCTTTCCTTCTCGCCTCTTCTATTCTCACCTCTTCCCTTTCCTTCTCGCCTCTTCTATTCTCACCTCTTCCCTTTCCTTCTCGCCTCTTCTTTTCTCACCTCTTCCCTTTCCTTCTCGCCACTTTTATTCTCACCTCTTCCCTTTCCTTCTCGCCTCTTCTATTCTAACCTCTTCCCTTTCCTTCTCTCCTCTTCTATTCTCACCTCTTCCCTTTCCTTCTCGCCTCTTCTATTCTCGCCTCTTCCCTTTCCTTCTCGCCTCTTCTATTCTCACCTCTTACCTTTCCTTCTCGCATCCTCTATTCTAACCTCTTCCCTTTCCTTCTCGCTTTTCCTATTCTCACTTCTTCCCTTTCCTTCTCGCCTCTTCTATTCTCACCTCTTCCCTTTCCTTCTCGCATCCTCTATTCTCACCTCTTCCCTTTCCTTCTCGCATCTTCTATTCTCACCTCTTCCCTTTCCTTCTCGCATCCTCTATTCTCACCTCTTCCCTTTCCTTCTCGCCTCTTCTATTCTCACCTCTTCCATTTCCTTCTCGCCTCTTCTATTCTCACCTCTTCCCTTTCCTTCTCGCCTCTTCTATTCTCACCTCTTCCCTTTCCTTCTCGCCTCTTCCATTCTCACCTCTTCCCTTTCCTTCTCTCCTCTTCTATTCTCACCTCTTCCCTTTCCTTCTCGCCTCTTCTATTCTCGCCTCTTCCCTTTCCTTCTCGCATCTTCTATTCTCACCTCTTCCCTTTCCTTCTCGCATCCTCTATTCTCACCTCTTCAATTTCCTTCTCGCCTCTTCTATTCTCACCTCTTACCTTTCCTTCTCGCATCCTCTATTCTAACCTCTTCCCTTTCCTTCTCGCTTTTCCTATTCTCACTTCTTCCCTTTCCTTCTCGCCTCTTCTATTCTCACCTCTTCCCTTACCTTCTCGCCTCTTCTATTCTCACCTCTTCCCTTTCCTTCTCGCCTCTTCTATTCTCACCTCTTCCCTTTCCTTCTCGCCTCTTCTATTCTCACCTCTTCCCTTTCCTTCTCGCCTCTTCTATTCTCACCTCTTCCCTTTCCTTCTCGCCTCTTCTATTCTCACCTCTTCCCTTTCCTTCTCGCCTCTTCTTTTCTCACCTCTTCCCTTTCCTTCTCGCCACTTTTATTCTCACCTCTTCCCTTTCCTTCTCGCCTCTTCTATTCTAACCTCTTCCCTTTCCTTCTCTCCTCTTCTATTCTCACCTCTTCCCTTTCCTTCTCGACTCTTCTATTCTCACCTCTTCCCTTTCCTTCTCGACTCTTCTATTCTCACCTCTTCCCTTTCCTTCTCGCCTCTTCTATTCTCACCTCTTCCCTTTCCTTCTCGCCACTTTTATTCACACCTCTTCCCTTTCCTTCTCGCCTCTTCTATTCTAACCTCTTCCCTTTCCTTCTCGCATCCTCTATTCTCACCTCTTCCCTTTCCTTCTCGACTCTTCTATTCTCACCTCTTCCCTTTCCTTCTCGCATCCTCTATTCTAACCTCTTCCCTTTCCTTCTCGCCTCTTCTATTCTCACCTCTTACCTTTCCTTCTCGCATCCTCTATTCTAACCTCTTCCCTTTCCTTCTCGCTTTTCCTATTCTCACTTCTTCCCTTTCCTTCTCGCCTCTTCTATTCTCACCTCTTCCCTTACCTTCTCGCCTCTTCTATTCTCACCTCTTCCCTTTCCTTCTCGCCTCTTCTATTCTCACCTCTTCCCTTTCCTTCTCGCCTCTTCTATTCTCACCTCTTCCCATTCCTTCTCGCCTCTTCTATTCTCACCTCTTCCCTTTTCTTCTCGCCTCTGCTATTCTCACCTCTTCCCTTTCCTCCTCGCCTCTTCTATTCGCACCTCTTACGTTTCCCTCTATCCTCTTCCCTTACCTTCCCGTCTATTATATTCTAACCTCTTCCCTTTCCATCTCGCATCTTTTATTCTCACAACTTCCCTTACCTTCTCGCCTCTTCTATTCTCACCTCTTCCCTTTCCTTCTCGCCTCTTCTATTCTCACCTCTTCCCTTTCCTTCTCGCATCTTTTATTCTCACAACTTCCCTTTCCTTCTCGCCTCTTCTATTCTCACCTCTTCCCTTACCTTCTCGCCTCTTCTATTCTCACCTCTTCCCTTTTCTTCTCGCCTCTTCTATTCTCACCTCTTCCCTTTCCTTCTCGCCTCTTCTATTCTCACCTCTTCCCTTTCCTTCTCGCCTCTTCTATTCTCACCTCTTCCCTTTCCTTCTCGCCTCTTCTTTTCTCACCTCTTCCCTTTCCTTCTCGCCACTTTTATTCTCACCTCTTCCCTTTCCTTCTCGCCTCTTCTATTCTAACCTCTTCCTTTTCCTTCTCTCCTCTTCTATTCTCACCTCTTCCCTATCCTTCTCGCCTCTTCTATTCTCGCCTCTTCCCTTTCCTTCCCGCCTTTTCTATTCTCACCTCTTCCCATTCCTTCTCGCCTCTTCTATTCTCACCTCTTCCCATTCCTTCTCGCCTCTTCTATTCTCACCTCTTCCCTTTCCTTCTCGCCTCTTCTATTATCGCCTCTTCCCTTTCCTTCCCGCCTTTACTATTCTCACTTCTTCCTTTCCTTCTCGCCTCTTCTATTCTCGCCTCTTCCCTTTCCTTCCCGCCTTTCCTATTCTCACTTCTTCCTTTACTTCTCGCCTCTTCTATTCTCACCTCTTCCCTTTCCTTCTAGCCTCTTCTGTTCTCACCTCTTCCCTTTCCTTCTCGCCTCTTCTGTTCTCACCTCTTCACTTTCCTTCTCGCATCTTCTATTCTAACCTTTTCCCTTTACTTCTCGCCTCTTCTATTCTCACCTCTTCCCTTTCCTTCTAGCCTCTTCTGTTCTCACCTCTTCCCTTTCCTTCTCGCATCTTCTATTCTCACCTCTTCCCTTACCTTCTCGCCTCTTCTATTCTCACCTCTTCCCTTTCCTTCTCGCCTCTTCTATTCTCACCTCTTCCCTTTCCTTCTCGCCTCTTCTATTCTCACCTCTTCCCTTTCCTTCTCGCCTCTTCTATTCTCACCTCTTCCCTTTCCTTCCCGCCTTTCCTATTCTCACTTCTTCCTTTACTTCTCGCCTCTTCTATTCTCACCTCTTCCCTTTCCTTCTAGCCTCTTCTGTTCTCACCTCTTCCCTTTCCTTCTCGCCTCTTCTGTTCTCACCTCTTCACTTTCCTTCTCGCATCTTCTATTCTAACCTCTTCCCTTTCCATCTCGCATCTTCTATTCTCACCTCTTCCCTTTCCTTCTCGCATCTTCTATTCTCACAACTTCCCTTTCCTTCTCGCCTCTTCTATTCTCACCTCTTCCCTTACCTTCTCGCCTCTTCTATTCTCACCTCTTCCCTTTCCTTCTCGCCTCTTCTATTCTCACCTCTTCCCTTTCCTTCTCGCCTCTTCTATTCTCACCTCTTCCCTTTCCTTCTCGCCTCTTCTATTCTCACCTCTTCCCTTTCCTTCTCGCCTCTTCTTTTCTCACCTCTTCCCTTTCCTTCTCGCCACTTTTATTCTCACCTCTTCCCTTTCCTTCTCGCCTCTTCTATTCTAACCTCTTCCCTTTCCTTCTCTCCTCTTCTATTCTCACCTCTTCCCTTTCCTTCTCGCCTCTTCTATTCTCGCCTCTTCCCTTTCCTTCCCGCCTTTTCTATTCTCACCTCTTCCCATTCCTTCTCGCCTCTTCTATTCTCACCTCTTCCCATTCCTTCTCGCCTCTTCTATTCTCACCTCTTCCCTTTCCTTCTCGCCTCTTCTATTCTCGCCTCTTCCCTTTCCTTCCCGCCTTTACTATTCTCACTTCTTCCTTTCCTTCTCGCCTCTTTTATTCTCGCCTCTTCCCTTTCCTTCCCGCCTTTCCTATTCTCACTTCTTCCTTTCCTTCTCGCCTCTTCTATTCTCACCTCTTCCCTTTCCTTCTAGCCTCTTCTGTTCTCACCTCTTCCCTTTCCTTCTCGCTTTTCCTATTCTCACTTCTTCCCTTTCCTTCTCGCCTCTTCTATTCTCACCTCTTCCCTTACCTTCTCGCCACTTCTATTCTCACCTCTTCCCTTTCCTTCTCGACTCTTCTATTCTCACCTCTTCCCTTTCCTTCTCGACTCTTCTATTCTCACCTCTTACCTTTCCTTCTCGCATCCTCTATTCTCACCTCTTCCCTTTCCTTCTCGACTCTTCTATTCTCACCTCTTCCCTTTCCTTCTCGCATCTTCTATTCTCACCTCTTCCCTTTCCTTCTCGACTCTTCTATTCTCACCTCTTCCCTTTCCTTCTCGACTCTTCTATTCTCACCTCTTACCTTTCCTTCTCGCATCCTCTATTCTCACCTCTTCCCTTTCCTTCTCGACTCTTCTATTCTCACCTCTTACCTTTCCTTCTCGCATCCTCTATTCTCACCTCTTCCCTTTCCTTCTCGACTCTTCTATTCTCACCTCTTCACTTTCCTTCTCGCATCTTCTATTCTCACCTCTTCCCTTTCCTTCTCGACTCTTCTATTCTCACCTCTTCCCTTTCCTTCTCGACTCTTCTATTCTCACCTCTTACCTTTCCTTCTCGCATCCTCTATTCTAACCTCTTCCCTTTCCTTCTCGCTTTTCCTATTCTCACTTCTTCCCTTTCCTTCTCGCCTCTTCTATTCTCACCTCTTCCCTTTCCTTCTCGCCTCTTCAATTCTCACCTCTTCCCTTTCCTTCTCGCCTCTTCTTTTCTCACCTCTTCCCTTTCCTTCTCGCCACTTTTATTCTCACCTCTTCCCTTTCCTTCTCGCCTCTTCTATTCTAACCTCTTCCCTTTCCTTCTCTCCTCTTCTATTCTCACCTCTTCCCTTTCCTTCTCGCCTCTTCTATTCTCGCCTCTTCCCTTTCCTTCTCGCATCCTCTATTCTCACCTCTTCCCTTTCCTTCTCGCCTCTTCTATTCTCACCTCTTACCTTTCCTTCTCGCATCCTCTATTCTAACCTCTTCCCTTTCCTTCTCGCTTTTCCTATTCTCACTTCTTCCCTTTCCTTCTCGCCTCTTCTATTCTCACCTCTTCCCTTTCCTTCTCGCCTCTTCTATTCTCACCTCTTCCCTTTCCTTCTCGCCTCTTCTATTCTCACCTCTTCCCTTTCCTTCTCGCCTCTTCTATTCTCACCTCTTCCCTTTCCTTCTCGCCTCTTCTTTTCTCACCTCTTCCCTTTCCTTCTCGCCACTTTTATTCTCACCTCTTCCCTTTCCTTCTCGCCTCTTCTATTCTAACCTCTTCCCTTTCCTTCTCTCCTCTTCTATTCTCACCTCTTCCCTTTCCTTCTCGACTCTTCTATTCTCACCTCTTCCCTTTCCTTCTCGACTCTTCTATTCTCACCTCTTCCCTTTCCTTCTCGCCTCTTCTATTCTCACCTCTTCCCTTTCCTTCTCGCCACTTTTATTCTCACCTCTTCCCTTTCCTTCTCGCATCTTCTATTCTCACCTCTTCCCTTTCCTTCTCGCCTCTGCTATTCTCACCTCTTCCCTTTCCTTCTCGACTCTTCTATTCTCACCTCTTCCCTTTCCTTCTCGCATCTTCTATTCTCACCTCTTCCCTTTCCTTCTCGCATCTTCTATTCTCACCTCTTCCCTTTCCTTCTCGACTCTTCTATTCTCACCTCTTCCCTTACCTTCTCGCCTCTTCTATTCTCACCTCTTCCCTTTCCTTCTCGCCTCTTCTATTCTCACCTCTTCCCTTTCCTTCTCGCCTCTTCTATTCTCACCTCTTCCCTTACCTTCTCGCCTCTTCTATTCTCACCTCTTCCCTTTCCTTCTCGCCTCTTCTATTCTCACCTCTTCCCTTTCCTTCTCGCCTCTTCTATTCTCACCTCTTCCCTTTCCTTCTCGCCTCTTCTATTCTCACCTCTTCCCTTTCCTTCTCGCCTCTTCTTTTCTCACCTCTTCCCTTTCCTTCTCGCCACTTTTATTCTCACCTCTTCCCTTTCCTTCTCGCCTCTTCTATTCTAACCTCTTCCCTTTCCTTCTCTCCTCTTCTATTCTCACCTCTTCCCTTTCCTTCTCGCCTCTTCTATTCTCGCCTCTTCCCTTTCCTTCCCGCCTTTTCTATTCTCACCTCTTCCCATTCCTTCTCGCCTCTTCTATTCTCACCTCTTCCCATTCCTTCTCGCCTCTTCTATTCTCACCTCTTCCCTTTCCTTCTCGCCTCTTCTATTCTCGCCTCTTCCCTTTCCTTCCCGCCTTTACTATTCTCACTTCTTCCTTTCCTTCTCGCCTCTTCTATTCTCGCCTCTTCCCTTTCCTTCCCGCCTTTTCTATTCCTACCTCTTCCCATTCCTTCTCGCCTCTTCTATTCTCACCTCTTCCCATTCCTTCTCGCCTCTTCTATTCTCACCTCTTCCCTTTCCTTCTCGCCTCTTCTATTCTCGCCTCTTCCCTTTCCTTCCCGCCTTTACTATTCTCACTTCTTCCTTTCCTTCTCGCCTCTTTTATTCTCGCCTCTTCCCTTTCCTTCCCGCCTTTCCTATTCTCACTTCTTCCTTTCCTTCTCGCCTCTTCTATTCTCACCTCTTCCCTTTCCTTCTAGCCTCTTCTGTTCTCACCTCTTCCCTTTCCTTCTCGCTTTTCCTATTCTCACTTCTTCCCTTTCCTTCTCGCCTCTTCTATTCTCACCTCTTCCCTTACCTTCTCGCCACTTCTATTCTCACCTCTTCCCTTTCCTTCTCGACTCTTCTATTCTCACCTCTTCCCTTTCCTTCTCGACTCTTCTATTCTCACCTCTTACCTTTCCTTCTCGCATCCTCTATTCTCACCTCTTCCCTTTCCTTCTCGACTCTTCTATTCTCACCTCTTCCCTTTCCTTCTCGCATCTTCTATTCTCACCTCTTCCCTTTCCTTCTCGACTCTTCTATTCTCACCTCTTCCCTTTCCTTCTCGACTCTTCTATTCTCACCTCTTACCTTTCCTTCTCGCATCCTCTATTCTCACCTCTTCCCTTTCCTTCTCGACTCTTCTATTCTCACCTCTTACCTTTCCTTCTCGCATCCTCTATTCTCACCTCTTCCCTTTCCTTCTCGACTCTTCTATTCTCACCTCTTCACTTTCCTTCTCGCATCTTCTATTCTCACCTCTTCCCTTTCCTTCTCGACTCTTCTATTCTCACCTCTTCCCTTTCCTTCTCGACTCTTCTATTCTCACCTCTTACCTTTCCTTCTCGCATCCTCTATTCTAACCTCTTCCCTTTCCTTCTCGCTTTTCCTATTCTCACTTCTTCCCTTTCCTTCTCGCCTCTTCTATTCTCACCTCTTCCCTTTCCTTCTCGCCTCTTCAATTCTCACCTCTTCCCTTTCCTTCTCGCCTCTTCTTTTCTCACCTCTTCCCTTTCCTTCTCGCCACTTTTATTCTCACCTCTTCCCTTTCCTTCTCGCCTCTTCTATTCTAACCTCTTCCCTTTCCTTCTCTCCTCTTCTATTCTCACCTCTTCCCTTTCCTTCTCGCCTCTTCTATTCTCGCCTCTTCCCTTTCCTTCTCGCATCCTCTATTCTCACCTCTTCCCTTTCCTTCTCGCCTCTTCTATTCTCACCTCTTACCTTTCCTTCTCGCATCCTCTATTCTAACCTCTTCCCTTTCCTTCTCGCTTTTCCTATTCTCACTTCTTCCCTTTCCTTCTCGCCTCTTCTATTCTCACCTCTTCCCTTTCCTTCTCGCCTCTTCTATTCTCACCTCTTCCCTTTCCTTCTCGCCTCTTCTATTCTCACCTCTTCCCTTTCCTTCTCGCCTCTTCTATTCTCACCTCTTCCCTTTCCTTCTCGCCTCTTCTTTTCTCACCTCTTCCCTTTCCTTCTCGCCACTTTTATTCTCACCTCTTCCCTTTCCTTCTCGCCTCTTCTATTCTAACCTCTTCCCTTTCCTTCTCTCCTCTTCTATTCTCACCTCTTCCCTTTCCTTCTCGACTCTTCTATTCTCACCTCTTCCCTTTCCTTCTCGACTCTTCTATTCTCACCTCTTCCCTTTCCTTCTCGCCTCTTCTATTCTCACCTCTTCCCTTTCCTTCTCGCCACTTTTATTCTCACCTCTTCCCTTTCCTTCTCGCCTCTTCTATTCTAACCACTTCCCTTTCCTTCTCGCATCCTCTATTCTCACCTCTTCCCTTTCCTTCTCGACTCTTCTATTCTCACCTCTTCCCTTTCCTTCTCGCATCCTCTATTCTAACCTCTTCCCTTTCCTTCTCGCCTCTTCTATTCTCACCTCTTACCTTTCCTTCTCGCATCCTCTATTCTAACCTCTTCCCTTTCCTTCTCGCTTTTCCTATTCTCACTTCTTCCCTTTCCTTCTCGCCTCTTCTATTCTCACCTCTTCCCATTCCTTCTCGCCTCTTCTATTCTCACCTCTTCCCTTTTCTTCTCGCCTCTGCTATTCTCACCTCTTCCCTTTCCTCCTCGCCTCTTCTATTCGCACCTCTTACGTTTCCCTCTATCCTCTTCCCTTACCTTCCCGTCTATTATATTCTAACCTCTTCCCTTTCCATCTCGCATCTTTTATTCTCACAACTTCCCTTTCCTTCTCGCCTCTTCTATTCTCACCTCTTCCCTTACCTTCTCGCCTCTTCTATTCTCACCTCTTCCCTTTCCTTCTCGCCTCTTCTATTCTCACCTCTTCCCTTTCCCTCTCGCATCTTTTATTCTCACAACTTCCCTTTCCTTCTCGCCTCTTCTATTCTCACCTCTTCCCTTACCTTCTCGCCTCTTCTATTCTCACCTCTTCCCTTTTCTTCTCGCCTCTTCTATTCTCACCTCTTCCCTTTCCTTCTCGCCTCTTCTATTCTCACCTCTTCCCTTTCCTTCTCGCCTCTTCTATTCTCACCTCTTCCCTTTCCTTCTAGCCTCTTCTGTTCTCACCTCTTCCCTTTCCTTCTCGCTTTTCCTATTCTCACTTCTTCCCTTTCCTTCTCGCCTCTTCTATTCTCACCTCTTCCCTTACCTTCTCGCCACTTCTATTCTCACCTCTTCCCTTTCCTTCTCGACTCTTCTATTCTCACCTCTTCCCTTTCCTTCTCGACTCTTCTATTCTCACCTCTTACCTTTCCTTCTCGCATCCTCTATTCTCACCTCTTCCCTTTCCTTCTCGACTCTTCTATTCTCACCTCTTCCCTTTCCTTCTCGCCTCTTCTATTATCGCCTCTTCCCTTTCCTTCCCGCCTTTACTATTCTCACTTCTTCCTTTCCTTCTCGCCTCTTCTATTCTCGCCTCTTCCCTTTCCTTCCCGCCTTTCCTATTCTCACTTCTTCCTTTACTTCTCGCCTCTTCTATTCTCACCTCTTCCCTTTCCTTCTAGCCTCTTCTGTTCTCACCTCTTCCCTTTCCTTCTCGCCTCTTCTGTTCTCACCTCTTCACTTTCCTTCTCGCATCTTCTATTCTAACCTTTTCCCTTTACTTCTCGCCTCTTCTATTCTCACCTCTTCCCTTTCCTTCTAGCCTCTTCTGTTCTCACCTCTTCCCTTTCCTTCTCGCATCTTCTATTCTCACCTCTTCCCTTTCCTTCTCGACTCTTCTATTCTCACCTCTTACCTTTCCTTCTCGCATCCTCTATTCTCACCTCTTCCCTTTCCTTCTAGCCTCTTTTGTTCTCACCTCTTCCCTTTCCTTCTCGCCTCTTCTGTTCTCACCTCTTCACTTTCCTTCTCGCATCTTCTATTCTAACCTTTTCCCTTTCCTTCTCGCCACTTTTATTCTCACCTCTTCCCTTTCCTTCTCGCATCTTCTATTCTCACCTCTTCCCTTTCCTTCTCGCCTCTGCTATTCTCACCTCTTCCCTTTCCTTCTCGACTCTTCTATTCTCACCTCTTCCCTTTCCTTCTCGCATCTTCTATTCTCACCTCTTCCCTTTCCTTCTCGCATCTTCTATTCTCACCTCTTCCCTTTCCTTCTCGACTCTTCTATTCTCACCTCTTCCCTTTCCTTCTCGCTTTTCCTATTCTCACTTCTTCCCTTTCCTTCTCGACTCTTCTATTCTCACCTCTTCCCTTTCCTTCTCGCATCTTCTATTCTCACCTCTTCCCTTTCCTTCTCGCATCTTCTATTCTAACCTCTTCCCTTTCCTTCTCGCCTCTTCTATTCTCACCTCTTACCTTTCCTTCTCGCATCCTCTATTCTAACCTCTTCCCTTTCCTTCTCGCTTTTCCTATTCTCACTTCTTCCCTTTCCTTCTCGCCTCTTCTATTCTCACCTCTTCCCTTACCTTCTCGCCTCTTCTATTCTCACCTCTTCCCTTTCCTTCTCGCCTCTTCTATTCTCACCTCTTCCCTTTCCTTCTCGCCTCTTCTTTTCTCACCTCTTCCCTTTCCTTCTCGCATCTTCTATTCTCAACTCTTCCCTTTCCTTCTCGCATCTTCTATTCTAACCTCTTCCCTTTCCTTCTCGCCTCTTCTATTCTCACCTCTTACCTTTCCTTCTCGCATCCTCTATTCTAACCTCTTCCCTTTCCTTCTCGCTTTTCCTATTCTCACTTCTTCCCTTTCCTTCTCGCCTCTTCTATTCTCACCTCTTCCCTTACCTTCTCGCCTCTTCTATTCTCACCTCTTCCCTTTCCTTCTCGCCTCTTCTATTCTCACCTCTTCCCTTTCCTTCTCGCATCTTCTATTCTAACCTCTTCCCTTTCCTTCTCGCCTCTTCTATTCTCACCTCTTACCTTTCCTTCTCGCATCCTCTATTCTAGCCTCTTCCCTTTCCTTCTCGCTTTTCCTATTCTCACTTCTTCCCTTTCCTTCTCGCCTCTTCTATTCTCACCTCTTCCCTTTCCTTCTCGCCTCTTCTATTCTCACCTCTTCCCTTTCCTTCTCGCCTCTTCTATTCTCACCTCTTCCCTTTCCTTCTCGCCTCTTCTTTTCTCACCTCTTCCCTTTCTTTCTCGCCACTTTTATTCTCACCTCTTCCCTTTCCTTCTCGCCTCTTCTATTCTAACCTCTTCCCTTTCCTTCTCTCCTCTTCTATTCTCACCTCTTCCCTTTCCTTCTCGCCTCTTCTATTCTCGCCTCTTCCCATTCCTTCTCGCCTCTTCTATTCTCACCTCTTCCCATTCCTTCTCGCCTCTTCTATTCTCACCTCTTCCCTTTTCTTCTCGCATCTTCTATTCTCACCTCTTCCCTTTCCATCTCGCATCTTCTATTCTCACCTCTTCCCTTTCCTTCTCGCCT
Source organism: Tanypteryx hageni (assembly GCA_028673005.1). NCBI lineage: Eukaryota > Metazoa > Arthropoda > Insecta > Odonata > Petaluridae > Tanypteryx > Tanypteryx hageni. Next base: position 10,807,388 of record CM054115.1, on the reverse strand, counting down.
CTTCTATTCTCACCTCTTCCCTTTCCTTCTCGCCTCTTCTATTCTCACCTCTTCCCTTTCCTTCTCGCCTCTTCTATTCTCACCTCTTCCCTTTCCTTCTCGCCTCTTCTTTTCTCACCTCTTCCCTTTCCTTCTCGCCACTTTTATTCTCACCTCTTCCTGTTCCTTCTCGCCTCTTCTATTCTAACCTCTTCCCTTTCCTTCTCTCCTCTTCTATTCTCACCTCTTCCCTTTCCTTCTCGCCTCTTCTATTCTCGCCTCTTCCCTTTCCTTCCCGCCTTTTCTATTCTCACCTATTCCCATTCCTTCTCGCCTCTTCTATTCTCACCTCTTCCCATTCCTTCTCGCCTCTTCTATTCTCACCTCTTCCCTTTCCTTCTCGCCTCTTCTATTCTCGCCTCTTCTATTCTCACCTCTTCCCTTTCCTTCCCGCCTTTACTATTCTCACTTCTTCCTTTCCTTCTCGCCTCTTCTATTCTCGCCTCTTCCCTTTCCTTCCCGCCTTTTCTATTCTCACCTCTTCCCATTCCTTCTCGCCTCTTCTATTCTCACCTCTTCCCATTCCTTCTCGCCTCTTCTATTCTCACCTCTTCCCTTTCCTTCTCGCCTCTTCTATTCTCGCCTCTTCCCTTTCGTTCCCGCCTTTACTATTCTCACTTCTTCCTTTCCTTCTCGCCTCTTCTATTCTCACCTCTTCCCTTTCCTTCCCGCCTTTCCTATTCTCACTTCCTCCTTTCCTTCTCGCATCTTCTATTCTAACCTTTTCCCTTACCTTCTCGCCACTTCTATTCTCACCTCTTCCCTTTCCTTCTCGCATCTTCTATTCTCACCTCTTCCCTTTCCTTCTTGCATCTTCTATTCTAACCTCTTCTCTTTCCTTCTCGCCTCTTCTATTCTCACCTCTTCCCTTTCCTTCTTGCATCTTCTATTCTAACCTCTTCTCTTTCCTTCTCTCCTCTTCTATTCTCACCTCTTTCCTTTCCTTCTCGACTTTTCTATTCTCACCACTTACATTTCCTTCCCGTCTCTTCTATTTTCACCTCTTCTCTTTTCTTCTCGCCTCTTCTATTCTGACCTCTTCCCTTTCCTTATCGCCTCTTCTATTCTGACCTCTTCCCTTTCCTTCTCGCCTTTTCTATTCTCACCTTTTCCCTTTCCTTCTCGCATCTTCTATTCTCACCTCTTCCCTTTCCTTCTCGCCTTTTCTATTCTCACCTCTTACATTTCCCTCTATCCTCTTCCCTTTCCTTCCCGTCTCTTCTATTCTCACCTCTTCCCTTTCCTTCTCGTATCTTCTATTCTAACCTCTTCCTTTCCTTCTCGCCTCTTCTATTCTCACCTCTTCCCTTTCCTTCTCGCCTCTTCTATTCTCACCTCTTCCCTTTCCTCCTCGCCTCTTCTATTCTCACCTCCTACATTTCCCTCTATCCTCTTCCCTTTCCTTCCCGTCTCTTCTATTTCCACCACTTCCCTTTCCTTCTCGCATCTTCTATTCTAATCTCTTCCCTTTTCTTCTCGCCACTTCTATTCTAATCTCTTCCCTTTCCTTCTCGCCACTTCTATTCTCACCTCTTCCCTTTCCTTCTCGCCTTTTCTATTCTCACCTCTTACATTTCCTTCTCGCATCTTCTATTCTAACCTCTTCTTCTTCCTTCTCCCCTCTTCTATTCTCACTTCTTCCCTTTCCTTCTCTCCTCTTCTATTCTCACCTCTTCCCTTTCCTCCTCGCCTCTTCTATTCTCACCTCTTACATTTCCCTCTATCCTCTTCCCTTTCCTTCCCGTCTCTTCTATTCTCACCTCTTCCCTTTCCTTCTCGCATCTTCTATTCTAACCTCTTCCCTTTTCTTCTCGCCACTTCTCTTCTCACCTCTTCCCATTCGTCCACGTCTCTTCTATTCTCACCTATTACATTTCCCTCTATTCTCTTCCCTTTCCTTCCCGTCTCTTATATTCTCACCTCTTCCCTATCCTTCCCGTCTCTTCTATTCTCACCTCTTCCCTTTCCTTCTCGCCTCTTCTATACTCACCTCTTCCCTTTCCTTTTTGCCTCTTCTATTCTCACCTCTTCCCTTTCCTTCTCGCCTCTTCTATTCTCACCTCTTCCCTTTCCTTCTCTCCTCTTCTATTCTCACCTCTTCCCTTCTCTCCACGACTCTTCTATTCTCATCTCTTCCCTTTCCTTCTCGCCTTTTCTATTCTCTCCTCTTACATTTCCTTCTATCCTCTTCCCTTTCCTTCCTGTCCCTTCTATTCTCACCTCTTCCCTTTCCTTCTAGCCTCTTCTATTCTTACCTCTTCCCTTACCTTCTCGCTTATTCTATTCTCACCTCTTCCCATTCCTCTTCGCCTCTTCTATTCTCACCTCTTACGTTTCCCTCTATCCTCTTCCCTTTCCTTCCCGTCTCTTCTATTCTTACCTTTTCCCTTTCCTTCTTGCCTCTTCTATTCTAAACTCTTCCCTTTTCTTCTCGTCTCTTCTATTCTCACCTCTGCCCTTTCCTCCACGCCTCTTCTAATCTCAACTCTTACATTTCCCTCTATCCTCTTCCATTTCCTTCCCGTCTCTTCTATTCTCACCTCTTCCCTCTCTTTCTCGCATCCTCTGTTCTAACCTCTTCCCTTTCCTTCTCGCCTCTTCTATTCTCACCTGTTCCCTTTCCTTCTAGCCTTTTCTATTCTCACCTCTTACATTTCCCTCTATCCTCTTCCCTTTCCTTCCCGTCTCTTCTATTCTCACCTCTTCCCTTTCCTTCTCTTCTCTTCTATTCTCACCTCTTCCCATTCCTCTTCGCCTCTTCTATTCTCACCCCTTACGTTTCCCTCTATCCTCTTCCCTTTCCTTCCCGTCTCTTCTATTCTCACCTCTTCCCTTTCCTTCTCGCCTCTTCTATTCTGACCTCTTCCCTTTCCTTATCGCCTTTTCTATTCTGACCTCTTCCCTTTCCTTCTCGACTCTTCTATTCTCACCTCTTCCCTTTCCTTCTCGCCTCTTCTATTCTCACCTCTTCCCTTTCCTTCTCGCCTCTTCTATTCTAACCTCTTCCCTTTCCTTCTCTCCTCTTCTATTCTCACCTCTTCCCTTTCCTTCTCGCCTCTTCCCTTTCCTTCCCGCCTTTTCTATTCTCACCTCTTCCCATTCCTTCTCGCCTCTTCTATTCTCACCTCTTCGCATTCCTTCTCGCCTCTTCTATTCTCACCTCTTCCCTTTCCTTCTCGCCTCTTCTATTCTCGCCTCTTCCCTTTCATTCCCGCCTTTACTATTCTCACTTCTTCCTTTCCTTCTCGCCTCTTCTATTCTCGCCTCTTCCCTTTCCTTCCCGCCTTTTCTATTCTCACCTCTTCCCATTCCTTCTCGCCTCTTCTATTCTCACCTCTTCCCATTCCTTCTCGCCTCTTCTATTCTCACCTCTTCCCTTTCCTTCTCGCCTCTTCTATTCTCGCCTCTTCTATTCTCGCCTCTTCCCTTTCCTTCCCGCCTTTACTATTCTCACTTCTTCCTTTCCTTCTCGCCTCTTCTATTCTCACCTCTTCCCTTTCCTTCCCGCCTTTCCTATTCTCACTTCCTCCTTTCCTTCTCGCCTCTTCTATTCTCACCTCTTCCCTTTCCTTCTAGCCTCTTCTATTCTCACCTCTTCCCTTTCCTTCTCGCCTCTTCTGTTCTCACCTCTTCCCTTTCCTTCTCGCATCTTCTATTCTAACCTTTTCCCTTACCTTCTCGCCACTTCTATTCTCACCTCTTCCCTTTCCTTCTCGCATCTTCTATTCTCACCTCTTCCCTTTCCTTCTTGCATCTTCTATTCTAACCTCTTTTCTTTCCTTCTCGCCTCTTCTATTCTCACTTCTTCCCTTTCATTCTCTCCTCTTCTATTCTCACCTCTTTCCTTTCCTTCTCGACTTTTCTATTCTCACCTCTTACATTTCCTTCCCGTCTCTTCTATTTTCACCTCTTCTCTTTTCTTCTCGCCTCTTCTATTCTGACCTCTTCCCTTTCCTTATCGCCTCTTCTATTCTGACCTCTTCCCTTTCCTTCTCGCCTTTTCTATTCTCACCTTTTCCCTTTCCTTCTCGCATCTTCTATTCTCACCTCTTCCCTTTCCTTCTCGCGTTTTCTATTCTCACCTCTTACATTTCCCTCTATCCTCTTCCCTTTCCTTCCCGTCTCTTCTATTCTCACCTCTTCCCTTTCCTTCTCGTATCTTCTATTCTAACCTCTTCCTTTCCTTCTCGCCTTTTCTATTCTCACCTCTTCCCTTTCCTTCTCGCCTCTTCTATTCTCACCTCTTCCCTTTCCTCCTCGCCTCTTCTATTCTCACCTCTTACATTTCCCTCTATCCTCTTCCCTTTCCTTCCCGTCTCTTCTATTTCCACCACTTCCCTTTCCTTCTCGCATCTTCTATTCTAATCTCTTCCCTTTTCTTCTCGCCACTTCTATTCTAATCTCTTCGCTTTTCTTCTCGCCACTTCTATTCTCACCTCTTCCCTTTCCTTCTCGCCTTTTCTATTCTCACCTCTTACATTTCCTTCTCGCATCTTCTATTCTAACCTCTTCTTCTTCCTTCTCCCCTCTTCTATTCTCACTTCTTCCCTTTCCTTCTCTCCTCTTCTATTCTCACCTCTTCCCTTTCCTCCTCGCCTCTTCTATTCTCACCTCTTACATTTCCCTCTATCCTCTTCCCTTTCCTTCCCGTCTCTTCTATTCTCACCTCTTCCCTTTCCTTCTCGCATCTTCTATTCTAACCTCTTCCCTTTTCTTCTCGCCACTTCTCTTCTCACCTCTTCCCATTCCTCCACGTCTCTTCTATTCTCACCTATTACATTTCCCTCTATCCTCTTCCCTTTCCTTCCCGTCTCTTATATTCTCACCTCTTCCCTATCCTTCCCGTCTCTTCTATTCTCACCTCTTCCCTTTCCTTCTCGCCTCTTCTATACTCACCTCTTCCCTTTCCTTTTTGCCTCTTCTATTCTCACCTCTTCCCTTTCCTTCTCGCCTCTTCTATTCTCACCTCTTCCCTTTCCTTCTCCACTCTTCTATTCTCACCTCTTCCCTTTCCTTCTCGCCTTTTCTATTTTCACCTCTTACATTTCCTTCTATCCTCTTCCCTTTCCTTCCCGTCTATTCTATTCTCAATTCTTCCCTTTCCTTCTCGCCTCTTCTATTCTTACTTCTTCCCTTTCCTTCTCTCCTCTTCTATTCTCACCTCTTCCCTTTCCTCCTCGCCTCTTCTATTCTCATCTCTTACATTTCCCTCTATCCTCATCCCTTTCCTTCCCGTCTCTTCTATTCTCACCTCTTCCCTTTCCTTCCCGTCTCTTCTATTCTCACCTCTTCCCTTTCCTTCTCGCCTCTTCTATACTCACCTCTTCCCTTTCCTTTTTGCCTCTTCTATTCTCACCTCTTCCCTTTCCTTCTCGCCTCTTCTATTCTCACCTCTTCCCTTTCCTTCTCGCCTCTTCTATTCTCACCTCTTCCCTTTCCTTCTCGCCTTTTCTATTTTCACCTCTTACATTTCTCTCTATCCTCTTCCCTTTCCTTCCCGTCTATTCTATTCTCAATTCTTCCCTTTCCTTCCCGTCTCTTCTATTCTCAGCTCTTCCCATTCCTTCTCGCATCTTCTATTCTAATCTCTTCTCTTTTCTTCTCGCCAATTCTATTCTCACCTCTTCCCTTTCCTTCTCGCCTTTTCTATTCTCACCTCTTACATTTCCCTCTATCCTCTTCCCTTTCCTTCCCGTCTCTTCTATTTTCACCTCTTCCCTTTCCTTCTCGCCTCTTCTATTCTGACCTCTTCCCTTTCTTTATCGCCTCTTCTATTCTCACCTCTTCCCATTCCTCCACGTCTCTTCTATTCTCACCTCTTACATTTCCCTCTATCCTCTTCCCTTTCCTCCCCGTCTCTTCTATTCTCACCTCTTCCCTTTCCTTCCCGTCTCTTCTATTCTCACCTCTTCCCTTTCCTTCTCGCCTCTTCTATACTCACCTCTTCTCTTTCCTTTTTGCCTCTTCTATTCTCACCTCTTCCCTTTCCTTCTCGCCTCTTCTATTCTCACCTCTTCCTTTTCCTTCTCGCCTTTTCTATTTTCACCTCTTACTTTTCTCTCTATCGTCTTACCTTTCCTTCCCGTCTATTCTATTCTCAATTCTTCCCTTTCCTTCTCGCCTCTTCTATTCTTACTTCTTCCCTTTCCTTCTCTCCTCTTCTATTCTCACCTCTTCCCTTTCCTCCTCGCCTCTTCTATTCTCATCTTTTACATTTCCCTCTATCCTCATCCCTTTCCTTCCCGTCTCTTCTATTCTCACCTCTTCCCTTTCCTTCTCGCATCTTCTATTCTAATCTCTTCCCTTTTCTTCTCGCCACTTCTATTCTCACCTCTTCCCTTTCCTTCTCGCCTTTTCTATTCTCACCTCTTACATTTCCCTCTATCCTCTTCCCTTTCCTTCCCGTCTCTTCTATTTTCACCTCTTCCCTTTCCTTCTCGCCTCTTCTATTCTCACCTCTTCCCTTTCCTCCTCGCCTCTTCTATTCTCACCTCTTACATTTCCCTCTATCCTCTTCCCTTTCCTTCCCGTCTCTTCTATTCTCACCTCTTACCATTCCTTCTCGCATCTTCTATTCTAACCTCTTCTTTTTCCTTCTCCCCTCTTCTATTCTCACTTCTTCCCTTTCCTTCTCTCCTCTTCTATTCTCACCTCTTCCCTTTCCTCCTCGCCTCTTCTATTCTCACCTCTGACATTTCCCTCTATCCTCTTCCGTTTCCTTCTCGCCTCTTCTATTCTCACCTCTTCCCTTTCCTTCTCGCCTCTTCTATTCTCGCCTCTTCTATTCTCACCTCTTCCCTTTCCTTCCCGCCTTTACTATTCTCACTTCTTCCTTTCCTTCTCGCCTCTTCTATTCTCGCCTCTTCCCTTTCCTTCCCGCCTTTTCTATTCTCACCTCTTCCCATTCCTTCTCGCCTCTTCTATTCTCACCTCTTCCCATTCCTTCTCGCCTCTTCTATTCTCACCTCTTCCCTTTCCTTCTCGCCTCTTCTATTCTCGCCTCTTCCCTTTCCTTCCCGCCTTTACTATTCTCACTTCTTCCTTTCCTTCTCGCCTCTTCTATTCTCACCTCTTCCCTTTCCTTCCCGCCTTTCCTATTCTCACTTCCTCCTTTCCTTCTCGCATCTTCTATTCTAACCTTTTCCCTTACCTTCTCGCCACTTCTATTCTCACCTCTTCCCTTTCCTTCTCGCATCTTCTATTCTCACCTCTTCCCTTTCCTTCTTGCATCTTCTATTTTAACCTCTTCTCTTTCCTTCTCGCCTCTTCTATTCTCACCTCTTCCCTTTCCTTCTTGCATCTTCTATTCTAACCTCTTCTCTTTCCTTCTCTCCTCTTCTATTCTCACCTCTTTCCTTTCCTTCTCGACTTTTCTATTCTCACCACTTACATTTCCTTCCCGTCTCTTCTATTTTCACCTCTTCTCTTTTCTTCTCGCCTCTTCTATTCTGACCTCTTCCCTTTCCTTATCGCCTCTTCTATTCTGACCTCTTCCCTTTCCTTCTCGCCTTTTCTATTCTCACCTTTTCCCTTTCCTTCTCGCATCTTCTATTCTCACCTCTTCCCTTTCCTTCTCGCCTTTTCTATTCTCACCTCTTACATTTCCCTCTATCCTCTTCCCTTTCCTTCCCGTCTCTTCTATTCTCACCTCTTCCCTTTCCTTCTCGTATCTTCTATTCTAACCTCTTCCTTTCCTTCTCGCCTCTTCTATTCTCACCTCTTCCCTTTCCTTCTCGCCTCTTCTATTCTCACCTCTTCCCTTTCCTCCTCGCCTCTTCTATTCTCACCTCTTACATTTCCCTCTATCCTCTTCCCTTTCCTTCCCGTCTCTTCTATTTCCACCACTTCCCTTTCCTTCTCGCATCTTCTATTCTAATCTCTTCCCTTTTCTTCTCGCCACTTCTATTCTAATCTCTTCCCTTTCCTTCTCGCCACTTCTATTCTCACCTCTTCCCTTTCCTTCTCGCCTTTTCTATTCTCACCTCTTACATTTCCTTCTCGCATCTTCTATTCTAACCTCTTCTTCTTCCTTCTCCCCTCTTCTATTCTCACTTCTTCCCTTTCCTTCTCTCCTCTTCTATTCTCACCTCTTCCCTTTCCTCCTCGCCTCTTCTATTCTCACCTCTTACATTTCCCTCTATCCTCTTCCCTTTCCTTCCCGTCTCTTCTATTCTCACCTCTTCCCTTTCCTTCTCGCATCTTCTATTCTAACCTCTTCCCTTTTCTTCTCGCCACTTCTCTTCTCACCTCTTCCCATTCGTCCACGTCTCTTCTATTCTCACCTATTACATTTCCCTCTATTCTCTTCCCTTTCCTTCCCGTCTCTTATATTCTCACCTCTTCCCTATCCTTCCCGTCTCTTCTATTCTCACCTCTTCCCTTTCCTTCTCGCCTCTTCTATACTCACCTCTTCCCTTTCCTTTTTGCCTCTTCTATTCTCACCTCTTCCCTTTCCTTCTCGCCTCTTCTATTCTCACCTCTTCCCTTTCCTTCTCTCCTCTTCTATTCTCACCTCTTCCCTTCTCTCCACGACTCTTCTATTCTCATCTCTTCCCTTTCCTTCTCGCCTTTTCTATTCTCTCCTCTTACATTTCCTTCTATCCTCTTCCCTTTCCTTCCTGTCCCTTCTATTCTCACCTCTTCCCTTTCCTTCTAGCCTCTTCTATTCTTACCTCTTCCCTTACCTTCTCGCTTATTCTATTCTCACCTCTTCCCATTCCTCTTCGCCTCTTCTATTCTCACCTCTTACGTTTCCCTCTATCCTCTTCCCTTTCCTTCCCGTCTCTTCTATTCTTACCTTTTCCCTTTCCTTCTTGCCTCTTCTATTCTAAACTCTTCCCTTTTCTTCTCGTCTCTTCTATTCTCACCTCTGCCCTTTCCTCCACGCCTCTTCTAATCTCAACTCTTACATTTCCCTCTATCCTCTTCCATTTCCTTCCCGTCTCTTCTATTCTCACCTCTTCCCTCTCTTTCTCGCATCCTCTGTTCTAACCTCTTCCCTTTCCTTCTCGCCTCTTCTATTCTCACCTGTTCCCTTTCCTTCTAGCCTTTTCTATTCTCACCTCTTACATTTCCCTCTATCCTCTTCCCTTTCCTTCCCGTCTCTTCTATTCTCACCTCTTCCCTTTCCTTCTCTTCTCTTCTATTCTCACCTCTTCCCATTCCTCTTCGCCTCTTCTATTCTCACCCCTTACGTTTCCCTCTATCCTCTTCCCTTTCCTTCCCGTCTCTTCTATTCTCACCTCTTCCCTTTCCTTCTCGCCTCTTCTATTCTGACCTCTTCCCTTTCCTTATCGCCTTTTCTATTCTGACCTCTTCCCTTTCCTTCTCGACTCTTCTATTCTCACCTCTTCCCTTTCCTTCTCGCCTCTTCTATTCTCACCTCTTCCCTTTCCTTCTCGCCTCTTCTATTCTAACCTCTTCCCTTTCCTTCTCTCCTCTTCTATTCTCACCTCTTCCCTTTCCTTCTCGCCTCTTCCCTTTCCTTCCCGCCTTTTCTATTCTCACCTCTTCCCATTCCTTCTCGCCTCTTCTATTCTCACCTCTTCGCATTCCTTCTCGCCTCTTCTATTCTCACCTCTTCCCTTTCCTTCTCGCCTCTTCTATTCTCGCCTCTTCCCTTTCATTCCCGCCTTTACTATTCTCACTTCTTCCTTTCCTTCTCGCCTCTTCTATTCTCGCCTCTTCCCTTTCCTTCCCGCCTTTTCTATTCTCACCTCTTCCCATTCCTTCTCGCCTCTTCTATTCTCACCTCTTCCCATTCCTTCTCGCCTCTTCTATTCTCACCTCTTCCCTTTCCTTCTCGCCTCTTCTATTCTCGCCTCTTCTATTCTCGCCTCTTCCCTTTCCTTCCCGCCTTTACTATTCTCACTTCTTCCTTTCCTTCTCGCCTCTTCTATTCTCACCTCTTCCCTTTCCTTCCCGCCTTTCCTATTCTCACTTCCTCCTTTCCTTCTCGCCTCTTCTATTCTCACCTCTTCCCTTTCCTTCTAGCCTCTTCTATTCTCACCTCTTCCCTTTCCTTCTCGCCTCTTCTGTTCTCACCTCTTCCCTTTCCTTCTCGCATCTTCTATTCTAACCTTTTCCCTTACCTTCTCGCCACTTCTATTCTCACCTCTTCCCTTTCCTTCTCGCATCTTCTATTCTCACCTCTTCCCTTTCCTTCTTGCATCTTCTATTCTAACCTCTTTTCTTTCCTTCTCGCCTCTTCTATTCTCACTTCTTCCCTTTCATTCTCTCCTCTTCTATTCTCACCTCTTTCCTTTCCTTCTCGACTTTTCTATTCTCACCTCTTACATTTCCTTCCCGTCTCTTCTATTTTCACCTCTTCTCTTTTCTTCTCGCCTCTTCTATTCTGACCTCTTCCCTTTCCTTATCGCCTCTTCTATTCTGACCTCTTCCCTTTCCTTCTCGCCTTTTCTATTCTCACCTTTTCCCTTTCCTTCTCGCATCTTCTATTCTCACCTCTTCCCTTTCCTTCTCGCGTTTTCTATTCTCACCTCTTACATTTCCCTCTATCCTCTTCCCTTTCCTTCCCGTCTCTTCTATTCTCACCTCTTCCCTTTCCTTCTCGTATCTTCTATTCTAACCTCTTCCTTTCCTTCTCGCCTTTTCTATTCTCACCTCTTCCCTTTCCTTCTCGCCTCTTCTATTCTCACCTCTTCCCTTTCCTCCTCGCCTCTTCTATTCTCACCTCTTACATTTCCCTCTATCCTCTTCCCTTTCCTTCCCGTCTCTTCTATTTCCACCACTTCCCTTTCCTTCTCGCATCTTCTATTCTAATCTCTTCCCTTTTCTTCTCGCCACTTCTATTCTAATCTCTTCCCTTTTCTTCTCGCCACTTCTATTCTCACCTCTTCCCTTTCCTTCTCGCCTTTTCTATTCTCACCTCTTACATTTCCTTCTCGCATCTTCTATTCTAACCTCTTCTTCTTCCTTCTCCCCTCTTCTATTCTCACTTCTTCCCTTTCCTTCTCTCCTCTTCTATTCTCACCTCTTCCCTTTCCTCCTCGCCTCTTCTATTCTCACCTCTTACATTTCCCTCTATCCTCTTCCCTTTCCTTCCCGTCTCTTCTATTCTCACCTCTTCCCTTTCCTTCTCGCATCTTCTATTCTAACCTCTTCCCTTTTCTTCTCGCCACTTCTCTTCTCACCTCTTCCCATTCCTCCACGTCTCTTCTATTCTCACCTATTACATTTCCCTCTATCCTCTTCCCTTTCCTTCCCGTCTCTTATATTCTCACCTCTTCCCTATCCTTCCCGTCTCTTCTATTCTCACCTCTTCCCTTTCCTTCTCGCCTCTTCTATACTCACCTCTTCCCTTTCCTTTTTGCCTCTTCTATTCTCACCTCTTCCCTTTCCTTCTCGCCTCTTCTATTCTCACCTCTTCCCTTTCCTTCTCCACTCTTCTATTCTCACCTCTTCCCTTTCCTTCTCGCCTTTTCTATTTTCACCTCTTACATTTCCTTCTATCCTCTTCCCTTTCCTTCCCGTCTATTCTATTCTCAATTCTTCCCTTTCCTTCTCGCCTCTTCTATTCTTACTTCTTCCCTTTCCTTCTCTCCTCTTCTATTCTCACCTCTTCCCTTTCCTCCTCGCCTCTTCTATTCTCATCTCTTACATTTCCCTCTATCCTCATCCCTTTCCTTCCCGTCTCTTCTATTCTCACCTCTTCCCTTTCCTTCCCGTCTCTTCTATTCTCACCTCTTCCCTTTCCTTCTCGCCTCTTCTATACTCACCTCTTCCCTTTCCTTTTTGCCTCTTCTATTCTCACCTCTTCCCTTTCCTTCTCGCCTCTTCTATTCTCACCTCTTCCCTTTCCTTCTCGCCTCTTCTATTCTCACCTCTTCCCTTTCCTTCTCGCCTTTTCTATTTTCACCTCTTACATTTCTCTCTATCCTCTTCCCTTTCCTTCCCGTCTATTCTATTCTCAATTCTTCCCTTTCCTTCCCGTCTCTTCTATTCTCAGCTCTTCCCATTCTTTCTCGCATCTTCTATTCTAATCTCTTCTCTTTTCTTCTCGCCAATTCTATTCTCACCTCTTCCCTTTCCTTCTCGCCTTTTCTATTCTCATCTCTTACATTTCCCTCTATCCTCTTCCCTTTCCTTCCCGTCTCTTCTATTTTCACCTCTTCCCTTTCCTTCTCGCCTCTTCTATTCTGACCTCTTCCCTTTCTTTATCGCCTCTTCTATTCTCACCTCTTCCCATTCCTCCACGTCTCTTCTATTCTCACCTCTTACATTTCCCTCTATCCTCTTCCCTTTCCTCCCCGTCTCTTCTATTCTCACCTCTTCCCTTTCCTTCCCGTCTCTTCTATTCTCACCTCTTCCCTTTCCTTCTCGCCTCTTCTATACTCACCTCTTCTCTTTCCTTTTTGCCTCTTCTATTCTCACCTCTTCCCTTTCCTTCTCGCCTCTTCTATTCTCACCTCTTCCTTTTCCTTCTCGCCTTTTCTATTTTCACCTCTTACTTTTCTCTCTATCGTCTTACCTTTCCTTCCCGTCTATTCTATTCTCAATTCTTCCCTTTCCTTCTCGCCTCTTCTATTCTTACTTCTTCCCTTTCCTTCTCTCCTCTTCTATTCTCACCTCTTCCCTTTCCTCCTCGCCTCTTCTATTCTCATCTTTTACATTTCCCTCTATCCTCATCCCTTTCCTTCCCGTCTCTTCTATTCTCACCTCTTCCCTTTCCTTCTCGCATCTTCTATTCTAATCTCTTCCCTTTTCTTCTCGCCACTTCTATTCTCACCTCTTCCCTTTCCTTCTCGCCTTTTCTATTCTCACCTCTTACATTTCCCTCTATCCTCTTCCCTTTCCTTCCCGTCTCTTCTATTTTCACCTCTTCCCTTTCCTTCTCGCCTCTTCTATTCTCACCTCTTCCCTTTCCTCCTCGCCTCTTCTATTCTCACCTCTTACATTTCCCTCTATCCTCTTCCCTTTCCTTCCCGTCTCTTCTATTCTCACCTCTTACCATTCCTTCTCGCATCTTCTATTCTAACCTCTTCTTTTTCCTTCTCCCCTCTTCTATTCTCACTTCTTCCCTTTCCTTCTCTCCTCTTCTATTCTCACCTCTTCCCTTTCCTCCTCGCCTCTTCTATTCTCACCTCTGACATTTCCCTCTATCCTCTTCCGTTTCCTTCCCGTCTCTTCTATTCTCACCTCTTCCCTTTCCTTCTCGCATCTTCTATTCTAACCTCTTCCCTTTTCTTCTCGCCACTTCTATTCTCACCTCTTCCCTTTCCTTCTCGCCTTTTCTATTCTCACCTCTTACATTTCCCTCTATCCTCTTCCCTTTCCTTCCCGTCTCTTCTATTTTCACCTCTTCCCTTTACTTCTCGCCTCTTCTATTCTGACCTCTTCCCTTTCCTTATCGCCTCTTCTATTCTCACCTCTTCCCATTCCTCCACGTCTCTTCTATTCTCACCTCTTACATTTCCCTCTATCCTCTTCCCTTTCCTTCCCGTCTCTTCTATTCTCACCTCTTCCCTTTCCTTCCCGTCTCTTCTATTCTCACCTCTTCCCTTTCCTTCTCGCCTCTTCTATACTCACCTCTTCCCTTTCCTTTTTACCCCTTCTATTCTCACCTCTTCCTTTTCCTTCTCGCCTCTTCTATTCTCACCTCTTCCCTTTCCTTCTCGCCTCTTCTATTCTCACCTCTTCCCTTTCCTCTTCGCCTCTTCTATTCTCTCCTCTTACATTTCCTTCTATCCTCTTCCCTTTCCTTCCCGTCCCTTCTTTTCTCACCTCTTCCCTTTCCTTCTAGCCTCTTCTATTCTTACCTCTTCCCTTACCGAGAATTCTATTCTCACCTCTTCCCATTCCTCTTCGCCTCTTCTATTCTCACCTCTTACGTTTCCCTATATCCTCTTCCCTTTCCTTCCCGTCTCTTCTATTCTTACCTATTGCCTTTCCTTCTTGCCTCTTCTATTCTTACCTCTTCCCTTTCCTTCTCGCCTCTTCTATTCTCACCCCTTCCCTTTCCTTCTTGCCTCTTCTATTCTCACCTCTTCCCTTTCCTTCTCGCATCTTCTATTTTAACCTCTTCCCTTTCCTTCTCGCCTTTTCTATTTTCACCTCTTAAATTTCTCTCTATCCTCTTCCCTTTCCTTCCCGTCTCTTCTATTTTCACCTCTTCCCTTTCCTTCTCGCCTCTTCTATTCTGACCTCTTCCCTTTCTTTATCGCCTCTTCTATTCTGACCTCTTCCCTTTCCTTCTCGCCTCTTCTATTCTCACCTCTTCCCTTTCCTTCTCGCCTCTTCTATTCTCACCTCTTCCCTTTCCTCCTCGCCTCTTCTATTCTCACCTCTTACATTTCCCTCTATCCTCTTCCCTTTCCTTCCCGTCTCTTCTATTCTCACCTCTTCCCTTTCCTTCTCGCATCTTCTATTCTAACCTCTTCTTTTTCCTTCTCCCCTCTTCTATTCTCACTTCTTCCCTTTCCTTCTCTCCTCTTCTATTCTCACCTCTTCCCTTTCCTCCTCGCCTCTTCTATTCTCACCTCTTACATTTCCCTCTATCCTCTTCCCTTTCCTTCCCGTCTCTTCTATTCTAACCTCTTCCCTTTTCTTCTCGCCACTTCTATTCTCACCTCTTCCCTTTCCTTCTCGCCTTTTCTATTCTCACCTCTTACATTTCCCTCTATCCTCTTCCCTTTCCTTCCCGTCTCTTCTATTCTCACCTCTTCCCTTTCCTTCTCGCATCTTCTATACTAATCTCTTCCCTTTTCTTCTCGCCACTTCTATTCTCACCTCTTCCCTTTTCTTCTCGCCACTTCTATTCTCACCTCTTCCCTTTCCTTCTCGCCTTTTCTATTCTCACCTCTTCCCTTTCCTCCTCGCCTCTTCTATTCTCACCTCTTACATTTCCCTCTATCCTCTTCCCTTTCCTTCCCGTCTCTTCTATTTTCACCTCTTCCCTTTCCTTCTCGCCTCTTCTATTTTCACCTCTTCCCTTTCCTCCTCGCCTCTTCTATTCTCACCTCTTACATTTCCCTCTATCCTCTTCCCTTTCCTTCCCGTCTCTTCTATTCTCACCTCTTCCCTTTCCTTCTCGCATCTTCTATTCTAACCTCTTCTTTTTCCTTCTCCCCTCTTCTATTCTCACTTCTTCCCTTTCCTTCTCTCCTCTTCTATTCTCACCTCTTCCCTTTCCTCCTCGCCTCTTCTATTCTCACCTCTGACATTTCCCTCTATCCTCTTCCCTTTCCTTCCCGTCTCTTCTATTCTAACCTCTTCCCTTTTCTTCTCGCCACTTCTATTCTCACCTCTTCCCTTTCCTTCTCGCCTTTTCTATTCTCACCTCTTACATTTCCCTCTATCCTCTTCCCTTTCCTTCCCGTCTCTTCTATTTTCACCTCTTCCCTTTCCTTCTCGCCTCTTCTATTCTGACCTCTTCCCTTTCCTTATCGCCTCTTCTATTCTCACCTCTTCCCATTCCTCCACGTCTCTTCTATTCTCACCTCTTACATTTCCCTCTATCCTCTTCCCTTTCCTTCCCGTCTCTTCTATTCTCACCTCTTCCCTTTCCTTTTTGCCTCTTCTATTCTCACCTCTTCCCTTTCCTTCTCGCCTCTTCTATTCTCACCTCTTCCCTTTCCTTCTCGCCTCTTCTATTCTCACCTCTTCCCTTTCCTCTTCGCCTCTTCTATTCTCACCTCTTACATTTCCCTCTATCCTCTTTCCTTTCCTTCCCGTCTCTTCTATTCTCACCTCTTCCCTTTCCTTCTCGCCTGTTCTATTCTAACCTCTTCCCTTTCCTTCTCGCCACTTCTATTCTCATCTCTTCCCTTTCCTGCTCGCCTTTTCTATTCTCACCTGTTACATTTCCCTCTATCCTCTTCCCTTTCCTTCCCGTCTCTTCTATTCTCACCTCTTCCCTTCTCTCCACGCCTCTTCTATTCTCATCTCTTACATTTCCCTCTATCCTCTTCCATTTCCTTCCCGTCTCATCTATTCTCACCTCTTCCCTCTTTTTCTCGCATCCTCTGTTCTAACCTCTTCCCTTTCCTTCTCGCCTCTTCTATTCTCACCTGTTCCCTTTCCTTCTAGCCTTTTCTATTCTCACCTCTTACATTTCCCTCTATCCTCTTTCTTTCCTTCCCGTTTCTTATATTTTCACCTCTTCCCTTTCCTTCTCGCCTCTTCTATTCTGACCTCTTCCCTTTCCTTATCGCCTCTTCTATTCTGACCTCTTCCCTTTCCTTCTCGACTCTTCTATTCTCACCTCTTCCCTTTCCTTCTCGCCTCTTCTATTCTCACCTCTTCCCTTTCCTTTCGCCACTTCTATTCTCACCTCTTCCCTTTCCTCCACGTCTCTTCTATTCTCACCTCTTATATTTCCCTCTATCCTCCTCCCTTTCCTTCCCGTCTCTTCTATTCTCACCTCCTCCCTTTCCTTCTCGCCTTTTCTATTCTCACCTCTTACATTTCCCTCTATCCTCTTCCTTTCCTTCCTGTCTCTTCTATTTTCACCTCTTCCCTTTCCTTCTCGCCTCTTCTATTCTGACCTCTTCCCTTTCCTTATCGCCTCTTCTATTCTGACCTCTTCCCTTTCCTTCTCGCCTCTTCTATTCTCACCTCTTCCCTTTCCTTCTCGCCACTTCTATTCTCACCTCTTCCCTTTCCTCCACGTCTCTTCTATTCTCACCTCTTACATTTCCCTCTATCCTCTTCCCTTACCTTCCCGTCTCTTCTATTCTCACCTCTTCCCTTTCCTCCACGTCTCTTCTATTCTCACCTCTTACATTTCCCTGTATCCTCTTCCCTTTCCTTCCCGTCTCTTCTATTTCCACCACTTTCCTTTCCTTCTCGCATCTTCTATTCTAATCTCTTCCCTTTTCTTCTCGCCACTTCTATTCTAATCTCTTCCCTTTTCTTCTCGCCACTTCTATTCTCACCTCTTACCTTTCCTTCTCGCCTCTTCTATTCTCACCTCTTACATTTCCCTCTATCCTCTTCCCTTTCCTTCCCGTCTCTTCTATTCTCACCTCTTCCCTTTCCTTCTCGCATCTTCTATTCTAACCTCTTCCCTTTTCTTCTCGCCACTTCTATTCTCACCTCCTCCCTTTCCTTCTCGCCTTTTCTATTCTCACCTCTTACATTTCCCTCTATCCTCTTCCTTTCCTTCCTGTCTCTTCTATTTTCACCTCTTCCCTTTCCTTCTCGCCTCTTCTATTCTGACCTCTTCCCTTTCCTTATCGCCTCTTCTATTCTGACCTCTTCCCTTTCCTTCTCGCCTCTTCTATTCTCACCTCTTCCCTTTCCTTCTCGCCACTTCTATTCTCACCTCTTCCCTTTCCTCCACGTCTCTTCTATTCTCACCTCTTACATTTCCCTCTATCCTCTTCCCTTACCTTCCCCTCTCTTCTATTCTCACCTCTTCCCTTTCCTCCACGTCTCTTCTATTCTCACCTCTTACATTTCCCTCTATCCTCTTCCCTTTCCTTCCCGTCTCTTCTATTCTCACCTCTTCCCATTCCTTCTCGCATCTTCTATTCTAACCTCTTCTTCTTCCTTCTCCCCTCTTCTATTCTCACTACTTCCCTTTCCTTCTCTCCTCTTCTATTCTCACCTCTTCCCTTTCCTCCTCGCCTCTTCTATTCTCACCTCTTACATTTCCCTCTATCCTCTTCCCTTTCCTTCCCGTCTCTTCTATTCTCAGCTCTTCCCATTCTTTCTCGCATCTTCTATTCTAATCTCTTCTCTTTTCTTCTCGCCAATTCTATTCTCACCTCTTCCCTTTCCTTCTCGCCTTTTCTATTCTCATCTCTTACATTTCCCTCTATCCTCTTCCCTTTCCTTCCCGTCTCTTCTATTTTCACCTCTTCCCTTTCCTTCTCGCCTCTTCTATTCTGACCTCTTCCCTTTCTTTATCGCCTCTTCTATTCTCACCTCTTCCCATTCCTCCACGTCTCTTCTATTCTCACCTCTTACATTTCCCTCTATCCTCTTCCCTTTCCTCCCCGTCTCTTCTATTCTCACCTCTTCCCTTTCCTTCCCGTCTCTTCTATTCTCACCTCTTCCCTTTCCTTCTCGCCTCTTCTATACTCACCTCTTCTCTTTCCTTTTTGCCTCTTCTATTCTCACCTCTTCCCTTTCCTTCTCGCCTCTTCTATTCTCACCTCTTCCTTTTCCTTCTCGCCTTTTCTATTTTCACCTCTTACTTTTCTCTCTATCGTCTTACCTTTCCTTCCCGTCTATTCTATTCTCAATTCTTCCCTTTCCTTCTCGCCTCTTCTATTCTTACTTCTTCCCTTTCCTTCTCTCCTCTTCTATTCTCACCTCTTCCCTTTCCTCCTCGCCTCTTCTATTCTCATCTTTTACATTTCCCTCTATCCTCATCCCTTTCCTTCCCGTCTCTTCTATTCTCACCTCTTCCCTTTCCTTCTCGCATCTTCTATTCTAATCTCTTCCCTTTTCTTCTCGCCACTTCTATTCTCACCTCTTCCCTTTCCTTCTCGCCTTTTCTATTCTCACCTCTTACATTTCCCTCTATCCTCTTCCCTTTCCTTCCCGTCTCTTCTATTTTCACCTCTTCCCTTTCCTTCTCGCCTCTTCTATTCTCACCTCTTCCCTTTCCTCCTCGCCTCTTCTATTCTCACCTCTTACATTTCCCTCTATCCTCTTCCCTTTCCTTCCCGTCTCTTCTATTCTCACCTCTTACCATTCCTTCTCGCATCTTCTATTCTAACCTCTTCTTTTTCCTTCTCCCCTCTTCTATTCTCACTTCTTCCCTTTCCTTCTCTCCTCTTCTATTCTCACCTCTTCCCTTTCCTCCTCGCCTCTTCTATTCTCACCTCTGACATTTCCCTCTATCCTCTTCCGTTTCCTTCCCGTCTCTTCTATTCTCACCTCTTCCCTTTCCTTCTCGCATCTTCTATTCTAACCTCTTCCCTTTTCTTCTCGCCACTTCTATTCTCACCTCTTCCCTTTCCTTCTCGCCTTTTCTATTCTCACCTCTTACATTTCCCTCTATCCTCTTCCCTTTCCTTCCCGTCTCTTCTATTTTCACCTCTTCCCTTTACTTCTCGCCTCTTCTATTCTGACCTCTTCCCTTTCCTTATCGCCTCTTCTATTCTCACCTCTTCCCATTCCTCCACGTCTCTTCTATTCTCACCTCTTACATTTCCCTCTATCCTCTTCCCTTTCCTTCCCGTCTCTTCTATTCTCACCTCTTCCCTTTCCTTCCCGTCTCTTCTATTCTCACCTCTTCCCTTTCCTTCTCGCCTCTTCTATACTCACCTCTTCCCTTTCCTTTTTACCCCTTCTATTCTCACCTCTTCCTTTTCCTTCTCGCCTCTTCTATTCTCACCTCTTCCCTTTCCTTCTCGCCTCTTCTATTCTCACCTCTTCCCTTTCCTCTTCGCCTCTTCTATTCTCTCCTCTTACATTTCCTTCTATCCTCTTCCCTTTCCTTCCCGTCCCTTCTTTTCTCACCTCTTCCCTTTCCTTCTAGCCTCTTCTATTCTTACCTCTTCCCTTACCGAGAATTCTATTCTCACCTCTTCCCATTCCTCTTCGCCTCTTCTATTCTCACCTCTTACGTTTCCCTATATCCTCTTCCCTTTCCTTCCCGTCTCTTCTATTCTTACCTATTGCCTTTCCTTCTTGCCTCTTCTATTCTTACCTCTTCCCTTTCCTTCTCGCCTCTTCTATTCTCACCCCTTCCCTTTCCTTCTTGCCTCTTCTATTCTCACCTCTTCCCTTTCCTTCTCGCATCTTCTATTTTAACCTCTTCCCTTTCCTTCTCGCCTTTTCTATTTTCACCTCTTAAATTTCTCTCTATCCTCTTCCCTTTCCTTCCCGTCTCTTCTATTTTCACCTCTTCCCTTTCCTTCTCGCCTCTTCTATTCTGACCTCTTCCCTTTCTTTATCGCCTCTTCTATTCTGACCTCTTCCCTTTCCTTCTCGCCTCTTCTATTCTCACCTCTTCCCTTTCCTTCTCGCCTCTTCTATTCTCACCTCTTCCCTTTCCTCCTCGCCTCTTCTATTCTCACCTCTTACATTTCCCTCTATCCTCTTCCCTTTCCTTCCCGTCTCTTCTATTCTCACCTCTTCCCTTTCCTTCTCGCATCTTCTATTCTAACCTCTTCTTTTTCCTTCTCCCCTCTTCTATTCTCACTTCTTCCCTTTCCTTCTCTCCTCTTCTATTCTCACCTCTTCCCTTTCCTCCTCGCCTCTTCTATTCTCACCTCTTACATTTCCCTCTATCCTCTTCCCTT
The DNA here is from genome assembly GCA_028673005.1 of Tanypteryx hageni. Classification (NCBI taxonomy): domain Eukaryota; kingdom Metazoa; phylum Arthropoda; class Insecta; order Odonata; family Petaluridae; genus Tanypteryx; species Tanypteryx hageni. The sequence continues at coordinate 10,787,130 of CM054115.1, read as the reverse complement.
TCCTTCCCGTCTCTTCTATTCTAACCTCTTCCCTTTTCTTCTCGCCACTTCTATTCTCACCTCTTCCCTTTCCTTCTCGCCTTTTCTATTCTCACCTCTTACATTTCCCTCTATCCTCTTCCCTTTCCTTCCCGTCTCTTCTATTCTCACCTCTTCCCTTTCCTTCTCGCATCTTCTATACTAATCTCTTCCCTTTTCTTCTCGCCACTTCTATTCTCACCTCTTCCCTTTTCTTCTCGCCACTTCTATTCTCACCTCTTCCCTTTCCTTCTCGCCTTTTCTATTCTCACCTCTTCCCTTTCCTCCTCGCCTCTTCTATTCTCACCTCTTACATTTCCCTCTATCCTCTTCCCTTTCCTTCCCGTCTCTTCTATTTTCACCTCTTCCCTTTCCTTCTCGCCTCTTCTATTTTCACCTCTTCCCTTTCCTCCTCGCCTCTTCTATTCTCACCTCTTACATTTCCCTCTATCCTCTTCCCTTTCCTTCCCGTCTCTTCTATTCTCACCTCTTCCCTTTCCTTCTCGCATCTTCTATTCTAACCTCTTCTTTTTCCTTCTCCCCTCTTCTATTCTCACTTCTTCCCTTTCCTTCTCTCCTCTTCTATTCTCACCTCTTCCCTTTCCTCCTCGCCTCTTCTATTCTCACCTCTGACATTTCCCTCTATCCTCTTCCCTTTCCTTCCCGTCTCTTCTATTCTAACCTCTTCCCTTTTCTTCTCGCCACTTCTATTCTCACCTCTTCCCTTTCCTTCTCGCCTTTTCTATTCTCACCTCTTACATTTCCCTCTATCCTCTTCCCTTTCCTTCCCGTCTCTTCTATTTTCACCTCTTCCCTTTCCTTCTCGCCTCTTCTATTCTGACCTCTTCCCTTTCCTTATCGCCTCTTCTATTCTCACCTCTTCCCATTCCTCCACGTCTCTTCTATTCTCACCTCTTACATTTCCCTCTATCCTCTTCCCTTTCCTTCCCGTCTCTTCTATTCTCACCTCTTCCCTTTCCTTTTTGCCTCTTCTATTCTCACCTCTTCCCTTTCCTTCTCGCCTCTTCTATTCTCACCTCTTCCCTTTCCTTCTCGCCTCTTCTATTCTCACCTCTTCCCTTTCCTCTTCGCCTCTTCTATTCTCACCTCTTACATTTCCCTCTATCCTCTTTCCTTTCCTTCCCGTCTCTTCTATTCTCACCTCTTCCCTTTCCTTCTCGCCTGTTCTATTCTAACCTCTTCCCTTTCCTTCTCGCCACTTCTATTCTCATCTCTTCCCTTTCCTGCTCGCCTTTTCTATTCTCACCTGTTACATTTCCCTCTATCCTCTTCCCTTTCCTTCCCGTCTCTTCTATTCTCACCTCTTCCCTTCTCTCCACGCCTCTTCTATTCTCATCTCTTACATTTCCCTCTATCCTCTTCCATTTCCTTCCCGTCTCATCTATTCTCACCTCTTCCCTCTTTTTCTCGCATCCTCTGTTCTAACCTCTTCCCTTTCCTTCTCGCCTCTTCTATTCTCACCTGTTCCCTTTCCTTCTAGCCTTTTCTATTCTCACCTCTTACATTTCCCTCTATCCTCTTTCTTTCCTTCCCGTTTCTTATATTTTCACCTCTTCCCTTTCCTTCTCGCCTCTTCTATTCTGACCTCTTCCCTTTCCTTATCGCCTCTTCTATTCTGACCTCTTCCCTTTCCTTCTCGACTCTTCTATTCTCACCTCTTCCCTTTCCTTCTCGCCTCTTCTATTCTCACCTCTTCCCTTTCCTTTCGCCACTTCTATTCTCACCTCTTCCCTTTCCTCCACGTCTCTTCTATTCTCACCTCTTACATTTCCCTCTATCCTCCTCCCTTTCCTTCCCGTCTCTTCTATTCTCACCTCCTCCCTTTCCTTCTCGCCTTTTCTATTCTCACCTCTTACATTTCCCTCTATCCTCTTCCTTTCCTTCCTGTCTCTTCTATTTTCACCTCTTCCCTTTCCTTCTCGCCTCTTCTATTCTGACCTCTTCCCTTTCCTTATCGCCTCTTCTATTCTGACCTCTTCCCTTTCCTTCTCGCCTCTTCTATTCTCACCTCTTCCCTTTCCTTCTCGCCACTTCTATTCTCACCTCTTCCCTTTCCTCCACGTCTCTTCTATTCTCACCTCTTACATTTCCCTCTATCCTCTTCCCTTACCTTCCCGTCTCTTCTATTCTCACCTCTTCCCTTTCCTCCACGTCTCTTCTATTCTCACCTCTTACATTTCCCTGTATCCTCTTCCCTTTCCTTCCCGTCTCTTCTATTTCCACCACTTTCCTTTCCTTCTCGCATCTTCTATTCTAATCTCTTCCCTTTTCTTCTCGCCACTTCTATTCTAATCTCTTCCCTTTTCTTCTCGCCACTTCTATTCTCACCTCTTACCTTTCCTTCTCGCCTCTTCTATTCTCACCTCTTACATTTCCCTCTATCCTCTTCCCTTTCCTTCCCGTCTCTTCTATTCTCACCTCTTCCCTTTCCTTCTCGCATCTTCTATTCTAACCTCTTCCCTTTTCTTCTCGCCACTTCTATTCTCACCTCCTCCCTTTCCTTCTCGCCTTTTCTATTCTCACCTCTTACATTTCCCTCTATCCTCTTCCTTTCCTTCCTGTCTCTTCTATTTTCACCTCTTCCCTTTCCTTCTCGCCTCTTCTATTCTGACCTCTTCCCTTTCCTTATCGCCTCTTCTATTCTGACCTCTTCCCTTTCCTTCTCGCCTCTTCTATTCTCACCTCTTCCCTTTCCTTCTCGCCACTTCTATTCTCACCTCTTCCCTTTCCTCCACGTCTCTTCTATTCTCACCTCTTACATTTCCCTCTATCCTCTTCCCTTACCTTCCCCTCTCTTCTATTCTCACCTCTTCCCTTTCCTCCACGTCTCTTCTATTCTCACCTCTTACATTTCCCTCTATCCTCTTCCCTTTCCTTCCCGTCTCTTCTATTCTCACCTCTTCCCATTCCTTCTCGCATCTTCTATTCTAACCTCTTCTTCTTCCTTCTCCCCTCTTCTATTCTCACTACTTCCCTTTCCTTCTCTCCTCTTCTATTCTCACCTCTTCCCTTTCCTCCTCGCCTCTTCTATTCTCACCTCTTACATTTCCCTCTATCCTCTTCCCTTTCCTTCCCGTCTCTTCTATTCTCACCTCTTCCCTTTCCTTCACGCATCTTCTATTCTAACCTCTTCCATTTTCTTCTCGCCACTTCTATTCTCACCTCTTCCCTTTCCTTCTCGCCTTTTCTATTCTCACCTCTTACATTTCCCTCTATCCTCTTCCCTTTCCTTCCCGTCTCTTCTATTTTCACGTCTTCCCTTTCCTTCTCGCCTCTTCTATTCTGACTTCTTCCCTTTCCTTATCGCCTGTTCTATTCTCACCTCTTCCCATTCCTCCACGTCTCTTCTATTCTCACCTCTTACATTTCCCTCTTTCCTCTTCACTTTCCTTCCCGTCTCTTCTATTCTCACCTCTTCCCTATCCTTCCCGTCTCTTCTATTCTCACCTCTTCCCTATCCTTCTCCCCTCTTCTATACCCACCTCTTCCCTTTCCTTTTTGCCTCTTCTATTCTCACCTCTTCCCTTTCCTTCTCGCCTCTTCTATTCTGACCTCTTCCCTTTCCTTATCGCCTCTTCTATTCTCACCTCTTCCCATTCCTCCACGTCTCTTCTATTCTCACCTCTTACATTTCCCTCTATCCTCTTCCCTTTCCTTCCCGTCTCTTCTATTCTCACCTCTTCTCTTTCCTTCCCGTCTCTTCTATTCTCACCTCTTCCCTTTCCTTCTCGCCTCTTCTATACTCACCTCTTCTCTTTCCTTTTTGCCTCTTCTATTCTCACCTCTTCCCTTTCCTTCTCGCCTCTTCTATTCTCACCTCTTCCTTTTCCTTCTCGCCTTTTCTATTTTCACCTCTTACTTTTCTCTCTATCCTCTTAACTTTCCTTCCCGTCTATTCTATTCTCAATTCTTCCCTTTCCTTCTCGCCTCTTCTATTCTTACTTCTTCCCTTTCCTTCTCTCCTCTTCTATTCTCACCTCTTCCCTTTCCTCCTCGCCTCTTCTATTCTCATCTTTAACATTTCCCACTATCCTCATCCCTTTCCTTCCCGTCTCTTCTATTCTCACCTCTTCCCTTTCCTTCTCGCATCTTCTATTCTAATCTCTTCCCTTTTCTTCTCGCCACTTCTATTCTCACCTCTTCCCTTTCCTTCTCGCCTTTTCTATTCTCACCTCTTACATTTCCCTCTATCCTCTTCCCTTTCCTTCCCGTCTCTTCTATTTTCACCTCTTCCCTTTCCTTCTCGCCTCTTCTATTCTCACCTCTTCCCTTTCCTCCTCGCCTCTTTTATTCTCACCTCTTACATTTCCCTCTATCCTCTTCCCTTTCCTTCCCGTCTCTTCTATTCTCACCTCTTACCTTTCCTTCTCGCATCTTCTATTCTAACCTCTTCTTTTTCCTTCTCCCCTCTTCTATTCTCACTTCTTCCCTTTCCTTCTCTCCTCTTCTATTCTCACCTCTTCCCTTTCCTCCTCGCCTCTTCTATTCTCACCTCTGACATTTCCCTCTATCCTCTTCCCTTTCCTTCTCGCCACTTCTATTCTCATCTCTTCCCTTTCCTGCTCGCCTTTTCTATTCTCACCTGTTACATTTCCCTCTATCCTCTTCCCTTTCCTTCCCGTCTCTTCTATTCTCACCTCTTCCCTTCTCTCCACGCCTCTTCTATTCTCATCTCTTACATTTCCCTCTATCCTCTTCCATTTCCTTCCCGTCTCATCTATTCTCACCTCTTCCCTCTTTTTCTCGCAACCTCTGTTCTAACCTCTTCCCTTTCCTTCTCGCCTCTTCTATTCTCACCTGTTCCCTTTCCTTCTAGCCTTTTCTATTCTCACCTCTTACATTTCCCTCTATCCTCTTTCTTTCCTTCCCGTCTCTTATATTTTCACCTCTTCCCTTTCCTTCTCGCCTCTTCTATTCTGACCTCTTCCCTTTCCTTATCGCCTCTTCTATTCTGACCTCTTCCCTTTCCTTCTCGACTCTTCTATTCTCACCTCTTCCCTTTCCTTCTCGCCTCTTCTATTCTCACCTCTTCCCTTTCCTTTCGCCACTTCTATTCTCACCTCTTCCCTTTCCTCCACGTCTCTTCTATTCTCACCTCTTACATTTCCCTCTATCCTCTTCCCTTTCCTTCCCGTCTCTTCTATTCTCACCTCCTCCCTTTCCTTCTCGCCTTTTCTATTCTCACCTCTTACATTTCCCTCTATCCTCTTCCTTTCCTTCCTGTCTCTTCTATTTTCACCTCTTCCCTTTCCTTCTCGCCTCTTCTATTCTGACCTCTTCCCTTTCCTTATCGCCTCTTCTATTCTGACCTCTTCCCTTTCCTTATCGCCTCTTCTATTCTGACCTCTTCCCTTTCCTTCTCGCCTCTTCTATTCTCACCTCTTCCGTTTCCTTCTCGCCACTTCTATTCTCACCTCTTCCCTTTCCTCCACGTCTCTTCTATTCTCACCTCTTACATTTCCCTCTATCCTCTTCCCTTACCTTCCCGTCTCTTCTATTCTCACCTCTTCCCTTTCCTCCACGTCTCTTCTATTCTCACCTCTTACATTTCCCTGTATCCTCTTCCCTTTCCTTCCCGTCTCTTCTATTTCCACCACTTTCCTTTCCTTCTCGCATCTTCTATTCTAATCTCTTCCCTTTTCTTCTCGCCACTTCTATTCTAATCTCTTCCCTTTTCTTCTCGCCACTTCTATTCTCACCTCTTACCTTTCCTTCTCGCCTCTTCTATTCTCACCTCTTCCCTTTCCTTCTCGCATCTTCTATTCTAACCTCTTCCCTTTTCTTCTCGCCACTTCTATTCTCACCTCCTCCCTTTCCTTCTCGCCTTTTCTATTCTCACCTCTTACATTTCCCTCTATCCTCTTCCTTTCCTTCCTGTCTCTTCTATTTTCACCTCTTCCCTTTCCTTCTCGCCTCTTCTATTCTGACCTCTTCCCTTTCCTTATCGCCTCTTCTATTCTGACCTCTTCCCTTTCCTTCTCGCCTCTTCTATTCTCACCTCTTCCCTTTCCTTCTCGCCACTTCTATTCTCACCTCTTCCCTTTCCTCCACGTCTCTTCTATTCTCACCTCTTACATTTCCCTCTATCCTCTTCCCTTACCTTCCCGTCTCTTCTATTCTCACCTCTTCCCTTTCCTCCACGTCTCTTCTATTCTCACCTCTTACATTTCCCTCTATCCTCTTCCCTTTCCTTCCCGTCTCTTCTATTCTCACCTCTTCCCATTCCTTCTCGCATCTTCTATTCTAACCTCTTCTTCTTCCTTCTCCCCTCTTCTATTCTCACTACTTCCCTTTCCTTCTCTCCTCTTCTATTCTCACCTCTTCCCTTTCCTCCTCGCCTCTTCTATTCTCACCTCTTACATTTCCCTCTATCCTCTTCCCTTTCCTTCCCGTCTCTTCTATTCTCACCTCTTCCCTTTCCTTCACGCATCTTCTATTCTAACCTTTTCCATTTTCTTCTCGCCACTTCTATTCTCACCTCTTCCCTTTCCTTCTCGCCTTTTCTATTCTCACCTCTTACATTTCCCTCTATCCTCTTCCCTTTCCTTCCCGTCTCTTCTATTTTCACGTCTTCCCTTTCCTTCTCGCCTCTTCTATTCTGACCTCTTCCCTTTCCTTATCGCCTGTTCTATTCTCACCTCTTCCCATTCCTCCACGTCTCTTCTATTCTCACCTCTTACATTTCCCTCTTTCCTCTTCACTTTCCTTCCCGTCTCTTCTATTCTCACCTCTTCCCTATCCTTCCCGTCTCTTCTATTCTCACCTCTTCCCTATCCTTCTCCCCTCTTCTATACCCACCTCTTCCCTTTCCTTTTTGCCTCTTCTATTCTCACCTCTTCCCTTTCCTTCTCGCCTCTTCTATTCTGACCTCTTCCCTTTCCTTATCGCCTCTTCTATTCTCACCTCTTCCCATTCCTCCACGTCTCTTCTATTCTCACCTCTTACATTTCCCTCTATCCTCTTCCCTTTCCTTCCCGTCTCTTCTATTCTCACCTCTTCTCTTTCCTTCCCGTCTCTTCTATTCTCACCTCTTCCCTTTCCTTCTCGCCTCTTCTATACTCACCTCTTCTCTTTCCTTTTTGCCTCTTCTATTCTCACCTCTTCCCTTTCCTTCTCGCCTCTTCTATTCTCACCTCTTCCTTTTCCTTCTCGCCTTTTCTATTTTCACCTCTTACTTTTCTCTCTATCCTCTTAACTTTCCTTCCCGTCTATTCTATTCTCAATTCTTCCCTTTCCTTCTCGCCTCTTCTATTCTTACTTCTTCCCTTTCCTTCTCTCCTCTTCTATTCTCACCTCTTCCCTTTCCTCCTCGCCTCTTCTATTCTCATCTTTAACATTTCCACTATCCTCATCCCTTTCCTTCCCGTCTCTTCTATTCTCACCTCTTCCCTTTCCTTCTCGCATCTTCTATTCTAATCTCTTCCCTTTTCTTCTCGCCACTTCTATTCTCACCTCTTCCCTTTCCTTCTCGCCTTTTCTATTCTCACCTCTTACATTTCCCTCTATCCTCTTCCCTTTCCTTCCCGTCTCTTCTATTTTCACCTCTTCCCTTTCCTTCTCGCCTCTTCTATTCTCACCTCTTCCCTTTCCTCCTCGCCTCTTCTATTCTCACCTCTTACATTTCCCTCTATCCTCTTCCCTTTCCTTCCCGTCTCTTCTATTCTCACCTCTTACCTTTCCTTCTCGCATCTTCTATTCTAACCTCTTCTTTTTCCTTCTCCCCTCTTCTATTCTCACTTCTTCCCTTTCCTTCTCTCCTCTTCTATTCTCACCTCTTCCCTTTCCTCCTCGCCTCTTCTATTCTCACCTCTGACATTTCCCTCTATCCTCTTCCCTTTCCTTCCCGTCTCTTCTATTCTAACCTCTTCCCTTTTCTTCTCGCCACTTCTATTCTCACCTCTTCCCTTTCCTTCTCGCCTTTTCTATTCTCACCTCTTACATTTCCCTCTATCCTCTTCCCTTTCCTTCCCGTCTCTTCTATTTTCACCTCTTCCCTTACCTTCTCGCCTCTTATATTCTGACCTCTTCCCTTTCCTTATCGCTTCTTCTATTCTCACCTCTTCCCATTCCTCCACGTCTCTTCTATTCTCACCTCTTACATTTCCCTCTATCCTCTTCCCTTTCCTTCCCGTCTCTTCTATTCTCACCTCTTCCCTTTCCTTTTTGCCTCTTCTATTCTCACCTCTTCCCTTTCCTTCTCGCCTCTTCTATTCTCACCTCTTCCCTTTCCTTCTCGCCTCTTCTATTCTCACCTCTTCCCTTTCCTCTTCGCCTCTTCTATTCTCACCTCTTACATTTCCCTCTATCCTCTTTCCTTTCCTTCCCGTCTCTTCTATTCTCACCTCTTCCCTTTCCTTCTCGCCTGTTCTATTCTAACCTCTTCCCTTTCCTTCTCGCCACTTCTATTCTCATCTCTTCCCTTTCCTGCTCGCCTTTTCTATTCTCACCTGTTACATTTCCCTCTATCCTCTTCCCTTTCCTTCCCGTCTCTTCTATTCTCACCTCTTCCCTTCTCTCCACGCCTCTTCTATTCTCATCTCTTACATTTCCCTCTATCCTCTTCCATTTCCTTCCCGTCTCATCTATTCTCACCTCTTCCCTCTTTTTCTCGCATCCTCTGTTCTAACCTCTTCCCTTTCCTTCTCGCCTCTTCTATTCTCACCTGTTCCCTTTCCTTCTAGCCTTTTCTATTCTCACCTCTTACATTTCCCTCTATCCTCTTTCTTTCCTTCCCGTCTCTTATATTTTCACCTCTTCCCTTTCCTTCTCGCCTCTTCTATTCTGACCTCTTCCCTTTCCTTATCGCCTCTTCTATTCTGACCTCTTCCCTTTCCTTCTCGACTCTTCTATTCTCACCTCTTCCCTTTCCTTCTCGCCTCTTCTATTCTCACCTCTTCCCTTTCCTTTCGCCACTTCTATTCTCACCTCTTCCCTTTCCTCCACGTCTCTTCTATTCTCACCTCTTACATTTCCCTCTATCCTCTTCCCTTTCCTTCCCGTCTCTTCTATTCTCACCTCCTCCCTTTCCTTCTCGCCTTTTCTATTCTCACCTCTTACATTTCCCTCTATCCTCTTCCTTTCCTTCCTGTCTCTTCTATTTTCACCTCTTCCCTTTCCTTCTCGCCTCTTCTATTCTGACCTCTTCCCTTTCCTTATCGCCTCTTCTATTCTGACCTCTTCCCTTTCCTTCTCGCCTCTTCTATTCTCACCTCTTCCGTTTCCTTCTCGCCACTTCTATTCTCACCTCTTCCCTTTCCTCCACGTCTCTTCTATTCTCACCTCTTACATTTCCCTCTATCCTCTTCCCTTACCTTCCCGTCTCTTCTATTCTCACCTCTTCCCTTTCCTCCACGTCTCTTCTATTCTCACCTCTTACATTTCCCTGTATCCTCTTCCCTTTCCTTCCCGTCTCTTCTATTTCCACCACTTTCCTTTCCTTCTCGCATCTTCTATTCTAATCTCTTCCCTTTTCTTCTCGCCACTTCTATTCTAATCTCTTCCCTTTTCTTCTCGCCACTTCTATTCTCACCTCTTACCTTTCCTTCTCGCCTCTTCTATTCTCACCTCTTCCCTTTCCTTCTCGCATCTTCTATTCTAACCTCTTCCCTTTTCTTCTCGCCACTTCTATTCTCACCTCCTCCCTTTCCTTCTCGCCTTTTCTATTCTCACCTCTTACATTTCCCTCTATCCTCTTCCTTTCCTTCCTGTCTCTTCTATTTTCACCTCTTCCCTTTCCTTCTCGCCTCTTCTATTCTGACCTCTTCCCTTTCCTTATCGCCTCTTCTATTCTGACCTCTTCCCTTTCCTTCTCGCCTCTTCTATTCTCACCTCTTCCCTTTCCTTCTCGCCACTTCTATTCTCACCTCTTCCCTTTCCTCCACGTCTCTTCTATTCTCACCTCTTACATTTCCCTCTATCCTCTTCCCTTACCTTCCCGTCTCTTCTATTCTCACCTCTTCCCTTTCCTCCACGTCTCTTCTATTCTCACCTCTTACATTTCCCTCTATCCTCTTCCCTTTCCTTCCCGTCTCTTCTATTCTCACCTCTTCCCATTCCTTCTCGCATCTTCTATTCTAACCTCTTCTTCTTCCTTCTCCCCTCTTCTATTCTCACTACTTCCCTTTCCTTCTCTCCTCTTCTATTCTCACCTCTTCCCTTTCCTCCTCGCCTCTTCTATTCTCACCTCTTACATTTCCCTCTATCCTCTTCCCTTTCCTTCCCGTCTCTTCTATTCTCACCTCTTCCCTTTCCTTCACGCATCTTCTATTCTAACCTTTTCCATTTTCTTCTCGCCACTTCTATTCTCACCTCTTCCCTTTCCTTCTCGCCTTTTCTATTCTCACCTCTTACATTTCCCTCTATCCTCTTCCCTTTCCTTCCCGTCTCTTCTATTTTCACGTCTTCCCTTTCCTTCTCGCCTCTTCTATTCTGACCTCTTCCCTTTCCTTATCGCCTGTTCTATTCTCACCTCTTCCCATTCCTCCACGTCTCTTCTATTCTCACCTCTTACATTTCCCTCTTTCCTCTTCACTTTCCTTCCCGTCTCTTCTATTCTCACCTCTTCCCTATCCTTCCCGTCTCTTCTATTCTCACCTCTTCCCTATCCTTCTCCCCTCTTCTATACCCACCTCTTCCCTTTCCTTTTTGCCTCTTCTATTCTCACCTCTTCCCTTTCCTTCTCGCCTCTTCTATTCTGACCTCTTCCCTTTCCTTATCGCCTCTTCTATTCTCACCTCTTCCCATTCCTCCACGTCTCTTCTATTCTCACCTCTTACATTTCCCTCTATCCTCTTCCCTTTCCTTCCCGTCTCTTCTATTCTCACCTCTTCTCTTTCCTTCCCGTCTCTTCTATTCTCACCTCTTCCCTTTCCTTCTCGCCTCTTCTATACTCACCTCTTCTCTTTCCTTTTTGCCTCTTCTATTCTCACCTCTTCCCTTTCCTTCTCGCCTCTTCTATTCTCACCTCTTCCTTTTCCTTCTCGCCTTTTCTATTTTCACCTCTTACTTTTCTCTCTATCCTCTTAACTTTCCTTCCCGTCTATTCTATTCTCAATTCTTCCCTTTCCTTCTCGCCTCTTCTATTCTTACTTCTTCCCTTTCCTTCTCTCCTCTTCTATTCTCACCTCTTCCCTTTCCTCCTCGCCTCTTCTATTCTCATCTTTAACATTTCCACTATCCTCATCCCTTTCCTTCCCGTCTCTTCTATTCTCACCTCTTCCCTTTCCTTCTCGCATCTTCTATTCTAATCTCTTCCCTTTTCTTCTCGCCACTTCTATTCTCACCTCTTCCCTTTCCTTCTCGCCTTTTCTATTCTCACCTCTTACATTTCCCTCTATCCTCTTCCCTTTCCTTCCCGTCTCTTCTATTTTCACCTCTTCCCTTTCCTTCTCGCCTCTTCTATTCTCACCTCTTCCCTTTCCTCCTCGCCTCTTCTATTCTCACCTCTTACATTTCCCTCTATCCTCTTCCCTTTCCTTCCCGTCTCTTCTATTCTCACCTCTTACCTTCCTTCTCGCATCTTCTATTCTAACCTCTTCTTTTTCCTTCTCCCCTCTTCTATTCTCACTTCTTCCCTTTCCTTCTCTCCTCTTCTATTCTCACCTCTTCCCTTTCCTCCTCGCCTCTTCTATTCTCACCTCTGACATTTCCCTCTATCCTCTTCCCTTTCCTTCCCGTCTCTTCTATTCTAACCTCTTCCCTTTTCTTCTCGCCACTTCTATTCTCACCTCTTCCCTTTCCTTCTCGCCTTTTCTATTCTCACCTCTTACATTTCCCTCTATCCTCTTCCCTTTCCTTCCCGTCTCTTCTATTTTCACCTCTTCCCTTACCTTCTCGCCTCTTATATTCTGACCTCTTCCCTTTCCTTATCGCTTCTTCTATTCTCACCTCTTCCCATTCCTCCACGTCTCTTCTATTCTCACCTCTTACATTTCCCTCTATCCTCTTCCCTTTCCTTCCCGTCTCTTCTATTCTCACCTCTTCCCTTTCCTTTTTGCCTCTTCTATTCTCACCTCTTCCCTTTCCTTCTCGCCTCTTCTATTCTCACCTCTTCCCTTTCCTTCTCGCCTCTTCTATTCTCACCTCTTCCCTTTCCTCTTCGCCTCTTCTATTCTCACCTCTTACATTTCCCTCTATCCTCTTTCCTTTCCTTCCCGTCTCTTCTATTCTCACCTCTTCCCTTTCCTTCTCGCCTGTTCTATTCTAACCTCTTCCCTTTCCTTCTCGCCACTTCTATTCTCATCTCTTCCCTTTCCTGCTCGCCTTTTCTATTCTCACCTGTTACATTTCCCTCTATCCTCTTCCCTTTCCTTCCCGTCTCTTCTATTCTCACCTCTTCCCTTCTCTCCACGCCTCTTCTATTCTCATCTCTTACATTTCCCTCTATCCTCTTCCATTTCCTTCCCGTCTCATCTATTCTCACCTCTTCCCTCTTTTTCTCGCATCCTCTGTTCTAACCTCTTCCCTTTCCTTCTCGCCTCTTCTATTCTCACCTGTTCCCTTTCCTTCTAGCCTTTTCTATTCTCACCTCTTACATTTCCCTCTATCCTCTTTCTTTCCTTCCCGTCTCTTATATTTTCACCTCTTCCCTTTCCTTCTCGCCTCTTCTATTCTGACCTCTTCCCTTTCCTTATCGCCTCTTCTATTCTGACCTCTTCCCTTTCCTTCTCGACTCTTCTATTCTCACCTCTTCCCTTTCCTTCTCGCCTCTTCTATTCTCACCTCTTCCCTTTCCTTTCGCCACTTCTATTCTCACCTCTTCCCTTTCCTCCACGTCTCTTCTATTCTCACCTCTTACATTTCCCTCTATCCTCTTCCCTTTCCTTCCCGTCTCTTCTATTCTCACCTCCTCCCTTTCCTTCTCGCCTTTTCTATTCTCACCTCTTACATTTCCCTCTATCCTCTTCCTTTCCTTCCTGTCTCTTCTATTTTCACCTCTTCCCTTTCCTTCTCGCCTCTTCTATTCTGACCTCTTCCCTTTCCTTATCGCCTCTTCTATTCTGACCTCTTCCCTTTCCTTCTCGCCTCTTCTATTCTCACCTCTTCCCTTTCCTTCTCGCCACTTCTATTCTCACCTCTTCCCTTTCCTCCACGTCTCTTCTATTCTCACCTCTTACATTTCCCTCTATCCTCTTCCCTTACCTTCCCGTCTCTTCTATTCTCACCTCTTCCCTTTCCTCCACGTCTCTTCTATTCTCACCTCTTACATTTCCCTGTATCCTCTTCCCTTTCCTTCCCGTCTCTTCTATTTCCACCACTTTCCTTTCCTTCTCGCATCTTCTATTCTAATCTCTTCCCTTTTCTTCTCGCCACTTCTATTCTAATCTCTTCCCTTTTCTTCTCGCCACTTCTATTCTCACCTCTTACCTTTCCTTCTCGTCTCTTCTATTCTCACCTCTTACATTTCCCTCTATCCTCTTCCCTTTCCTTCCCGTCTCTTCTATTCTCACCTCTTCCCTTTCCTTCTCGCATCTTCTATTCTAACCTCTTCCCTTTTCTTCTCGCCACTTCTATTCTCACCTCCTCCCTTTCCTTCTCGCCTTTTCTATTCTCACCTCTTACATTTCCCTCTATCCTCTTCCTTTCCTTCCTGTCTCTTCTATTTTCACCTCTTCCCTTTCCTTCTCGCCTCTTCTATTCTGACCTCTTCCCTTTCCTTATCGCCTCTTCTATTCTGACCTCTTCCCTTTCCTTCTCGCCTCTTCTATTCTCACCTCTTCCCTTTCCTTCTCGCCACTTCTATTCTCACCTCTTCCCTTTCCTCCACGTCTCTTCTATTCTCACCTCTTACATTTCCCTCTATCCTCTTCCCTTACCTTCCCGTCTCTTCTATTCTCATCTCTTCCCTTTCCTCCACGTCTCTTCTATTCTCACCTCTTACATTTCCCTCTATCCTCTTCCCTTTCCTTCCCGTCTCTTCTATTCTCACCTCTTCCCTTTCCTTCTCGCATCTTCTATTCTAACCTCTTCTTCTTCCTTCTCCCCTCTTCTATTCTCACTACTTCCCTTTCCTTCTCTCCTCTTCTATTCTCACCTCTTCCCTTTCCTCCTCGCCTCTTCTATTCTCACCTCTTACATTTCCCTCTATCCTCTTCCCTTTCCTTCCCGTCTCTTCTATTCTCACCTCTTCCCTTTCCTTCACGCATCTTCTATTCTAACCTCTTCCATTTTCTTCTCGCCACTTCTATTCTCACCTCTTCCCTTTCCTTCTCGCCTTTTCTATTCTCACCTCTTACATTTCCCTCTATCCTCTTCCCTTTCCTTCCCGTCTCTTCTATTTTCACGTCTTCCCTTTCCTTCTCGCCTCTTCTATTCTGACCTCTTCCCTTTCCTTATCGCCTGTTCTATTCTCACCTCTTCCCATTCCTCCACGTCTCTTCTATTCTCACCTCTTACATTTCCCTCTATCCTCTTCACTTTCCTTCCCGTCTCTTCTATTCTCACCTCTTCCCTATCCTTCCCGTCTCTTCTATTCTCACCTCTTCCCTATCCTTCTCCCCTCTTCTATACCCACCTCTTCCCTTTCCTTTTTGCCTCTTCTATTCTCACCTCTTCCCTTTCCTTCTCGCCTCTTCTATTCTGACCTCTTCCCTTTCCTTATCGCCTCTTCTATTCTCACCTCTTCCCATTCCTCCACGTCTCTTCTATTCTCACCTCTTACATTTCCCTCTATCCTCTTCCCTTTCCTTCCCGTCTCTTCTATTCTCACCTCTTCTCTTTCCTTCCCGTCTCTTCTATTCTCACCTCTTCCCTTTCCTTCTCGCCTCTTCTATACTCACCTCTTCTCTTTCCTTTTTGCCTCTTCTATTCTCACCTCTTCCCTTTCCTTCTCGCCTCTTCTATTCTCACCTCTTCCTTTTCCTTCTCGCCTTTTCTATTTTCACCTCTTACTTTTCTCTCTATCCTCTTAACTTTCCTTCCCGTCTATTCTATTCTCAATTCTTCCCTTTCCTTCTCGCCTCTTCTATTCTTACTTCTTCCCTTTCCTTCTCTCCTCTTCTATTCTCACCTCTTCCCTTTCCTCCTCGCCTCTTCTATTCTCATCTTTAACATTTCCCTCCATCCTCATCCCTTTCCTTCCCGTCTCTTCTATTCTCACCTCTTCCCTTTCCTTCTCGCATCTTCTATTCTAATCTCTTCCCTTTTCTTCTCGCCACTTCTATTCTCACCTCTTCCCTTTCCTTCTCGCCTTTTCTATTCTCACCTCTTACATTTCCCTCTATCCTCTTCCCTTTCCTTCCCGTCTCTTCTATTTTCACCTCTTCCCTTTCCTTCTCGCCTCTTCTATTCTCACCTCTTCCCTTTCCTCCTCGCCTCTTCTATTCTCACCTCTTACATTTCCCTCTATCCTCTTCCCTTTCCTTCCCGTCTCTTCTATTCTCACCTCTTACCTTTCCTTCTCGCATCTTCTATTCTAACCTCTTCTTTTTCCTTCTCCCCTCTTCTATTCTCACTTCTTCCCTTTCCTTCTCTCCTCTTCTATTCTCACCTCTTCCCTTTCCTCCTCGCCTCTTCTATTCTCACCTCTGACATTTCCCTCTATCCTCTTCCGTTTCCTTCCCGTCTCTTCTATTCTCACCTCTTCCCTTTCCTTCTCGCATCTTCTATTCTAACCTCTTCCCTTTTCTTCTCGCCACTTCTATTCTCACCTCTTCCCTTTCCTTCTCGCCTTTTCTATTCTCACCTCTTACATTTCCCTCTATCCTCTTCCCTTTCCTTCCCGTCTCTTCTATTTTCACCTCTTCCCTTTCCTTCTCGCCTCTTCTATTCTGACCTCTTCCCTTTCCTTATCGCCTCTTCTATTCTCACCTCTTCCCATTCCTCCACGTCTCTTCTATTCTCACCTCTTACATTTCCCTCTATCCTCTTCCCTTTCCTTCCCGTCTCTTCTATTCTCACCTCTTCCCTTTCCTTCCCGTCTCTTCTATTCTCACCTCTTCCCTTTCCTTCTCGCCTCTTCTATACTCACCTCTTCCCTTTCCTTTTTGCCTCTTCTATTCTCACCTCTTCCTTTTCCTTCTCGCCTCTTCTATTCTCACCTCTTCCCTTTCCTTCTCGCCTCTTCTATTCACACCTCTTCCCTTTCCTCTTCGCCTCTTCTATTCTCACCTCTTACATTTCCCTCTATCCTCTTTCCTTTCCTTCCCGTCTCTTCTATTCTCACCTCTTCCCTTTCCTTCTCGCCTCTTCTATTCTAACCTCTTCCCTTTCCTTCTCGCCACTTCTATTCTCATCTCTTCCCTTTCCTGCTCGTCTTTTCTATTCTCACCTGTTACATTTCCCTCTATCCTCTTCCCTTTCCTTCCCGTCTCTTCTATTCTCACCTCTTCCCTTCTCTCCACGCCTCTTCTATTCTCATCTCTTCCCTTTCCTTCTCGCCTTTTCTATTCTCTCCTCTTACATTTCCTTCTATCCTCTTCCCTTTCCTTCCCGTCCCTTCTTTTCTCACCTCTTCCCTTTCCTTCTAGCCTCTTCTATTCTTACCTCTTCCCTTACCGAGAATTCTATTCTCACCTCTTCCCATTCCTCTTCGCCTCTTCTATTCTCACCTCTTACGTTTCCCTATATCCTCTTCCCTTTCCTTCCCGTCTCTTCTATTTTTACCTATTGCCTTTCCTTCTTGCCTCTTCTATTCTTACCTCTTCCCTTTCCTTCTCGCCTCTTCTATTCTCACCCCTTCCCTTTCCTTCTCGCCTCTTCTATTCTCACCTCTTCCCTTTCCTTCTCGCATCTTCTATTTTAACCTCTTCCCTTTCCTTCTCGCCTTTTCTATTTTCACCTCTTAAATTTCTCTCTATCCTCTTCCCCTTCCTTCCCGTCTCTTCTATTTTCACCTCTTCCCTTTCCTTCTCGCCTCTTCTATTCTGACCTCTTCCCTTTCTTTATCGCCTCTTCTATTCTGACCTCTTCCCTTTCCTTCTCGCCTCTTCTATTCTCACCTCTTCCCTTTCCTTCTCGCCTCTTCTATTCTCACCTCTTCCCTTTCCTCCTCGCCTCTTCTATTCTCACCTCTTACATTTCCCTCTATCCTCTTCCCTTTCCTTCCCGTCTCTTCTATTCTCACCTCTTCCCTTTCCTTCTCGCATCTTCTATTCTAACCTCTTCTTTTTCCTTTTCCCCTCTTCTATTCTCACTTCTTCCCTTTCCTTCTCTCCTCTTCTATTCTCACCTCTTCCCTTTCCTCCTCGCCTCTTCTATTCTCACCTCTTACATTTCCCTCTATCCTCTTCCCTTTCCTTCCCGTCTCTTCTATTCTAACCTCTTCCCTTTTCTTCTCGCCACTTCTATTCTCACCTCTTCCCTTTCCTTCTCGCCTTTTCTATTCTCACCTCTTACATTTCCCTCTATCCTCTTCCCTTTCCTTCCCGTCTCTTCTATTTTCACCTCTTCCCTTTCCTTCTCGCCTCTATTATTCTGACCTCTTCCCTTTCCTTATCGCCTCTTCTATTCTCACCTCTTCCCATTCCTCCACGTCTCTTCTATTCTCACCTCTTACATTTCCCTCTATCCTCTTCCCTTTCCTTCCCGTCTCTTCTATTCTCACCTCTTCCCTTTCCTTCCCGTCTCTTCTATTCTCACCTCTTCCCTTTCCGTCCTGCCTCTTCTATACTCACCTCTTCCCTTTCCTTTTTGCCTCTTCTATTCTCACCTCTTCCCTTTCCTTCTCGCCTCTTCTATTATCAACTCTTCCCTTTCCTTCTCGCCTCTTCTATTCTCACCTCTTCCCTTTCCTCTTCGCCTCTTCTATTCTCACCTCTTACATTTCCCTCTATCCTCTTCCCTTTCCTTCCCGTCTCTTCTATTCTCACCTCTTCCCTTTCCTTCTCGCCTCTTCTATACTCACCTCTTCCCTTTCCATTTTGCCTCTTCTATTCTCACCTCTTTCCTTTCCTTCTCGCCTCATCTATTCTCACCTCTTCCCTTTCCTTCTCGCCTCTTCTATTCTCACCTCTTCCCTTTCCTTCACGCCTTTTCTATTTTCACCTCTTACATTTCTCTCTATCCTCTTCCCTTTCCTTCCCGTCTATTCTATTCTCAATTCTTCCCTTTCCTTCTCGCCTCTTCTATTCTTACTTCTTCCCTTTCCTTCACTCCTCTTCTATTCTCACCTCTTCCCTTTCCTCCTCGCCTCTTCTATTCTCATCTCTTACATTTCCCTCTATCCTCATCCCTTTCCTTCCCGTCTCTTCTATTCTCACCTCTTCCCTTTCCTTCTCGCATCTTCTATTCTAATCTCTTCCCTTTTATTCTCGCCACTTCTATTCTCACCTCTTCCCTTTCCTTCTCGCCTTTTCTATTCTCACCTCTTACATTTCCCTCTATCCTCTTCCCTTTCCTTCCCGTCTCTTCTATTTTCACCTCTTCCCTTTCCTTCTCGCCTCTTCTATTCTGACCACTTCCCATTCTTTATCGCCTCTTCTATTCTGACCTCTTCCCATTCCTTCTCGCCTCTTCTATTCTCAACTCTTCCCTTTCCTTCTCGCCTCTTCTATTCTCACCTCTTCCCTTTCCTCCTCGCCTCTTCTATTCTCACCTCTTACATTTCCCTCTATCCTCTTTCCTTTCCTTCCCGTCTCTTCAATTCTCACCTCTTCCCTTTCCTTCTCCCATCTTCTATTCTAACCTCTTCCCTTTTCTTCTCGGCACTTCTATTCTCACCTCTTCCCTTTCCTTCTCGCCTTTTCTATTCTCACCTCTTACATTTCCCTCTATCCTCTTCCCTTTCCTTCCCGTCTCTTCTATTTTCACCTCTTCCCTTTCCTTCTCGCCTCTCCTAATCTGACCTCTTCCCTTTCCTTATCGCCTCTTCTATTCTCACCTCTTCCCATTCCTCCACGTCTCTTCTATTCTCACCTCTTACATTTCCCTCTATCCTCTTCCCTTTCCTTCCCGTCTCTTCTATTCTCACCTCTTCCCTTTCCTTCCCGTCTCTTCTATTCTTACCTCTTCCCTTTCCTTCTCGCCTCTTCTATACTCACCTCTTCCCTTTCCTTTTTGCCTCTTCTATTCTCACCTCTTCCCTTTCCTTCTCGCCTCTTCTATTCTCACCTCTTCCCTTTCCTTCTCGCCTCTTCTATTCTCACCTCTTCCCTTTCCTTCTCGCCTTTTCTATTTTCACCTCTTACATTTCTCTCTATCCTCTTCCCTTTCCTTCCCGTCTATTCTATTCTCAATTCTTCCCTTTCCTTCCCGTCTCTTCTATTCTCACCTCTTCCCTTTCCTTCTCGCATCTTCTATTCTAATCTCTTCCCTTTTCTTCTCGCCACTTCTATTCTCACCACTTCCCTTTCCTTCTCGCCTTTTCTATTCTCACCTCTTACATTTCCCTCTATCCTCTTCCCTTTCCTTCCCATCTCTTCTATTTTCACCTCTTCCCTTTCCTTCTCGCCTCTTCTATTCTGACCTCTTCCCTTTCTTTATCGCCTCTTCTATTCTGACCTCTTCCCTTTCCTTCTCGCCTCTTCTATTCTCACCTCTTCCCTTTCCTTCTCGCCTCTTCTATTCTCACCTCTTCCCTTTCCTCCTCGCCTCTTCTATTCTCACCTCTTCCATTTCCCTCTATCCTCTTCCCTTCCTTCCCGTCTCTTCTATTCTCACCTCTTCCATTTCCTTCTCGCATCTTCTATTCTAACCTCTTCTTTTTCCTTCTCCCCTCTTCTATTCTCACTTCTTCCCTTTCCTTCTCTCCTCTTCTATTCTCACCTCTTCCCTTTCCTCCTCGCCTCTTCTATTCTCACCTCTTACATTTCCCTCTATCCTGTTCCCTTTCCTTCCCGTCTTTTCTATTCTCACCTCTTCCCTTTCCTTCTCGCATCTTCTATTCTGACCTCTTCCCTTTCCTTCTCGCCTCTTCTATTCTCACCTCTTCCCTTACCTTCTCGCCTCTTCTATTCTCACCTCTTCCCTTTCCTTCCTGTCTCTTCTATTTTCACCTCTTCCCTTTCCTTCTCGCCTCTTCTATTCTGACCTCTTCCCTTTCCTTATCGCCTCTTCTATTCTGACCTCTTCCCTTTCCTTCTCGCCTCTTCTATTCTCACCTCTTCCCTTTCCTTCTCGCCACTTCTATTCTCACCTCTTCCCTTTCCTCCACGTCTCTTCTATTCTCACCTCTTACATTTCCCTCTATCCTCTTCCCTTACCTTCCCGTCTCTTCTATTCTCACCTCTTCCCTTTCCTCCACGTCTCTTCTATTCTCACCTCTTACATTTCCCTCTATCCTCTTCCCTTTCCTTCCCGTCTCTTCTATTCTCACCTCTTCCCTTTCCTTCTCGCATCTTCTATTCTAACCTCTTCTTCTTCCTTCTCCCCTCTTCTATTCTCACTTCTTCCCTTTCCTTCTCTCCTCTTCTATTCTCACCTCTTCCCTTTCCTCCTCGCCTCTTCTATTCTCACCTCTTACATTTCCCTCTATCCTCTTCCCTTTCCTTCCCGTCTCTTCTATTCTCACCTCTTCCCTTTCCTTCACGCATCTTCTATTCTAACCTCTTCCATTTTCTTCTCGCCACTTCTATTCTCACCTCTTCCCTTTCCTTCTCGCCTTTTCTATTCTCACCTCTTACATTTCCCTCTATCCTCTTCCCTTTCCTTCCCGTCTCTTCTATTTTCACGTCTTCACTTTCCTTCTCGCCTCTTCTATTCTGACCTCTTCCCTTTCCTTATCGCCTGTTCTATTCTCACCTCTTCCCATTCCTCCACGTCTCTTCTATTCTCACCTCTTACATTTCCCTCTATCCTCTTCACTTTCCTTCCCGTCTCTTCTATTCTCACCTCTTCCCTATCCTTCCCGTCTCTTCTATTCTCACCTCTTCCCTATCCTTCTCCCCTCTTCTATACTCACCTCTTCCCTTTCCTTTTTGCCTCTTCTATTCTCACCTTTTCCCTTTCCTTCTCGCCTCTTCTATTCTGACCTCTTCCCTTTCCTTATCGCCTCTTCTATTCTCACCTCTTCCCATTCCTCCACGTCTCTTCTATTCTCACCTCTTACATTTCCCTCTATCCTCTTCCCTTTCCTTCCCGTCTCTTCTATTCTCACCTCTTCCCTTTCCTTCCCGTCTCTTCTATTCTCACCTCTTCCCTTTCCTTCTCGCCTCTTCTATACTCACCTCTTCTCTTTCCTTTTTGCCTCTTCTATTCTCACCTCTTCCCTTTCCTTCTCGCCTCTTCTATTCTCACCTCTTCCTTTTCCTTCTCGCCTTTTCTATTTTCACCTCTTACTTTTCTCTCTATCCTCTTACCTTTCCTTCCCGTCTATTCTATTCTCAATTCTTCCCTTTCCTTCTCGCCTCTTCTATTCTTACTTCTTCCCTTTCCTTCTCTCCTCTTCTATTCTCACCTCTTCCCTTTCCTCCTCGCCTCTTCTATTCTCATCTTTTACATTTCCCTCTATCCTCATCCCTTTCCTTCCCGTCTCTTCTATTCTCACCTCTTCCCTTTCCTTCTCGCATCTTCTATTCTAATCTCTTCCCTTTTCTTCTCGCCACTTCTATTCTCACCTCTTCCCTTTCCTTCTCGCCTTTTCTATTCTCACCTCTTACATTTCCCTCTATCCTCTTCCCTTTCCTTCCCGTCTCTTCTATTTTCACCTCTTCCCTTTCCTTCTCGCCTCTTCTATTCTCACCTCTTCCCTTTCCTCCTCGCCTCTTCTATTCTCACCTCTTACATTTCCCTCTATCCTCTTCCCTTTCCTTCCCGTCTCTTCTATTCTCACCTCTTACCTTTCCTTCTCGCATCTTCTATTCTAACCTCTTCTTTTTCCTTCTCCCCTCTTCTATTCTCACTTCTTCCCTTTCCTTCTCTCCTCTTCTATTCTCACCTCTTCCCTTTCCTCCTCGC
This sequence comes from Tanypteryx hageni, assembly GCA_028673005.1. Taxonomy (NCBI): domain Eukaryota; kingdom Metazoa; phylum Arthropoda; class Insecta; order Odonata; family Petaluridae; genus Tanypteryx; species Tanypteryx hageni. The sequence goes on along the minus strand of CM054115.1, from coordinate 10,765,260 downwards.
CTCTTCTATTCTCACCTCTGACATTTCCCTCCATCCTCTTCCGTTTCCTTCCCCTCTCTTCTATTCTCACCTCTTCCCTTTCCTTCTCGCATCTTCTATTCTAACCTCTTCCCTTTTCTTCTCGCCACTTCTATTCTCACCTCTTCCCTTTCCTTCTCGCCTTTTCTATTCTCACCTCTTACATTTCCCTCTATCCTCTTCCCTTTCCTTCCCGTCTCTTCTATTTTCACCTCTTCCCTTTCCTTCTCGCCTCTTCTATTCTGACCTCTTCCCTTTCCTTATCGCCTCTTCTATTCTCACCTCTTCCCATTCCTCCACGTCTCTTCTATTCTCACCTCTTACATTTCCCTCTATCCTCTTCGCTTTCCTTCACGTCTCTTCTATTCTCACCTCTTCCCTTTCCTTCCCGTCTCTTCTATTCTCACCTCTTCCCTTTCCTTCTCGCCTCTTCTATACTCACCTCTTCCCTTTCCTTTTTGCCTCTTCTATTCTCACCTCTTCCTTTTCCTTCTCGCCTCTTCTATTCTCACCTCTTCCCTTTCCTTCTCGCCTCTTCTATTCTCACATCTTCCCTTTCCTCTTCGCCTCTTCTATTCTCACCTCTTACATTTCCCTCTATCCTCTTTCCTTTCCTTCCCGTCTCTTCTATTCTCAACTCTTCCCTTTCCTTCTCGCCTCTTCTATTCTAACCTCTTCCCTTTCCTTCTCGCCACTTCTATTCTCATCTCTTCCCTTTCCTGCTCGTCTTTTCTATTCTCACCTGTTACATTTCCCTCTATCCTCTTCCCTTTCCTTCCCGTCTCTTCTATTCTCACCTCTTCCCTTCTCTCCACGCCTCTTCTATTCTCATCTCTTCCCTTTCCTTCTCGCCTTTTCTATTCTCTCCTCTTACATTTCCTTCTATCCTCTTCCCTTTCCTTCCCGTCCCTTCTTTTCTCACCTCTTCCCTTTCCTTCTAGCCTCTTCTATTCTTACCTCTTCCCTTACCGAGAATTCTATTCTCACCTCTTCCCATTCCTCTTCGCCTCTTCTATTCTCACCTCTTACGTTTCCCTATATCCTCTTCCCTTTCCTTCCCGTCTCTTCTATTCTTACCTATTGCCTTTCCTTCTTGCCTCTTCTATTCTTAACTCTTCCCTTTCCTTCTCGTCTCTTCTATTCTCACCTCTGCCCTTTCCTCCACGCCTCTTCTATTCTCAACTCTTACATTTCCCTCTATCCTCTTCCATTTCCTTCCCGTCTCTTCTATTCTCACCTCTTCCCTCTCTTTCTCGCATCCTCTGTTCTAACCTCTTCCCTTTCCTTCTCGCCTCTTCTATTCTCACCTGTTCCCTTTCCTTCTAGCCTTTTCTATTCTCACCTCTTACATTTCCCTCTATCCTCTTCCTTTCCTTCCCGTCTCTTATATTTTCACCTCTTCCCTTTCCTTCTCGCCTCATCTATTCTGACCTCTTCCCTTTCCTTATCGCCTCTTCTATTCTGACCTCTTCCCTTTCCTTCTCGACTCTTCTATTCTCTCCTCTTCCCTTTCCTTCTCGCATCTTCTATTCTAACCTCTTCCCTTTTCTTCTCGATACTTCTTTTCTCACCTCTTTCCTTTCTTTCTCTCCTCTTCTATTCTCGCCTCTTCCCTTTCCTTCTCGCCTTTTCTATTCTCATCTCTTACATTTCCTTCTATCCTCTTCCCTTTCCTTCCCGTCTCTTCTATTCTCACCTCTTCCCTTTCCTTCTCGCATCTTCTATTCTAACCTATTACCTTTCCTTCCCGTCTCTTCTATTCTCACCTTTTCCCTTTCCTTCTCGCCTCTTTTAATCTCACCTCTTCCCTTTCTTCTTCGCCTCTTCTATTCTCACCTCTTACATTTCCCTCTATCCTCTTCCCTTTCCTTCCCGTCTCTTCTATTCTCACCTCTTCCCTTTCCTTCTCGCATCTTCTATTCTAACCTCTTCCCTTTCCTTCTCGCCTCTTATATTCTCACCTCTTCCCTTTCCTTCTCGCCTTTTCTATTCTCTCCTCTTACATTTCCCTCTATCCTCTTCCCTTTCCTTCCCGTCCCTTCTATTCTCACCTCTTCCCTTTCCTTCTAGCCTCTTCTATTCTTACCTCTTCCCTTACCTTCTCGCTTATTCTATTCTCACCTCTTCCCTTTCCTCTTCGCCTCTTCTATTCTCACCTCTTACGTTTCCCTCTATCCTCTTCCCTTTCCTTCCCGTCTCTTCTATTCTCACCTTTTCCCTTTCCATCTTGCCTCTTCTATTCTAAACTCTTCCCTTTCCTTCTCGTCTCTTCTATTCTCACCTCTTCCCTTTCCTCCACGCCTCTTCTATTCTCACCTCCTACATTTCCCTCTATCCTCTTCCCTTTCCTTCCCGTCTCTTCTATTCTCACATCTTCCCTTTCTTTCACGCATCCTCTATTCTAACCCCTTCCTTTTCCTTCTCGCCTCTTCTATTCCCACCTGTTCCCTTTCCTCCTCGCCTCTTCTATTCTCACCTCTTACATTTCCCTCTATCCTCTTCCCTTTCCTTCTTGCCTCTTCTATTCTAACATCTTCCCTTTTCTTCTCGCTACTTCTATTCTCACCTCTTCCCTTTCGTTCTCGCCTTTTCCTTTCTCACCTCTTACATTTCCGTCTATCCTCTTCCCTTTCCTTCCCGTGTCTTCTATTCTCACCTCTTCCCTTTCTTTCTCGCCTCTTCTATTCCGACCTCTTCCCTTACCTTCTCGCCTCTTCAATTCTAACCTCTTCCCTTTCCTTCTCGCCTCTTCTATTCTCTCCTCTTCCCTTTCCTTCTCGCATCTTCTATTCTAACCTCTTCCCTTTTCTTCTCGCTATTTCTATTCTCACCTCTTCCCTTTCCTTCTCGCCTTTTCCTTTCTCACCTCTTACATTTCCGTCTATCCTCTTCCCTTTCCTTCCCGTGTCTTCTATTCTCACCTCTTCCCTTTCTTTCTCGCCTCTTCTATTCCGACCTCTTCCCTTTCCTTCTCGCCTCTTCTATTCTGACCTCTTCCCTTTCCTTCTCGCCTCTTCTATTCTCACCTCTTCCCTTTCCTTTTTGCCACTTCTATTCTCACCTCTTCCCTTTCCTTCTCGCCTTTTCTATTCTCACCTCTTACATTTCCCTCTATCCTCTTCCCTTTCCTTCCCGTCTCTTCTATTCTCACCTCTTCCCTTTCCTTCTCGCATCCTCTATTCTATCCTCTTCCCTTTCCTTCTCGCCTTTTCTATTTTCACCTCTTACATTTCCCTCTATCCTCTTCACTTTCCTTCCCGTCTCTTCTATTCTCACCTCTTCCCTATCCTTCCCGTCTCTTCTATTCTCACCTCTTCCCTATCCTTCTCCCCTCTTCTATACTCACCTCTTCCCTTTCCTTTTTGCCTCTTCTATTCTCACCTCTTCCCTTTCCTTCTCGCCTCTTCTATTCTGACCTCTTCCCTTTCCTTATCGCCTCTTCTATTCTCACCTCTTCCCATTCCTCCACGTCTCTTCTATTCTCACCTCTTACATTTCCCTCTATCCTCTTCCCTTTCCTTCCCGTCTCTTCTATTCTCACCTCTTCCCTTTCCTTCCCGTCTCTTCTATTCTCACCTCTTCCCTTTCCTTCTCGCCTCTTCTATACTCACCTCTTCTCTTTCCTTTTTGCCTCTTCTATTCTCACCTCTTCCCTTTCCTTCTCGCCTCTTCTATTCTCACCTCTTCCTTTTCCTTCTCGCCTTTTCTATTTTCACCTCTTACTTTTCTCTCTATCCTCTTACCTTTCCTTCCCGTCTATTCTATTCTCAATTCTTCCCTTTCCTTCTCGCCTCTTCTATTCTTACTTCTTCCCTTTCCTTCTCTCCTCTTCTATTCTCACCTCTTCCCTTTCCTCCTCGCCTCTTCTATTCTCATCTTTTACATTTCCCTCTATCCTCATCCCTTTCCTTCCCGTCTCTTCTATTCTCACCTCTTCCCTTTCCTTCTCGCATCTTCTATTCTAATCTCTTCCCTTTTCTTCTCGCCACTTCTATTCTCACCTCTTCCCTTTCCTTCTCGCCTTTTCTATTCTCACCTCTTACATTTCCCTCTATCCTCTTCCCTTTCCTTCCCGTCTCTTCTATTTTCACCTCTTCCCTTTCCTTCTCGCCTCTTCTATTCTCACCTCTTCCCTTTCCTCCTCGCCTCTTCTATTCTCACCTCTTACATTTCCCTCTATCCTCTTCCCTTTCCTTTCCGTCTCTTCTATTCTCACCTCTTACCTTTCCTTCTCGCATCTTCTATTCTAACTTCTTCTTTTTCCTTCTCCCCTCTTCTATTCTCACTTCTTCCCTTTCCTTCTCTCCTCTTCTATTCTCACCTCTTCCCTTTCCTCCTCGCCTCTTCTATTCTCACCTCTGACATTTCCCTCTATCCTCTTCCGTTTCCTTCCCGTCTCTTCTATTCTCACCTCTTCCCTTTCCTTCTCGCATCTTCTATTCTAACCTCTTCCCTTTTCTTCTCGCCACTTCTATTCTCACCTCTTCCCTTTCCTTCTCGCCTTTTCTATTCTCACCTCTTACATTTCCCTCTATCCTCTTCCCTTTCCTTCCCGTCTCTTCTATTTTCACCTCTTCCCTTTCCTTCTCGCCTCTTCTATTCTGACCTCTTCCCTTTCCTTATCGCCTCTTCTATTCTCACCTCTTCCCATTCCTCCACGTTCTTCTATTCTCACCTCTTACATTTCCCTCTATCCTCTTCCCTTTCCTTCCCGTCTCTTCTATTCTCACCTCTTCCCTTTCCTTCCCGTCTCTTCTATTCTCACCTCTTCCCTTTCCTTCTCGCCTCTTCTATACTCACCTCTTCCCTTTCCTTTTTGCCTCTTCTATTCTCACCTCTTCCTTTTCCTTCTCGCCTCTTCTATTCTCACCTCTTCCCTTTCCTTCTCGCCTCTTCTATTCTCACCTCTTCCCTTTCCTCTTCGCCTCTTCTATTCTCACCTCTTACATTTCCCTCTATCCTCTTTCCTTTCCTTCCCGTCTCTTCTATTCTCACCTCTTCCCTTTCCTTCTCGCCTCTTCTATTCTAACCTCTTCCCTTTCCTTCTCGCCACTTCTATTCTCATCTCTTCCCTTTCCTGCTCGTCTTTTCTATTCTCACCTGTTACATTTCCCTCTATCCTCTTCCCTTTCCTTCCCGTCTCTTCTATTCTCACCTCTTCCCTTCTCTCCACGCCTCTTCTATTCTCATCTCTTCCCTTTCCTTCTCGCCTTTTCTATTCTCTCCTCTTACATTTCCTTCTATCCTCTTCCCTTTCCTTCCCGTCCCTTCTTTTCTCACCTCTTCCCTTTCCTTCTAGCCTCTTCTATTCTTACCTCTTCCCTTACCGAGAATTCTATTCTCACCTCTTCCCATTCCTCTTCGCCTCTTCTATTCTCACCTCTTACGTTTCCCTATATCCTCTTCCCTTTCCTTCCCGTCTCTTCTATTCTTACCTATTGCCTTTCCTTCTTGCCTCTTCTATTCTTAACTCTTCCCTTTCCTTCTCGTCTCTTCTATTCTCACCTCTGCCCTTTCCTCCACGCCTCTTCTATTCTCAACTCTTACATTTCCCTCTATCCTCTTCCATTTCCTTCCCGTCTCTTCTATTCTCACCTCTTCCCTCTCTTTCTCGCATCCTCTGTTCTAACCTCTTCCCTTTCCTTCTCGCCTCTTCTATTCTCACCTGTTCCCTTTCCTTCTAGCCTTTTCTATTCTCACCTCTTACATTTCCCTCTATCCTCTTCCTTTCCTTCCCGTCTCTTATATTTTCACCTCTTCCCTTTCCTTCTCGCCTCATCTATTCTGACCTCTTCCCTTTCCTTATCGCCTCTTCTATTCTGACCTCTTCCCTTTCCTTCTCGACTCTTCTATTCTCTCCTCTTCCCTTTCCTTCTTGCATCTTCTATTCTAACCTCTTCCCTTTTCTTCTCGCTACTTCTTTTCTCACCTCTTTCCTTTCTTTCTCTCCTCTTCTATTCTCGCCTCTTCCCTTTCCTTCTCGCCTTTTCTATTCTCATCTCTTACATTTCCTTCTATCCTCTTCCCTTTCCTTCCCGTCTCTTCTATTCTCACCTCTTCCCTTTCCTTCTCGCATCTTCTATTCTAACCTATTACCTTTCCTTCCCGTCTCTTCTATTCTCACCTTTTCCCTTTCCTTCTCGCCTCTTTTAATCTCACTTCTTCCCTTTCTTCTTCGCCTCTTCTATTCTCACCTCTTACATTTCCCTCTATCCTCTTCCCTTTCCTTCCCGTCTCTTCTATTCTCGCCTCTTCTATTCTCGCCTCTTCCCTTTCCTTCCCGCCTTTACTATTCTCACTTCTTCCTTTCCTTCTCGCCTCTTCTATTCTCACCTCTTCCCTTTCCTTCCCGCCTTTCCTATTCTCACTTCCTCCTTTCCTTCTCGCCTCTTCTATTCTCACCTCTTCCCTTTCCTTCTAGCCTCTTCTATTCTCACCTCTTCCCTTTCCTTCTCGCCTCTTCTGTTCTCACCTCTTCCCTTTCCTTCTCGCATCTTCTATTCTAACCTTTTCCCTTACCTTCTCGCCACTTCTATTCTCACCTCTTCCCTTTCCTTCTCGCATCTTCTATTCTCACCTCTTCCCTTTCCTTCTTGCATCTTCTATTCTAACCTCTTTTCTTTCCTTCTCGCCTCTTCTATTCTCACTTCTTCCCTTTCATTCTCTCCTCTTCTATTCTCACCTCTTTCCTTTCCTTCTCGACTTTTCTATTCTCACCTCTTACATTTCCTTCCCGTCTCTTCTATTTTCACCTCTTCTCTTTTCTTCTCGCCTCTTCTATTCTCACCCCTTCCCTTTCCTTCTCGCCACTTCTATTCTCACCTCTTCCCTTTCCTTCTCGCATCTTCTATTTTAACCTCTTCCCTTTCCTTCTCGCCTTTTCTATTTTCACCTCTTAAATTTCTCTCTATCCTCTTCCCCTTCCTTCCCGTCTCTTCTATTTTCACCTCTTCCCTTTCCTTCTCGCCTCTTCTATTCTGACCTCTTCCCTTTCTTTATCGCCTCTTCTATTCTGACCTCTTTTCTTTCCTTCTCGCCTCTTCTATTCTCACCTCTTCCCTTTCCTTCTCGCCTCTTCTATTCTCACCTCTTCCCTTTCCTCCTCGCCTCTTCTATTCTCACCTCTTACATTTCCCTCTATCCTCTTCCCTTTCCTTCCCGTCTCTTCTATTCTCACCTCTTCCCTTTCCTTCTCGCATCTTCTATTCTAACCTCTTCTTTTTCCTTTTCCCCTCTTCTATTCTCACTTCTTCCCTTTTCTTCTCTCCTCTTCTATTCTAACCTCTTCCCTTTCCTCCTCGCCTCTTCTATTCTCACCTCTTACATTTCCCTCTATCCTCTTCCCTTTCCTTCCCGTCTCTTCTATTCTAACCTCTTCCCTTTTCTTCTCGCCACTTCTATTCTCACCTCTTCCCTTTCCTTCTCGCCTTTTCTATTCTCACCTCTTACATTTCCCTCTATCCTCTTCCCTTTCCTTCCCGTCTCTTCTATTTTCACCTCTTCCCTTTCCTTCTCGCCTCTATTATTCTGACCTCTTCCCTTTCCTTATCGCCTCTTCTATTCTCACCTCTTCCCATTCCTCCACGTCTCTTCTATTCTCACCTCTTACATTTCCCTCTATCCTCTTCCCTTTCCTTCCCGTCTCTTCTATTCTCACCTCTTCCCTTTCCTTCCCGTCTCTTCTATTCTCACCTCTTCCCTTTCCGTCCTGCCTCTTCTATACTCACCTCTTCCCTTTCCTTTTTGCCTCTTCTATTCTCACCTCTTCCCTTTCCTTCTCGCCTCTTCTATTATCAACTCTTCCCTTTCCTTCTCGCCTCTTCTATTCTCACCTCTTCCCTTTCCTCTTCGCCTCTTCTATTCTCACCTCTTACATTTCCCTCTATCCTCTTCCCTTTCCTTCCCGTCTCTTCTATTCTCACCTCTTCCCTTTCCTTCTCGCCTCTTCTATACTCACCTCTTCCCTTTCCATTTTGCCTCTTCTATTCTCACCTCTTTCCTTTCCTTCTCGCCTCATCTATTCTCACCTCTTCCCTTTCCTTCTCGCCTCTTCTATTCTCACCTCTTCCCTTTCCTTCACGCCTTTTCTATTTTCACCTCTTACATTTCTCTCTATCCTCTTCCCTTTCCTTCCCGTCTATTCTATTCTCAATTCTTCCCTTTCCTTCTCGCCTCTTCTATTCTTACTTCTTCCCTTTCCTTCACTCCTCTTCTATTCTCACCTCTTCCCTTTCCTCCTCGCCTCTTCTATTCTCATCTCTTACATTTCCCTCTATCCTCATCCCTTTCCTTCCCGTCTCTTCTATTCTCACCTCTTCCCTTTCCTTCTCGCATCTTCTATTCTAATCTCTTCCCTTTTATTCTCGCCACTTCTATTCTCACCTCTTCCCTTTCCTTCTCGCCTTTTCTATTCTCACCTCTTACATTTCCCTCTATCCTCTTCCCTTTCCTTCCCGTCTCTTCTATTTTCACCTCTTCCCTTTCCTTCTCGCCTCTTCTATTCTGACCACTTCCCATTCTTTATCGCCTCTTCTATTCTGACCTCTTCCCATTCCTTCTCGCCTCTTCTATTCTCAACTCTTCCCTTTCCTTCTCGCCTCTTCTATTCTCACCTCTTCCCTTTCCTCCTCGCCTCTTCTATTCTCACCTCTTACATTTCCCTCTATCCTCTTTCCTTTCCTTCCCGTCTCTTCAATTCTCACCTCTTCCCTTTCCTTCTCCCATCTTCTATTCTAACCTCTTCCCTTTTCTTCTCGCCACTTCTATTCTCACCTCTTCCCTTTCCTTCTCGCCTTTTCTATTCTCACCTCTTACATTTCCCTCTATCCTCTTCCCTTTCCTTCCCGTCTCTTCTATTTTCACCTCTTCCCTTTCCTTCTCGCCTCTCCTAATCTGACCTCTTCCCTTTCCTTATCGCCTCTTCTATTCTCACCTCTTCCCATTCCTCCACGTCTCTTCTATTCTCACCTCTTACATTTCCCTCTATCCTCTTCCCTTTCCTTCCCGTCTCTTCTATTCTCACCACTTCCCTTTCCTTCCCGTCTCTTCTATTCTTACCTCTTCCCTTTCCTTCTCGCCTCTTCTATACTCACCTCTTCCCTTTCCTTTTTGCCTCTTCTATTCTCACCTCTTCCCTTTCCTTCTCGCCTCTTCTATTCTCACCTCTTCCCTTTCCTTCTCGCCTCTTCTATTCCCACCTGTTCCCTTTCCTCCTCGCCTCTTCTATTCTCACCTCTTACATTTCCCTCTATCCTCTTCCCTTTCCTTCTTGCCTCTTCTATTCTAACATCTTCCCTTTTCTTCTCGCTACTTCTATTCTCACCTCTTCCCTTTCGTTCTCGCCTTTTCCTTTCTCACCTCTTACATTTCCGTCTATCCTCTTCCCTTTCCTTCCCGTGTCTTCTATTCTCACCTCTTCCCTTTCTTTCTCGCCTCTTCTATTCCGACCTCTTCCCTTACCTTCTCGCCTCTTCAATTCTAACCTCTTCCCTTTCCTTCTCGCCTCTTCTATTCTCTCCTCTTCCCTTTCCTTCTCGCATCTTCTATTCTAACCTCTTCCCTTTTCTTCTCGCTATTTCTATTCTCACCTCTTCCCTTTCCTTCTCGCCTTTTCCTTTCTCACCTCTTACATTTCCGTCTATCCTCTTCCCTTTCCTTCCCGTGTCTTCTATTCTCACCTCTTCCCTTTCTTTCTCGCCTCTTCTATTCCGACCTCTTCCCTTTCCTTCTCGCCTCTTCTATTCTGACCTCTTCCCTTTCCTTCTCGCCTCTTCTATTCTCACCTCTTCCCTTTCCTTTTTGCCACTTCTATTCTCACCTCTTCCCTTTCCTTCTCGCCTTTTCTATTCTCACCTCTTACATTTCCCTCTATCCTCTTCCCTTTCCTTCCCGTCTCTTCTATTCTCACCTCTTCCCTTTCCTTCTCGCATCCTCTATTCTATCCTCTTCCCTTTCCTTCTCGCCTTTTCTATTTTCACCTCTTACATTTCCCTCTATCCTCTTCACTTTCCTTCCCGTCTCTTCTATTCTCACCTCTTCCCTATCCTTCCCGTCTCTTCTATTCTCACCTCTTCCCTATCCTTCTCCCCTCTTCTATACTCACCTCTTCCCTTTCCTTTTTGCCTCTTCTATTCTCACCTCTTCCCTTTCCTTCTCGCCTCTTCTATTCTGACCTCTTCCCTTTCCTTATCGCCTCTTCTATTCTCACCTCTTCCCATTCCTCCACGTCTCTTCTATTCTCACCTCTTACATTTCCCTCTATCCTCTTCCCTTTCCTTCCCGTCTCTTCTATTCTCACCTCTTCCCTTTCCTTCCCGTCTCTTCTATTCTCACCTCTTCCCTTTCCTTCTCGCCTCTTCTATACTCACCTCTTCTCTTTCCTTTTTGCCTCTTCTATTCTCACCTCTTCCCTTTCCTTCTCGCCTCTTCTATTCTCACCTCTTCCTTTTCCTTCTCGCCTTTTCTATTTTCACCTCTTACTTTTCTCTCTATCCTCTTACCTTTCCTTCCCGTCTATTCTATTCTCAATTCTTCCCTTTCCTTCTCGCCTCTTCTATTCTTACTTCTTCCCTTTCCTTCTCTCCTCTTCTATTCTCACCTCTTCCCTTTCCTCCTCGCCTCTTCTATTCTCATCTTTTACATTTCCCTCTATCCTCATCCCTTTCCTTCCCGTCTCTTCTATTCTCACCTCTTCCCTTTCCTTCTCGCATCTTCTATTCTAATCTCTTCCCTTTTCTTCTCGCCACTTCTATTCTCACCTCTTCCCTTTCCTTCTCGCCTTTTCTATTCTCACCTCTTACATTTCCCTCTATCCTCTTCCCTTTCCTTCCCGTCTCTTCTATTTTCACCTCTTCCCTTTCCTTCTCGCCTCTTCTATTCTCACCTCTTCCCTTTCCTCCTCGCCTCTTCTATTCTCACCTCTTACATTTCCCTCTATCCTCTTCCCTTTCCTTTCCGTCTCTTCTATTCTCACCTCTTACCTTTCCTTCTCGCATCTTCTATTCTAACTTCTTCTTTTTCCTTCTCCCCTCTTCTATTCTCACTTCTTCCCTTTCCTTCTCTCCTCTTCTATTCTCACCTCTTCCCTTTCCTCCTCGCCTCTTCTATTCTCACCTCTGACATTTCCCTCTATCCTCTTCCGTTTCCTTCCCGTCTCTTCTATTCTCACCTCTTCCCTTTCCTTCTCGCATCTTCTATTCTAACCTCTTCCCTTTTCTTCTCGCCACTTCTATTCTCACCTCTTCCCTTTCCTTCTCGCCTTTTCTATTCTCACCTCTTACATTTCCCTCTATCCTCTTCCCTTTCCTTCCCGTCTCTTCTATTTTCACCTCTTCCCTTTCCTTCTCGCCTCTTCTATTCTGACCTCTTCCCTTTCCTTATCGCCTCTTCTATTCTCACCTCTTCCCATTCCTCCACGTTCTTCTATTCTCACCTCTTACATTTCCCTCTATCCTCTTCCCTTTCCTTCCCGTCTCTTCTATTCTCACCTCTTCCCTTTCCTTCCCGTCTCTTCTATTCTCACCTCTTCCCTTTCCTTCTCGCCTCTTCTATACTCACCTCTTCCCTTTCCTTTTTGCCTCTTCTATTCTCACCTCTTCCTTTTCCTTCTCGCCTCTTCTATTCTCACCTCTTCCCTTTCCTTCTCGCCTCTTCTATTCTCACCTCTTCCCTTTCCTCTTCGCCTCTTCTATTCTCACCTCTTACATTTCCCTCTATCCTCTTTCCTTTCCTTCCCGTCTCTTCTATTCTCACCTCTTCCCTTTCCTTCTCGCCTCTTCTATTCTAACCTCTTCCCTTTCCTTCTCGCCACTTCTATTCTCATCTCTTCCCTTTCCTGCTCGTCTTTTCTATTCTCACCTGTTACATTTCCCTCTATCCTCTTCCCTTTCCTTCCCGTCTCTTCTATTCTCACCTCTTCCCTTCTCTCCACGCCTCTTCTATTCTCATCTCTTCCCTTTCCTTCTCGCCTTTTCTATTCTCTCCTCTTACATTTCCTTCTATCCTCTTCCCTTTCCTTCCCGTCCCTTCTTTTCTCACCTCTTCCCTTTCCTTCTAGCCTCTTCTATTCTTACCTCTTCCCTTACCGAGAATTCTATTCTCACCTCTTCCCATTCCTCTTCGCCTCTTCTATTCTCACCTCTTACGTTTCCCTATATCCTCTTCCCTTTCCTTCCCGTCTCTTCTATTCTTACCTATTGCCTTTCCTTCTTGCCTCTTCTATTCTTAACTCTTCCCTTTCCTTCTCGTCTCTTCTATTCTCACCTCTGCCCTTTCCTCCACGCCTCTTCTATTCTCAACTCTTACATTTCCCTCTATCCTCTTCCATTTCCTTCCCGTCTCTTCTATTCTCACCTCTTCCCTCTCTTTCTCGCATCCTCTGTTCTAACCTCTTCCCTTTCCTTCTCGCCTCTTCTATTCTCACCTGTTCCCTTTCCTTCTAGCCTTTTCTATTCTCACCTCTTACATTTCCCTCTATCCTCTTCCTTTCCTTCCCGTCTCTTATATTTTCACCTCTTCCCTTTCCTTCTCGCCTCATCTATTCTGACCTCTTCCCTTTCCTTATCGCCTCTTCTATTCTGACCTCTTCCCTTTCCTTCTCGACTCTTCTATTCTCTCCTCTTCCCTTTCCTTCTTGCATCTTCTATTCTAACCTCTTCCCTTTTCTTCTCGCTACTTCTTTTCTCACCTCTTTCCTTTCTTTCTCTCCTCTTCTATTCTCGCCTCTTCCCTTTCCTTCTCGCCTTTTCTATTCTCATCTCTTACATTTCCTTCTATCCTCTTCCCTTTCCTTCCCGTCTCTTCTATTCTCACCTCTTCCCTTTCCTTCTCGCATCTTCTATTCTAACCTATTACCTTTCCTTCCCGTCTCTTCTATTCTCACCTTTTCCCTTTCCTTCTCGCCTCTTTTAATCTCACTTCTTCCCTTTCTTCTTCGCCTCTTCTATTCTCACCTCTTACATTTCCCTCTATCCTCTTCCCTTTCCTTCCCGTCTCTTCTATTCTCGCCTCTTCTATTCTCGCCTCTTCCCTTTCCTTCCCGCCTTTACTATTCTCACTTCTTCCTTTCCTTCTCGCCTCTTCTATTCTCACCTCTTCCCTTTCCTTCCCGCCTTTCCTATTCTCACTTCCTCCTTTCCTTCTCGCCTCTTCTATTCTCACCTCTTCCCTTTCCTTCTAGCCTCTTCTATTCTCACCTCTTCCCTTTCCTTCTCGCCTCTTCTGTTCTCACCTCTTCCCTTTCCTTCTCGCATCTTCTATTCTAACCTTTTCCCTTACCTTCTCGCCACTTCTATTCTCACCTCTTCCCTTTCCTTCTCGCATCTTCTATTCTCACCTCTTCCCTTTCCTTCTTGCATCTTCTATTCTAACCTCTTTTCTTTCCTTCTCGCCTCTTCTATTCTCACTTCTTCCCTTTCATTCTCTCCTCTTCTATTCTCACCTCTTTCCTTTCCTTCTCGACTTTTCTATTCTCACCTCTTACATTTCCTTCCCGTCTCTTCTATTTTCACCTCTTCTCTTTTCTTCTCGCCTCTTCTATTCTCACCCCTTCCCTTTCCTTCTCGCCACTTCTATTCTCACCTCTTCCCTTTCCTTCTCGCATCTTCTATTTTAACCTCTTCCCTTTCCTTCTCGCCTTTTCTATTTTCACCTCTTAAATTTCTCTCTATCCTCTTCCCCTTCCTTCCCGTCTCTTCTATTTTCACCTCTTCCCTTTCCTTCTCGCCTCTTCTATTCTGACCTCTTCCCTTTCTTTATCGCCTCTTCTATTCTGACCTCTTTTCTTTCCTTCTCGCCTCTTCTATTCTCACCTCTTCCCTTTCCTTCTCGCCTCTTCTATTCTCACCTCTTCCCTTTCCTCCTCGCCTCTTCTATTCTCACCTCTTACATTTCCCTCTATCCTCTTCCCTTTCCTTCCCGTCTCTTCTATTCTCACCTCTTCCCTTTCCTTCTCGCATCTTCTATTCTAACCTCTTCTTTTTCCTTTTCCCCTCTTCTATTCTCACTTCTTCCCTTTTCTTCTCTCCTCTTCTATTCTAACCTCTTCCCTTTCCTCCTCGCCTCTTCTATTCTCACCTCTTACATTTCCCTCTATCCTCTTCCCTTTCCTTCCCGTCTCTTCTATTCTAACCTCTTCCCTTTTCTTCTCGCCACTTCTATTCTCACCTCTTCCCTTTCCTTCTCGCCTTTTCTATTCTCACCTCTTACATTTCCCTCTATCCTCTTCCCTTTCCTTCCCGTCTCTTCTATTTTCACCTCTTCCCTTTCCTTCTCGCCTCTATTATTCTGACCTCTTCCCTTTCCTTATCGCCTCTTCTATTCTCACCTCTTCCCATTCCTCCACGTCTCTTCTATTCTCACCTCTTACATTTCCCTCTATCCTCTTCCCTTTCCTTCCCGTCTCTTCTATTCTCACCTCTTCCCTTTCCTTCCCGTCTCTTCTATTCTCACCTCTTCCCTTTCCGTCCTGCCTCTTCTATACTCACCTCTTCCCTTTCCTTTTTGCCTCTTCTATTCTCACCTCTTCCCTTTCCTTCTCGCCTCTTCTATTATCAACTCTTCCCTTTCCTTCTCGCCTCTTCTATTCTCACCTCTTCCCTTTCCTCTTCGCCTCTTCTATTCTCACCTCTTACATTTCCCTCTATCCTCTTCCCTTTCCTTCCCGTCTCTTCTATTCTCACCTCTTCCCTTTCCTTCTCGCCTCTTCTATACTCACCTCTTCCCTTTCCATTTTGCCTCTTCTATTCTCACCTCTTTCCTTTCCTTCTCGCCTCATCTATTCTCACCTCTTCCCTTTCCTTCTCGCCTCTTCTATTCTCACCTCTTCCCTTTCCTTCACGCCTTTTCTATTTTCACCTCTTACATTTCTCTCTATCCTCTTCCCTTTCCTTCCCGTCTATTCTATTCTCAATTCTTCCCTTTCCTTCTCGCCTCTTCTATTCTTACTTCTTCCCTTTCCTTCACTCCTCTTCTATTCTCACCTCTTCCCTTTCCTCCTCGCCTCTTCTATTCTCATCTCTTACATTTCCCTCTATCCTCATCCCTTTCCTTCCCGTCTCTTCTATTCTCACCTCTTCCCTTTCCTTCTCGCATCTTCTATTCTAATCTCTTCCCTTTTATTCTCGCCACTTCTATTCTCACCTCTTCCCTTTCCTTCTCGCCTTTTCTATTCTCACCTCTTACATTTCCCTCTATCCTCTTCCCTTTCCTTCCCGTCTCTTCTATTTTCACCTCTTCCCTTTCCTTCTCGCCTCTTCTATTCTGACCACTTCCCATTCTTTATCGCCTCTTCTATTCTGACCTCTTCCCATTCCTTCTCGCCTCTTCTATTCTCAACTCTTCCCTTTCCTTCTCGCCTCTTCTATTCTCACCTCTTCCCTTTCCTCCTCGCCTCTTCTATTCTCACCTCTTACATTTCCCTCTATCCTCTTTCCTTTCCTTCCCGTCTCTTCAATTCTCACCTCTTCCCTTTCCTTCTCCCATCTTCTATTCTAACCTCTTCCCTTTTCTTCTCGCCACTTCTATTCTCACCTCTTCCCTTTCCTTCTCGCCTTTTCTATTCTCACCTCTTACATTTCCCTCTATCCTCTTCCCTTTCCTTCCCGTCTCTTCTATTTTCACCTCTTCCCTTTCCTTCTCGCCTCTCCTAATCTGACCTCTTCCCTTTCCTTATCGCCTCTTCTATTCTCACCTCTTCCCATTCCTCCACGTCTCTTCTATTCTCACCTCTTACATTTCCCTCTATCCTCTTCCCTTTCCTTCCCGTCTCTTCTATTCTCACCACTTCCCTTTCCTTCCCGTCTCTTCTATTCTTACCTCTTCCCTTTCCTTCTCGCCTCTTCTATACTCACCTCTTCCCTTTCCTTTTTGCCTCTTCTATTCTCACCTCTTCCCTTTCCTTCTCGCCTCTTCTATTCTCACCTCTTCCCTTTCCTTCTCGCCTCTTCTATTCTCACCTCTTCCCTTTCCTTCTCGCCTTTTCTATTTTCACCTCTTACATTTCTCTCTATCCTCTTCCCTTTCCTTCCCGTCTATTCTATTCTCAATTCTTCCCTTTCCTTCCCGTCTCTTCTATTCTCACCTCTTCCCTTTCCTTCTCGCATCTTCTATTCTAATCTCTTCCCTTTTCTTCTCGCCACTTCTATTCTCACCACTTCCCTTTCCTTCTCGCCTTTTCTATTCTCACCTCTTACATTTCCCTCTATCCTCTTCCCTTTCCTTCCCATCTCTTCTATTTTCACCTCTTCCCTTTCCTTCTCGCCTCTTCTATTCTGACCTCTTCCCTTTCTTTATCGCCTCTTCTATTCTGACCTCTTCCCTTTCCTTCTCGCCTCTTCTATTCTCACCTCTTCCCTTTCCTTCTCGCCTCTTCTATTCTCACCTCTTCCCTTTCCTCCTCGCCTCTTCTATTCTCACCTCTTCCATTTCCCTCTATCCTCTTCCCTTCCTTCCCGTCTCTTCTATTCTCACCTCTTCCATTTCCTTCTCGCATCTTCTATTCTAACCTCTTCTTTTTCCTTCTCCCCTCTTCTATTCTCACTTCTTCCCTTTCCTTCTCTCCTCTTCTATTCTCACCTCTTCCCTTTCCTCCTCGCCTCTTCTATTCTCACCTCTTACATTTCCCTCTATCCTGTTCCCTTTCCTTCCCGTCTTTTCTATTCTCACCTCTTCCCTTTCCTTCTCGCATCTTCTATTCTGACCTCTTCCCTTTCCTTCTCGCCTCTTCTATTCTCACCTCTTCCCTTACCTTCTCGCCTCTTCTATTCTCACCTCTTCCCTTTCCTTCCTGTCTCTTCTATTTTCACCTCTTCCCTTTCCTTCTCGCCTCTTCTATTCTGACCTCTTCCCTTTCCTTATCGCCTCTTCTATTCTGACCTCTTCCCTTTCCTTCTCGCCTCTTCTATTCTCACCTCTTCCCTTTCCTTCTCGCCACTTCTATTCTCACCTCTTCCCTTTCCTCCACGTCTCTTCTATTCTCACCTCTTACATTTCCCTCTATCCTCTTCCCTTACCTTCCCGTCTCTTCTATTCTCACCTCTTCCCTTTCCTCCACGTCTCTTCTATTCTCACCTCTTACATTTCCCTCTATCCTCTTCCCTTTCCTTCCCGTCTCTTCTATTCTCACCTCTTCCCTTTCCTTCTCGCATCTTCTATTCTAACCTCTTCTTCTTCCTTCTCCCCTCTTCTATTCTCACTTCTTCCCTTTCCTTCTCTCCTCTTCTATTCTCACCTCTTCCCTTTCCTCCTCGCCTCTTCTATTCTCACCTCTTACATTTCCCTCTATCCTCTTCCCTTTCCTTCCCGTCTCTTCTATTCTCACCTCTTCCCTTTCCTTCACGCATCTTCTATTCTAACCTCTTCCATTTTCTTCTCGCCACTTCTATTCTCACCTCTTCCCTTTCCTTCTCGCCTTTTCTATTCTCACCTCTTACATTTCCCTCTATCCTCTTCCCTTTCCTTCCCGTCTCTTCTATTTTCACGTCTTCACTTTCCTTCTCGCCTCTTCTATTCTGACCTCTTCCCTTTCCTTATCGCCTGTTCTATTCTCACCTCTTCCCATTCCTCCACGTCTCTTCTATTCTCACCTCTTACATTTCCCTCTATCCTCTTCACTTTCCTTCCCGTCTCTTCTATTCTCACCTCTTCCCTATCCTTCCCGTCTCTTCTATTCTCACCTCTTCCCTATCCTTCTCCCCTCTTCTATACTCACCTCTTCCCTTTCCTTTTTGCCTCTTCTATTCTCACCTTTTCCCTTTCCTTCTCGCCTCTTCTATTCTGACCTCTTCCCTTTCCTTATCGCCTCTTCTATTCTCACCTCTTCCCATTCCTCCACGTCTCTTCTATTCTCACCTCTTACATTTCCCTCTATCCTCTTCCCTTTCCTTCCCGTCTCTTCTATTCTCACCTCTTCCCTTTCCTTCCCGTCTCTTCTATTCTCACCTCTTCCCTTTCCTTCTCGCCTCTTCTATACTCACCTCTTCTCTTTCCTTTTTGCCTCTTCTATTCTCACCTCTTCCCTTTCCTTCTCGCCTCTTCTATTCTCACCTCTTCCTTTTCCTTCTCGCCTTTTCTATTTTCACCTCTTACTTTTCTCTCTATCCTCTTACCTTTCCTTCCCGTCTATTCTATTCTCAATTCTTCCCTTTCCTTCTCGCCTCTTCTATTCTTACTTCTTCCCTTTCCTTCTCTCCTCTTCTATTCTCACCTCTTCCCTTTCCTCCTCGCCTCTTCTATTCTCATCTTTTACATTTCCCTCTATCCTCATCCCTTTCCTTCCCGTCTCTTCTATTCTCACCTCTTCCCTTTCCTTCTCGCATCTTCTATTCTAATCTCTTCCCTTTTCTTCTCGCCACTTCTATTCTCACCTCTTCCCTTTCCTTCTCGCCTTTTCTATTCTCACCTCTTACATTTCCCTCTATCCTCTTCCCTTTCCTTCCCGTCTCTTCTATTTTCACCTCTTCCCTTTCCTTCTCGCCTCTTCTATTCTCACCTCTTCCCTTTCCTCCTCGCCTCTTCTATTCTCACCTCTTACATTTCCCTCTATCCTCTTCCCTTTCCTTCCCGTCTCTTCTATTCTCACCTCTTACCTTTCCTTCTCGCATCTTCTATTCTAACCTCTTCTTTTTCCTTCTCCCCTCTTCTATTCTCACTTCTTCCCTTTCCTTCTCTCCTCTTCTATTCTCACCTCTTCCCTTTCCTCCTCGCCTCTTCTATTCTCACCTCTGACATTTCCCTCCATCCTCTTCCGTTTCCTTCCCCTCTCTTCTATTCTCACCTCTTCCCTTTCCTTCTCGCATCTTCTATTCTAACCTCTTCCCTTTTCTTCTCGCCACTTCTATTCTCACCTCTTCCCTTTCCTTCTCGCCTTTTCTATTCTCACCTCTTACATTTCCCTCTATCCTCTTCCCTTTCCTTCCCGTCTCTTCTATTTTCACCTCTTCCCTTTCCTTCTCGCCTCTTCTATTCTGACCTCTTCCCTTTTCTTATCGCCTCTTCTATTCTCACCTCTTCCCATTCCTCCACGTCTCTTCTATTCTCACCTCTTACATTTCCCTCTATCCTCTTCGCTTTCCTTCACGTCTCTTCTATTCTCACCTCTTCCCTTTCCTTCCCGTCTCTTCTATTCTCACCTCTTCCCTTTCCTTCTCGCCTCTTCTATACTCACCTCTTCCCTTTCCTTTTTGCCTCTTCTATTCTCACCTCTTCCTTTTCCTTCTCGCCTCTTCTATTCTCACCTCTTCCCTTTCCTTCTCGCCTCTTCTATTCTCACATCTTCCCTTTCCTCTTCGCCTCTTCTATTCTCACCTCTTACATTTCCCTCTATCCTCTTTCCTTTCCTTCCCGTCTCTTCTATTCTCAACTCTTCCCTTTCCTTCTCGCCTCTTCTATTCTAACCTCTTCCCTTTCCTTCTCGCCACTTCTATTCTCATCTCTTCCCTTTCCTGCTCGTCTTTTCTATTCTCACCTGTTACATTTCCCTCTATCCTCTTCCCTTTCCTTCCCGTCTCTTCTATTCTCACCTCTTCCCTTCTCTCCACGCCTCTTCTATTCTCATCTCTTCCCTTTCCTTCTCGCCTTTTCTATTCTCTCCTCTTACATTTCCTTCTATCCTCTTCCCTTTCCTTCCCGTCCCTTCTTTTCTCACCTCTTCCCTTTCCTTCTAGCCTCTTCTATTCTTACCTCTTCCCTTACCGAGAATTCTATTCTCACCTCTTCCCATTCCTCTTCGCCTCTTCTATTCTCACCTCTTACGTTTCCCTATATCCTCTTCCCTTTCCTTCCCGTCTCTTCTATTCTTACCTATTGCCTTTCCTTCTTGCCTCTTCTATTCTTAACTCTTCCCTTTCCTTCTCGTCTCTTCTATTCTCACCTCTGCCCTTTCCTCCACGCCTCTTCTATTCTCAACTCTTACATTTCCCTCTATCCTCTTCCATTTCCTTCCCGTCTCTTCTATTCTCACCTCTTCCCTCTCTTTCTCGCATCCTCTGTTCTAACCTCTTCCCTTTCCTTCTCGCCTCTTCTATTCTCACCTGTTCCCTTTCCTTCTAGCCTTTTCTATTCTCACCTCTTACATTTCCCTCTATCCTCTTCCTTTCCTTCCCGTCTCTTATATTTTCACCTCTTCCCTTTCCTTCTCGCCTCATCTATTCTGACCTCTTCCCTTTCCTTATCGCCTCTTCTATTCTGACCTCTTCCCTTTCCTTCTCGACTCTTCTATTCTCTCCTCTTCCCTTTCCTTCTCGCATCTTCTATTCTAACCTCTTCCCTTTTCTTCTCGATACTTCTTTTCTCACCTCTTTCCTTTCTTTCTCTCCTCTTCTATTCTCGCCTCTTCCCTTTCCTTCTCGCCTTTTCTATTCTCATCTCTTACATTTCCTTCTATCCTCTTCCCTTTCCTTCCCGTCTCTTCTATTCTCACCTCTTCCCTTTCCTTCTCGCATCTTCTATTCTAACCTATTACCTTTCCTTCCCGTCTCTTCTATTCTCACCTTTTCCCTTTCCTTCTCGCCTCTTTTAATCTCACCTCTTCCCTTTCTTCTTCGCCTCTTCTATTCTCACCTCTTACATTTCCCTCTATCCTCTTCCCTTTCCTTCCCGTCTCTTCTATTCTCACCTCTTCCCTTTCCTTCTCGCATCTTCTATTCTAACCTCTTCCCTTTCCTTCTCGCCTCTTATATTCTCACCTCTTCCCTTTCCTTCTCGCCTTTTCTATTCTCTCCTCTTACATTTCCCTCTATCCTCTTCCCTTTCCTTCCCGTCCCTTCTATTCTCACCTCTTCCCTTTCCTTCTAGCCTCTTCTATTCTTACCTCTTCCCTTACCTTCTCGCTTATTCTATTCTCACCTCTTCCCTTTCCTCTTCGCCTCTTCTATTCTCACCTCTTACGTTTCCCTCTATCCTCTTCCCTTTCCTTCCCGTCTCTTCTATTCTCACCTTTTCCCTTTCCATCTTGCCTCTTCTATTCTAAACTCTTCCCTTTCCTTCTCGTCTCTTCTATTCTCACCTCTTCCCTTTCCTCCACGCCTCTTCTATTCTCACCTCCTACATTTCCCTCTATCCTCTTCCCTTTCCTTCCCGTCTCTTCTATTCTCACATCTTCCCTTTCTTTCACGCATCCTCTATTCTAACCCCTTCCTTTTCCTTCTCGCCTCTTCTATTCCCACCTGTTCCCTTTCCTCCTCGCCTCTTCTATTCTCACCTCTTACATTTCCCTCTATCCTCTTCCCTTTCCTTCTTGCCTCTTCTATTCTAACATCTTCCCTTTTCTTCTCGCTACTTCTATTCTCACCTCTTCCCTTTCGTTCTCGCCTTTTCCTTTCTCACCTCTTACATTTCCGTCTATCCTCTTCCCTTTCCTTCCCGTGTCTTCTATTCTCACCTCTTCCCTTTCTTTCTCGCCTCTTCTATTCCGACCTCTTCCCTTACCTTCTCGCCTCTTCAATTCTAACCTCTTCCCTTTCCTTCTCGCCTC
Source organism: Tanypteryx hageni (assembly GCA_028673005.1). NCBI lineage: Eukaryota > Metazoa > Arthropoda > Insecta > Odonata > Petaluridae > Tanypteryx > Tanypteryx hageni. Next base: position 10,743,773 of record CM054115.1, on the reverse strand, counting down.
TTCTATTCTCTCCTCTTCCCTTTCCTTCTCGCATCTTCTATTCTAACCTCTTCCCTTTTCTTCTCGCTATTTCTATTCTCACCTCTTCCCTTTCCTTCTCGCCTTTTCCTTTCTCACCTCTTACATTTCCGTCTATCCTCTTCCCTTTCCTTCCCGTGTCTTCTATTCTCACCTCTTCCCTTTCTTTCTCGCCTCTTCTATTCCGACCTCTTCCCTTTCCTTCTCGCCTCTTCTATTCTGACCTCTTCCCTTTCCTTCTCGCCTCTTCTATTCTCACCTCTTCCCTTTCCTTTTTGCCACTTCTATTCTCACCTCTTCCCTTTCCTTCTCGCCTTTTCTATTCTCACCTCTTACATTTCCCTCTATCCTCTTCCCTTTCCTTCCCGTCTCTTCTATTCTCACCTCTTCCCTTTCCTTCTCGCATCCTCTATTCTATCCTCTTCCCTTTCCTTCTCGCCTTTTCTATTTTCACCTCTTACATTTCCCTCTATCCTCTTCACTTTCCTTCCCGTCTCTTCTATTCTCACCTCTTCCCTATCCTTCCCGTCTCTTCTATTCTCACCTCTTCCCTATCCTTCTCCCCTCTTCTATACTCACCTCTTCCCTTTCCTTTTTGCCTCTTCTATTCTCACCTCTTCCCTTTCCTTCTCGCCTCTTCTATTCTGACCTCTTCCCTTTCCTTATCGCCTCTTCTATTCTCACCTCTTCCCATTCCTCCACGTCTCTTCTATTCTCACCTCTTACATTTCCCTCTATCCTCTTCCCTTTCCTTCCCGTCTCTTCTATTCTCACCTCTTCCCTTTCCTTCCCGTCTCTTCTATTCTCACCTCTTCCCTTTCCTTCTCGCCTCTTCTATACTCACCTCTTCTCTTTCCTTTTTGCCTCTTCTATTCTCACCTCTTCCCTTTCCTTCTCGCCTCTTCTATTCTCACCTCTTCCTTTTCCTTCTCGCCTTTTCTATTTTCACCTCTTACTTTTCTCTCTATCCTCTTACCTTTCCTTCCCGTCTATTCTATTCTCAATTCTTCCCTTTCCTTCTCGCCTCTTCTATTCTTACTTCTTCCCTTTCCTTCTCTCCTCTTCTATTCTCACCTCTTCCCTTTCCTCCTCGCCTCTTCTATTCTCATCTTTTACATTTCCCTCTATCCTCATCCCTTTCCTTCCCGTCTCTTCTATTCTCACCTCTTCCCTTTCCTTCTCGCATCTTCTATTCTAATCTCTTCCCTTTTCTTCTCGCCACTTCTATTCTCACCTCTTCCCTTTCCTTCTCGCCTTTTCTATTCTCACCTCTTACATTTCCCTCTATCCTCTTCCCTTTCCTTCCCGTCTCTTCTATTTTCACCTCTTCCCTTTCCTTCTCGCCTCTTCTATTCTCACCTCTTCCCTTTCCTCCTCGCCTCTTCTATTCTCACCTCTTACATTTCCCTCTATCCTCTTCCCTTTCCTTTCCGTCTCTTCTATTCTCACCTCTTACCTTTCCTTCTCGCATCTTCTATTCTAACTTCTTCTTTTTCCTTCTCCCCTCTTCTATTCTCACTTCTTCCCTTTCCTTCTCTCCTCTTCTATTCTCACCTCTTCCCTTTCCTCCTCGCCTCTTCTATTCTCACCTCTGACATTTCCCTCTATCCTCTTCCGTTTCCTTCCCGTCTCTTCTATTCTCACCTCTTCCCTTTCCTTCTCGCATCTTCTATTCTAACCTCTTCCCTTTTCTTCTCGCCACTTCTATTCTCACCTCTTCCCTTTCCTTCTCGCCTTTTCTATTCTCACCTCTTACATTTCCCTCTATCCTCTTCCCTTTCCTTCCCGTCTCTTCTATTTTCACCTCTTCCCTTTCCTTCTCGCCTCTTCTATTCTGACCTCTTCCCTTTCCTTATCGCCTCTTCTATTCTCACCTCTTCCCATTCCTCCACGTTCTTCTATTCTCACCTCTTACATTTCCCTCTATCCTCTTCCCTTTCCTTCCCGTCTCTTCTATTCTCACCTCTTCCCTTTCCTTCCCGTCTCTTCTATTCTCACCTCTTCCCTTTCCTTCTCGCCTCTTCTATACTCACCTCTTCCCTTTCCTTTTTGCCTCTTCTATTCTCACCTCTTCCTTTTCCTTCTCGCCTCTTCTATTCTCACCTCTTCCCTTTCCTTCTCGCCTCTTCTATTCTCACCTCTTCCCTTTCCTCTTCGCCTCTTCTATTCTCACCTCTTACATTTCCCTCTATCCTCTTTCCTTTCCTTCCCGTCTCTTCTATTCTCACCTCTTCCCTTTCCTTCTCGCCTCTTCTATTCTAACCTCTTCCCTTTCCTTCTCGCCACTTCTATTCTCATCTCTTCCCTTTCCTGCTCGTCTTTTCTATTCTCACCTGTTACATTTCCCTCTATCCTCTTCCCTTTCCTTCCCGTCTCTTCTATTCTCACCTCTTCCCTTCTCTCCACGCCTCTTCTATTCTCATCTCTTCCCTTTCCTTCTCGCCTTTTCTATTCTCTCCTCTTACATTTCCTTCTATCCTCTTCCCTTTCCTTCCCGTCCCTTCTTTTCTCACCTCTTCCCTTTCCTTCTAGCCTCTTCTATTCTTACCTCTTCCCTTACCGAGAATTCTATTCTCACCTCTTCCCATTCCTCTTCGCCTCTTCTATTCTCACCTCTTACGTTTCCCTATATCCTCTTCCCTTTCCTTCCCGTCTCTTCTATTCTTACCTATTGCCTTTCCTTCTTGCCTCTTCTATTCTTAACTCTTCCCTTTCCTTCTCGTCTCTTCTATTCTCACCTCTGCCCTTTCCTCCACGCCTCTTCTATTCTCAACTCTTACATTTCCCTCTATCCTCTTCCATTTCCTTCCCGTCTCTTCTATTCTCACCTCTTCCCTCTCTTTCTCGCATCCTCTGTTCTAACCTCTTCCCTTTCCTTCTCGCCTCTTCTATTCTCACCTGTTCCCTTTCCTTCTAGCCTTTTCTATTCTCACCTCTTACATTTCCCTCTATCCTCTTCCTTTCCTTCCCGTCTCTTATATTTTCACCTCTTCCCTTTCCTTCTCGCCTCATCTATTCTGACCTCTTCCCTTTCCTTATCGCCTCTTCTATTCTGACCTCTTCCCTTTCCTTCTCGACTCTTCTATTCTCTCCTCTTCCCTTTCCTTCTTGCATCTTCTATTCTAACCTCTTCCCTTTTCTTCTCGCTACTTCTTTTCTCACCTCTTTCCTTTCTTTCTCTCCTCTTCTATTCTCGCCTCTTCCCTTTCCTTCTCGCCTTTTCTATTCTCATCTCTTACATTTCCTTCTATCCTCTTCCCTTTCCTTCCCGTCTCTTCTATTCTCACCTCTTCCCTTTCCTTCTCGCATCTTCTATTCTAACCTATTACCTTTCCTTCCCGTCTCTTCTATTCTCACCTTTTCCCTTTCCTTCTCGCCTCTTTTAATCTCACTTCTTCCCTTTCTTCTTCGCCTCTTCTATTCTCACCTCTTACATTTCCCTCTATCCTCTTCCCTTTCCTTCCCGTCTCTTCTATTCTCGCCTCTTCTATTCTCGCCTCTTCCCTTTCCTTCCCGCCTTTACTATTCTCACTTCTTCCTTTCCTTCTCGCCTCTTCTATTCTCACCTCTTCCCTTTCCTTCCCGCCTTTCCTATTCTCACTTCCTCCTTTCCTTCTCGCCTCTTCTATTCTCACCTCTTCCCTTTCCTTCTAGCCTCTTCTATTCTCACCTCTTCCCTTTCCTTCTCGCCTCTTCTGTTCTCACCTCTTCCCTTTCCTTCTCGCATCTTCTATTCTAACCTTTTCCCTTACCTTCTCGCCACTTCTATTCTCACCTCTTCCCTTTCCTTCTCGCATCTTCTATTCTCACCTCTTCCCTTTCCTTCTTGCATCTTCTATTCTAACCTCTTTTCTTTCCTTCTCGCCTCTTCTATTCTCACTTCTTCCCTTTCATTCTCTCCTCTTCTATTCTCACCTCTTTCCTTTCCTTCTCGACTTTTCTATTCTCACCTCTTACATTTCCTTCCCGTCTCTTCTATTTTCACCTCTTCTCTTTTCTTCTCGCCTCTTCTATTCTGACCTCTTCCCTTTCCTTATCGCCTCTTCTATTCTGACCTCTTCCCTTTCCTTCTCGCCTTTTCTATTCTCACCTTTTCCCTTTCCTTCTCGCATCTTCTATTCTCACCTCTTCCCTTTCCTTCTCGCGTTTTCTATTCTCACCTCTTACATTTCCCTCTATCCTCTTCCCTTTCCTTCCCGTCTCTTCTATTCTCACCTCTTCCCTTTCCTTCTCGTATCTTCTATTCTAACCTCTTCCTTTCCTTCTCGCCTTTTCTATTCTCACCTCTTCCCTTTCCTTCTCGCCTCTTCTATTCTCACCTCTTCCCTTTCCTCCTCGCCTCTTCTATTCTCACCTCTTACATTTCCCTCTATCCTCTTCCCTTTCCTTCCCGTCTCTTCTATTTCCACCACTTCCCTTTCCTTCTCGCATCTTCTATTCTAATCTCTTCCCTTTTCTTCTCGCCACTTCTATTCTAATCTCTTCCCTTTTCTTCTCGCCACTTCTATTCTCACCTCTTCCCTTTCCTTCTCGCCTTTTCTATTCTCACCTCTTACATTTCCTTCTCGCATCTTCTATTCTAACCTCTTCTTCTTCCTTCTCCCCTCTTCTATTCTCACTTCTTCCCTTTCCTTCTCTCCTCTTCTATTCTCACCTCTTCCCTTTCCTCCTCGCCTCTTCTATTCTCACCTCTTACATTTCCCTCTATCCTCTTCCCTTTCCTTCCCGTCTCTTCTATTCTCACCTCTTCCCTTTCCTTCTCGCATCTTCTATTCTAACCTCTTCCCTTTTCTTCTCGCCACTTCTCTTCTCACCTCTTCCCATTCCTCCACGTCTCTTCTATTCTCACCTATTACATTTCCCTCTATCCTCTTCCCTTTCCTTCCCGTCTCTTATATTCTCACCTCTTCCCTATCCTTCCCGTCTCTTCTATTCTCACCTCTTCCCTTTCCTTCTCGCCTCTTCTATACTCACCTCTTCCCTTTCCTTTTTGCCTCTTCTATTCTCACCTCTTCCCTTTCCTTCTCGCCTCTTCTATTCTCACCTCTTCCCTTTCCTTCTCCACTCTTCTATTCTCACCTCTTCCCTTTCCTTCTCGCCTTTTCTATTTTCAACTCTTACATTTCTCTCTATCCTCTTCCCTTTCCTTCCCGTCTATTCTATTCTCAATTCTTCCCTTTCCTTCTCGCCTCTTCTATTCTTACTTCTTCCCTTTCCTTCTCTCCTCTTCTATTCTCACCTCTTCCCTTTCCTCCTCGCCTCTTCTATTCTCATCTCTTACATTTCCCTCTATCCTCATCCCTTTCCTTCCCGTCTCTTCTATTCTCACCTCTTCCCTTTCCTTCCCGTCTCTTCTATTCTCACCTCTTCCCTTTCCTTCTCGCCTCTTCTATACTCACCTCTTCCCTTTCCTTTTTGCCTCTTCTATTCTCACCTCTTCCCTTTCCTTCTCGCCTCTTCTATTCTCACCTCTTCCCTTTCCTTCTCGCCTCTTCTATTCTCACCTCTTCCCTTTCCTTCTCGCCTTTTCTATTTTCACCTCTTACATTTCTCTCTATCCTCTTCCCTTTCCTTCCCGTCTATTCTATTCTCAATTCTTCCCTTTCCTTCCCGTCTCTTCTATTCTCACCTCTTCCCTTTCCTTCTCGCATCTTCTATTCTAATCTCTTCTCTTTTCTTCTCGCCAATTCTATTCTCACCTCTTCCCTTTCCTTCTCGCCTTTTCTATTCTCACCTCTTACATTTCCCTCTATCCTCTTCCCTTTCCTTCCCGTCTCTTCTATTTTCACCTCTTCCCTTTCCTTCTCGCCTCTTCTATTCTGACCTCTTCCCTTTCTTTATCGCCTCTTCTATTCTCACCTCTTCCCATTCCTCCACGTCTCTTCTATTCTCACCTCTTACATTTCCCTCTATCCTCTTCCCTTTCCTTCCCGTCTCTTCTATTCTCACCTCTTCCCTTTCCTTCCCGTCTCTTCTATTCTCACCTCTTCCCTTTCCTTCTCGCCTCTTCTATACTCACCTCTTCTCTTTCCTTTTTGCCTCTTCTATTCTCACCTCTTCCTTTTCCTTCTCGCCTCTTCTATTCTCACCTCTTCCTTTTCCTTCTCGCCTTTTCTATTTTCACCTCTTACTTTTCTCTCTATCCTCTTACCTTTCCTTCCCGTCTATTCTATTCTCAATTCTTCCCTTTCCTTCTCGCCTCTTCTATTCTTACTTCTTCCCTTTCCTTCTCTCCTCTTCTATTCTCACCTCTTCCCTTTCCTCCTCGCCTCTTCTATTCTCATCTTTTACATTTCCCTCTATCCTCATCCCTTTCCTTCCCGTCTCTTCTATTCTCACCTCTTCCCTTTCCTTCTCGCATCTTCTATTCTAATCTCTTCCCTTTTCTTCTCGCCACTTCTATTCTCACCTCTTCCCTTTCCTTCTCGCCTTTTCTATTCTCACCTCTTACATTTCCCTCTATCCTCTTCCCTTTCCTTCCCGTCTCTTCTATTTTCACCTCTTCCCTTTCCTTCTCGCCTCTTCTATTCTCACCTCTTCCCTTTCCTCCTCGCCTCTTCTATTCTCACCTCTTACATTTCCCTCTATCCTCTTCCCTTTCCTTCCCGTCTCTTCTATTCTCACCTCTTACCATTCCTTCTCGCATCTTCTATTCTAACCTCTTCTTTTTCCTTCTCCCCTCTTCTATTCTCACTTCTTCCCTTTCCTTCTCTCCTCTTCTATTCTCACCTCTTCCCTTTCCTCCTCGCCTCTTCTATTCTCACCTCTGACATTTCCCTCTATCCTCTTCCGTTTCCTTCCCGTCTCTTCTATTCTCACCTCTTCCCTTTCCTTCTCGCATCTTCTATTCTAACCTCTTCCCTTTTCTTCTCGCCACTTCTATTCTCACCTCTTTCCTTTCCTTCTCGCCTTTTCTATTCTCACCTCTTACATTTCCCTCTATCCTCTTCCCTTTCCTTCCCGTCTCTTCTATTTTCACCTCTTCCCTTTACTTCTCGCCTCTTCTATTCTGACCTCTTCCCTTTCCTTATCGCCTCTTCTATTCTCACCTCTTCCCATTCCTCCACGTCTCTTCTATTCTCACCTCTTACATTTCCCTCTATCCTCTTCCCTTTCCTTCCCGTCTCTTCTATTCTCACCTCTTCCCTTTCCTTCCCGTCTCTTCTATTCTCACCTCTTCCCTTTCCTTCTCGCCTCTTCTATTCTCACCTGTTCCCTTTCCTTCTAGCCTTTTCTATTCTCACCTCTTACATTTCCCTCTATCCTCTTTCTTTCCTTCCCGTCTCTTATATTTTCACCTCTTCCCTTTCCTTCTCGCCTCTTCTATTCTGACCTCTTCCCTTTCCTTATCGCCTCTTCTATTCTGACCTCTTCCCTTTCCTTCTCGACTCTTCTATTCTCACCTCTTCCCTTTCCTTCTCGCCTCTTCTATTCTCACCTCTTCCCTTTCCTTTCGCCACTTCTATTCTCACCTCTTCCCTTTCCTCCACGTCTCTTCTATTCTCACCTCTTACATTTCCCTCTATCCTCTTCCCTTTCCTTCCCGTCTCTTCTATTCTCACCTCCTCCCTTTCCTTCTCGCCTTTTCTATTCTCACCTCTTACATTTCCCTCTATCCTCTTCCTTTCCTTCCTGTCTCTTCTATTTTCACCTCTTCCCTTTCCTTCTCGCCTCTTCTATTCTGACCTCTTCCCTTTCCTTATCGCCTCTTCTATTCTGACCTCTTCCCTTTCCTTCTCGCCTCTTCTATTCTCACCTCTTCCCTTTCCTTCTCGCCACTTCTATTCTCACCTCTTCCCTTTCCTCCACGTCTCTTCTATTCTCACCTCTTACATTTCCCTCTATCCTCTTCCCTTACCTTCCCGTCTCTTCTATTCTCACCTCTTCCCTTTCCTCCACGTCTCTTCTATTCTCACCTCTTACATTTCCCTGTATCCTCTTCCCTTTCCTTCCCGTCTCTTCTATTTCCACCACTTTCCTTTCCTTCTCGCATCTTCTATTCTAATCTCTTCCCTTTTCTTCTCGCCACTTCTATTCTAATCTCTTCCCTTTTCTTCTCGCCACTTCTATTCTCACCTCTTACCTTTCCTTCTCGCCTCTTCTATTCTCACCTCTTACATTTCCCTCTATCCTCTTCCCTTTCCTTCCCGTCTCTTCTATTCTCACCTCTTCCCTTTCCTTCTCGCATCTTCTATTCTAACCTCTTCCCTTTTCTTCTCGCCACTTCTATTCTCACCTCCTCCCTTTCCTTCTCGCCTTTTCTATTCTCACCTCTTACATTTCCCTCTATCCTCTTCCTTTCCTTCCTGTCTCTTCTATTTTCACCTCTTCCCTTTCCTTCTCGCCTCTTCTATTCTGACCTCTTCCCTTTCCTTATCGCCTCTTCTATTCTGACCTCTTCCCTTTCCTTCTCGCCTCTTCTATTCTCACCTCTTCCCTTTCCTTCTCGCCACTTCTATTCTCACCTCTTCCCTTTCCTCCACGTCTCTTCTATTCTCACCTCTTACATTTCCCTCTATCCTCTTCCCTTACCTTCCCGTCTCTTCTATTCTCACCTCTTCCCTTTCCTCCACGTCTCTTCTATTCTCACCTCTTACATTTCCCTCTATCCTCTTCCCTTTCCTTCCCGTCTCTTCTATTCTCACCTCTTCCCTTTCCTTCTCGCATCTTCTATTCTAACCTCTTCTTCTTCCTTCTCCCCTCTTCTATTCTCACTACTTCCCTTTCCTTCTCTCCTCTTCTATTCTCACCTCTTCCCTTTCCTCCTCGCCTCTTCTATTCTCACATCTTACATTTCCCTCTATCCTCTTCCCTTTCCTTCCCGTCTCTTCTATTCTCACCTCTTCCCTTTCCTTCACGCATCTTCTATTCTAACCTCTTCCATTTTCTTCTCGCCACTTCTATTCTCACCTCTTCCCTTTCCTTCTCGCCTTTTCTATTCTCACCTCTTACATTTCCCTCTATCCTCTTCCCTTTCCTTCCCGTCTCTTCTATTTTCACGTCTTCCCTTTCCTTCTCGCCTCTTCTATTCTGACCTCTTCCCTTTCCTTATCGCCTGTTCTATTCTCACCTCTTCCCATTCCTCCACGTCTCTTCTATTCTCACCTCTTACATTTCCCTCTATCCTCTTCACTTTCCTTCCCGTCTCTTCTATTCTCACCTTTTCCCTATCCTTCCCGTCTCTTCTATTCTCACCTCTTCCCTATCCTTCTCCCCTCTTCTATACCCACCTCTTCCCTTTCCTTTTTGCCTCTTCTATTCTCACCTCTTCCCTTTCCTTCTCGCCTCTTCTATTCTGACCTCTTCCCTTTCCTTATCGCCTCTTCTATTCTCACCTCTTCCCATTCCTCCACGTCTCTTCTATTCTCACCTCTTACATTTCCCTCTATCCTCTTCCCTTTCCTTCCCGTCTCTTCTATTCTCACCTCTTCTCTTTCCTTCCCGTCTCTTCTATTCTCACCTCTTCCCTTTCCTTCTCGCCTCTTCTATACTCACCTCTTCTCTTTCCTTTTTGCCTCTTCTATTCTCACCTCTTCCCTTTCCTTCTCGCCTCTTCTATTCTCACCTCTTCCTTTTCCTTCTCGCCTTTTCTATTTTCACCTCTTACTTTTCTCTCTATCCTCTTAACTTTCCTTCCCGTCTATTCTATTCTCAATTCTTCCCTTTCCTTCTCGCCTCTTCTATTCTTACTTCTTCCCTTTCCTTCTCTCCTCTTCTATTCTCACCTCTTCCCTTTCCTCCTCGCCTCTTCTATTCTCATCTTTAACATTTCCCTCTATCCTCATCCCTTTCCTTCCCGTCTCTTCTATTCTCACCTCTTCCCTTTCCTTCTCGCATCTTCTATTCTAATCTCTTCCCTTTTCTTCTCGCCACTTCTATTCTCACCTCTTCCCTTTCCTTCTCGCCTTTTCTATTCTCACCTCTTACATTTCCCTCTATCCTCTTCCCTTTCCTTCCCGTCTCTTCTATTTTCACCTCTTCCCTTTCCTTCTCGCCTCTTCTATTCTCACCTCTTCCCTTTCCTCCTCGCCTCTTCTATTCTCACCTCTTACATTTCCCTCTATCCTCTTCCCTTTCCTTCCCGTCTCTTCTATTCTCACCTCTTACCTTTCCTTCTCGCATCTTCTATTCTAACCTCTTCTTTTTCCTTCTCCCCTCTTCTATTCTCACTTCTTCCCTTTCCTTCTCTCCTCTTCTATTCTCACCTCTTCCCTTTCCTCCTCGCCTCTTCTATTCTCACCTCTGACATTTCCCTCTATCCTCTTCCGTTTCCTTCCCGTCTCTTCTATTCTCACCTCTTCCCTTTCCTTCTCGCATCTTCTATTCTAACCTCTTCCCTTTTCTTCTCGCCACTTCTATTCTCACCTCTTCCCTTTCCTTCTCGCCTTTTCTATTCTCACCTCTTACATTTCCCTCTATCCTCTTCCCTTTCCTTCCCGTCTCTTCTATTTTCACCTCTTCCCTTTCCTTCTCGCCTCTTCTATTCTGACCTCTTCCCTTTCCTTATCGCCTCTTCTATTCTCACCTCTTCCCATTCCTCCACGTCTCTTCTATTCTCACCTCTTACATTTCCCTCTATCCTCTTCCCTTTCCTTCCCGTCTCTTCTATTCTCACCTCTTCCCTTTCCTTCCCGTCTCTTCTATTCTCACCTCTTCCCTTTCCTTCTCGCCTCTTCTATACTCACCTCTTCCCTTTCCTTTTTGCCTCTTCTATTCTCACCTCTTCCTTTTCCTTCTCGCCTCTTCTATTCTCACCTCTTCCCTTTCCTTCTCGCCTCTTCTATTCTCACCTCTTCCCTTACCTCTTCGCCTCTTCTATTCTCACCTCTTACATTTCCCTCTATCCTCTTTCCTTTCCTTCCCGTCTCTTCTATTCTCACCTCTTCCCTTTCCTTCTCGCCTCTTCTATTCTAACCTCTTCCCTTTCCTTCTCGCCACTTCTATTCTCATCTCTTCCCTTTCCTGCTCGTCTTTTCTATTCTCACCTGTTACATTTCCCTCTATCCTCTTCCCTTTCCTTCCCGTCTCTTCTATTCTCACCTCTTCCCTTCTCTCCACGCCTCTTCTATTCTCATCTCTTCCCTTTCCTTCTCGCCTTTTCTATTCTCTCCTCTTACATTTCCTTCTATCCTCTTCCCTTTCCTTCCCGTCCCTTCTTTTCTCACCTCTTCCCTTTCCTTCTAGCCTCTTCTATTCTTACCTCTTCCCTTACCGAGAATTCTATTCTCACCTCTTCCCATTCCTCTTCGCCTCTTCTATTCTCACCTCTTACGTTTCCCTATATCCTCTTCCCTTTCCTTCCCGTCTCTTCTATTCTTACCTATTGCCTTTCCTTCTTGCCTCTTCTATTCTTACCTCTTCCCTTTCCTTCTCGCCTCTTCTATTCTCACCCCTTCCCTTTCCTTCTCGCCACTTCTATTCTCACCTCTTCCCTTTCCTTCTCGCATCTTCTATTTTAACCTCTTCCCTTTCCTTCTCGCCTTTTCTATTTTCACCTCTTAAATTTCTCTCTATCCTCTTCCCCTTCCTTCCCGTCTCTTCTATTTTCACCTCTTCCCTTTCCTTCTCGCCTCTTCTATTCTGACCTCTTCCCTTTCTTTATCGCCTCTTCTATTCTGACCTCTTTTCTTTCCTTCTCGCCTCTTCTATTCTCACCTCTTCCCTTTCCTTCTCGCCTCTTCTATTCTCACCTCTTCCCTTTCCTCCTCGCCTCTTCTATTCTCACCTCTTACATTTCCCTCTATCCTCTTCCCTTTCCTTCCCGTCTCTTCTATTCTAACCTCTTCCCTTTTCTTCTCGCCACTTCTATTCTCACCTCTTCCCTTTCCTTCTCGCCTTTTCTATTCTCACCTCTTACATTTCCCTCTATCCTCTTCCCTTTCCTTCCCGTCTCTTCTATTTTCACCTCTTCCCTTTCCTTCTCGCCTCTATTATTCTGACCTCTTCCCTTTCCTTATCGCCTCTTCTATTCTCACCTCTTCCCATTCCTCCACGTCTCTTCTATTCTCACCTCTTACATTTCCCTCTATCCTCTTCCCTTTCCTTCCCGTCTCTTCTATTCTCACCTCTTCCCTTTCCTTCCCGTCTCTTCTATTCTCACCTCTTCCCTTTCCGTCCTGCCTCTTCTATACTCACCTCTTCCCTTTCCTTTTTGCCTCTTCTATTCTCACCTCTTCCCTTTCCTTCTCGCCTCTTCTATTATCAACTCTTCCCTTTCCTTCTCGCCTCTTCTATTCTCACCTCTTCCCTTTCCTCTTCGCCTCTTCTATTCTCACCTCTTACATTTCCCTCTATCCTCTTCCCTTTCCTTCCCGTCTCTTCTATTCTCACCTCTTCCCTTTCCTTCTCGCCTCTTCTATACTCACCTCTTCCCTTTCCATTTTGCCTCTTCTATTCTCACCTCTTTCCTTTCCTTCTCGCCTCATCTATTCTCACCTCTTCCCTTTCCTTCTCGCCTCTTCTATTCTCACCTCTTCCCTTTCCTTCACGCCTTTTCTATTTTCACCTCTTACATTTCTCTCTATCCTCTTCCCTTTCCTTCCCGTCTATTCTATTCTCAATTCTTCCCTTTCCTTCTCGCCTCTTCTATTCTTACTTCTTCCCTTTCCTTCTCTCCTCTTCTATTCTCACCTCTTCCCTTTCCTCCTCGCCACTTCTATTCTCATCTCTTACATTTCCCTCTATCCTCATCCCTTTCCTTCCCGTCTCTTCTATTCTCACCTCTTCCCTTTCCTTCTCGCATCTTCTATTCTAATCTCTTCCCTTTTATTCTCGCCACTTCTATTCTCACCTCTTCCCTTTCCTTCTCGCCTTTTCTATTCTCACCTCTTACATTTCCCTCTATCCTCTTCCCTTTCCTTCCCGTCTCTTCTATTTTCACCTCTTCCCTTTCCTTCTCGCCTCTTCTATTCTGACCACTTCCCATTCTTTATCGCCTCTTCTATTCTGACCTCTTCCCATTCCTTCTCGCCTCTTCTATTCTCAACTCTTCCCTTTCCTTCTCGCCTCTTCTATTCTCACCTCTTCCCTTTCCTCCTCGCCTCTTCTATTCTCACCTCTTACATTTCCCTCTATCCTCTTTCCTTTCCTTCCCGTCTCTTCAATTCTCACCTCTTCCCTTTCCTTCTCCCATCTTCTATTCTAACCTCTTCCCTTTTCTTCTCGCCACTTCTATTCTCACCTCTTCCCTTTCCTTCTCGCCTTTTCTATTCTCACCTCTTACATTTCCCTCTATCCTCTTCCCTTTCCTTCCCGTCTCTTCTATTTTCACCTCTTCCCTTTCCTTCTCGCCTCTCCTAATCTGACCTCTTCCCTTTCCTTATCGCCTCTTCTATTCTCACCTCTTCCCATTCCTCCACGTCTCTTCTATTCTCACCTCTTACATTTCCCTCTATCCTCTTCCCTTTCCTTCCCGTCTCTTCTATTCTCACCTCTTCCCTTTCCTTCCCGTCTCTTCTATTCTTACCTCTTCCCTTTCCTTCTCGCCTCTTCTATACTCACCTCTTCCCTTTCCTTTTTGCCTCTTCTATTCTCACCTCTTCCCTTTCCTTCTCGCCTCTTCTATTCTCACCTCTTCCCTTTCCTTCTCGCCTCTTCTATTCTCACCTCTTCCCTTTCCTTCTCGCCTTTTCTATTTTCACCTCTTACATTTCTCTCTATCCTCTTCCCTTTCCTTCCCGTCTATTCTATTCTCAATTCTTCCCTTTCCTTCCCGTCTCTTCTATTCTCACCTCTTCCCTTTCCTTCTCGCATCTTCTATTCTAATCTCTTCCCTTTTCTTCTCGCCACTTCTATTCTCACCACTTCCCTTTCCTTCTCGCCTTTTCTATTCTCACCTCTTACATTTCCCTCTATCCTCTTCACTTTCCTTCCCGTCTCTTCTATTCTCACCTTTTCCCTATCCTTCCCGTCTCTTCTATTCTCACCTCTTCCCTATCCTTCTCCCCTCTTCTATACCCACCTCTTCCCTTTCCTTTTTGCCTCTTCTATTCTCACCTCTTCCCTTTCCTTCTCGCCTCTTCTATTCTGACCTCTTCCCTTTCCTTATCGCCTCTTCTATTCTCACCTCTTCCCATTCCTCCACGTCTCTTCTATTCTCACCTCTTACATTTCCCTCTATCCTCTTCCCTTTCCTTCCCGTCTCTTCTATTCTCACCTCTTCTCTTTCCTTCCCGTCTCTTCTATTCTCACCTCTTCCCTTTCCTTCTCGCCTCTTCTATACTCACCTCTTCTCTTTCCTTTTTGCCTCTTCTATTCTCACCTCTTCCCTTTCCTTCTCGCCTCTTCTATTCTCACCTCTTCCTTTTCCTTCTCGCCTTTTCTATTTTCACCTCTTACTTTTCTCTCTATCCTCTTAACTTTCCTTCCCGTCTATTCTATTCTCAATTCTTCCCTTTCCTTCTCGCCTCTTCTATTCTTACTTCTTCCCTTTCCTTCTCTCCTCTTCTATTCTCACCTCTTCCCTTTCCTCCTCGCCTCTTCTATTCTCATCTTTAACATTTCCCTCTATCCTCATCCCTTTCCTTCCCGTCTCTTCTATTCTCACCTCTTCCCTTTCCTTCTCGCATCTTCTATTCTAATCTCTTCCCTTTTCTTCTCGCCACTTCTATTCTCACCTCTTCCCTTTCCTTCTCGCCTTTTCTATTCTCACCTCTTACATTTCCCTCTATCCTCTTCCCTTTCCTTCCCGTCTCTTCTATTTTCACCTCTTCCCTTTCCTTCTCGCCTCTTCTATTCTCACCTCTTCCCTTTCCTCCTCGCCTCTTCTATTCTCACCTCTTACATTTCCCTCTATCCTCTTCCCTTTCCTTCCCGTCTCTTCTATTCTCACCTCTTACCTTTCCTTCTCGCATCTTCTATTCTAACCTCTTCTTTTTCCTTCTCCCCTCTTCTATTCTCACTTCTTCCCTTTCCTTCTCTCCTCTTCTATTCTCACCTCTTCCCTTTCCTCCTCGCCTCTTCTATTCTCACCTCTGACATTTCCCTCTATCCTCTTCCGTTTCCTTCCCGTCTCTTCTATTCTCACCTCTTCCCTTTCCTTCTCGCATCTTCTATTCTAACCTCTTCCCTTTTCTTCTCGCCACTTCTATTCTCACCTCTTCCCTTTCCTTCTCGCCTTTTCTATTCTCACCTCTTACATTTCCCTCTATCCTCTTCCCTTTCCTTCCCGTCTCTTCTATTTTCACCTCTTCCCTTTCCTTCTCGCCTCTTCTATTCTGACCTCTTCCCTTTCCTTATCGCCTCTTCTATTCTCACCTCTTCCCATTCCTCCACGTCTCTTCTATTCTCACCTCTTACATTTCCCTCTATCCTCTTCCCTTTCCTTCCCGTCTCTTCTATTCTCACCTCTTCCCTTTCCTTCCCGTCTCTTCTATTCTCACCTCTTCCCTTTCCTTCTCGCCTCTTCTATACTCACCTCTTCCCTTTCCTTTTTTCCTCTTCTATTCTCACCTCTTCCTTTTCCTTCTCGCCTCTTCTATTCTCACCTCTTCCCTTTCCTTCTCGCCTCTTCTATTCTCACCTCTTCCCTTACCTCTTCGCCTCTTCTATTCTCACCTCTTACATTTCCCTCTATCCTCTTTCCTTTCCTTCCCGTCTCTTCTATTCTCACCTCTTCCCTTTCCTTCTCGCCTCTTCTATTCTAACCTCTTCCCTTTCCTTCTCGCCACTTCTATTCTCATCTCTTCCCTTTCCTGCTCGTCTTTTCTATTCTCACCTGTTACATTTCCCTCTATCCTCTTCCCTTTCCTTCCCGTCTCTTCTATTCTCACCTCTTCCCTTCTCTCCACGCCTCTTCTATTCTCATCTCTTCCCTTTCCTTCTCGCCTTTTCTATTCTCTCCTCTTACATTTCCTTCTATCCTCTTCCCTTTCCTTCCCGTCCCTTCTTTTCTCACCTCTTCCCTTTCTTTCTAGCCTCTTCTATTCTTACCTCTTCCCTTACCGAGAATTCTATTCTCACCTCTTCCCATTCCTCTTCGCCTCTTCTATTCTCACCTCTTACGTTTCCCTATATCCTCTTCCCTTTCCTTCCCGTCTCTTCTATTCTTACCTATTGCCTTTCCTTCTTGCCTCTTCTATTCTTACCTCTTCCCTTTCCTTCTCGCCTCTTCTATTCTCACCCCTTCCCTTTCCTTCTCGCCACTTCTATTCTCACCTCTTCCCTTTCCTTCTCGCATCTTCTATTTTAACCTCTTCCCTTTCCTTCTCGCCTTTTCTATTTTCACCTCTTAAATTTCTCTCTATCCTCTTCCCCTTCCTTCCCGTCTCTTCTATTTTCACCTCTTCCCTTTCCTTCTCGCCTCTTCTATTCTGACCTCTTCCCTTTCTTTATCGCCTCTTCTATTCTGACCTCTTTTCTTTCCTTCTCGCCTCTTCTATTCTCACCTCTTCCCTTTCCTTCTCGCCTCTTCTATTCTCACCTCTTCCCTTTCCTCCTCGCCTCTTCTATTCTCACCTCTTACATTTCCCTCTATCCTCTTCCCTTTCCTTCCCGTCTCTTCTATTCTCACCTCTTCCCTTTCCTTCTCGCATCTTCTATTCTAACCTCTTCTTTTTCCTTTTCCCCTCTTCTATTCTCACTTCTTCCCTTTCCTTCTCTCCTCTTCTATTCTAACCTCTTCCCTTTCCTCCTCGCCTCTTCTATTCTCACCTCTTACATTTCCCTCTATCCTCTTCCCTTTCCTTCCCGTCTCTTCTATTCTAACCTCTTCCCTTTTCTTCTCGCCACTTCTATTCTCACCTCTTCCCTTTCCTTCTCGCCTTTTCTATTCTCACCTCTTACATTTCCCTCTATCCTCTTCCCTTTCCTTCCCGTCTCTTCTATTTTCACCTCTTCCCTTTCCTTCTCGCCTCTATTATTCTGACCTCTTCCCTTTCCTTATCGCCTCTTCTATTCTCACCTCTTCCCATTCCTCCACGTCTCTTCTATTCTCACCTCTTACATTTCCCTCTATCCTCTTCCCTTTCCTTCCCGTCTCTTCTATTCTCACCTCTTCCCTTTCCTTCCCGTCTCTTCTATTCTCACCTCTTCCCTTTCCGTCCTGCCTCTTCTATACTCACCTCTTCCCTTTCCTTTTTGCCTCTTCTATTCTCACCTCTTCCCTTTCCTTCTCGCCTCTTCTATTATCAACTCTTCCCTTTCCTTCTCGCCTCTTCTATTCTCACCTCTTCCCTTTCCTCTTCGCCTCTTCTATTCTCACGTCTTACATTTCCCTCTATCCTCTTCCCTTTCCTTCCCGTCTCTTCTATTCTCACCTCTTCCCTTTCCTTCTCGCCTCTTCTATACTCACCTCTTCCCTTTCCATTTTGCCTCTTCTATTCTCACCTCTTTCCTTTCCTTCTCGCCTCATCTATTCTCACCTCTTCCCTTTCCTTCTCGCCTCTTCTATTCTCACCTCTTCCCTTTCCTTCACGCCTTTTCTATTTTCACCTCTTACATTTCTCTCTATCCTCTTCCCTTTCCTTCCCGTCTATTCTATTCTCAATTCTTCCCTTTCCTTCTCGCCTCTTCTATTCTTACTTCTTCCCTTTCCTTCTCTCCTCTTCTATTCTCACCTCTTCCCTTTCCTCCTCGCCTCTTCTATTCTCATCTCTTACATTTCCCTCTATCCTCATCCCTTTCCTTCCCGTCTCTTCTATTCTCACCTCTTCCCTTTCCTTCTCGCATCTTCTATTCTAATCTCTTCCCTTTTATTCTCGCCACTTCTATTCTCACCTCTTCCCTTTCCTTCTCGCCTTTTCTATTCTCACCTCTTACATTTCCCTCTATCCTCTTCCCTTTCCTTCCCGTCTCTTCTATTTTCACCTCTTCCCTTTCCTTCTCGCCTCTTCTATTCTGACCACTTCCCATTCTTTATCGCCTCTTCTATTCTGACCTCTTCCCATTCCTTCTCGCCTCTTCTATTCTCAACTCTTCCCTTTCCTTCTCGCCTCTTCTATTCTCACCTCTTCCCTTTCCTCCTCGCCTCTTCTATTCTCACCTCTTACATTTCCCTCTATCCTCTTTCCTTTCCTTCCCGTCTCTTCAATTCTCACCTCTTCCCTTTCCTTCTCCCATCTTCTATTCTAACCTCTTCCCTTTTCTTCTCGCCACTTCTATTCTCACCTCTTCCCTTTCCTTCTCGCCTTTTCTATTCTCACCTCTTACATTTCCCTCTATCCTCTTCCCTTTCCTTCCCGTCTCTTCTATTTTCACCTCTTCCCTTTCCTTCTCGCCTCTCCTAATCTGACCTCTTCCCTTTCCTTATCGCCTCTTCTATTCTCACCTCTTCCCATTCCTCCACGTCTCTTCTATTCTCACCTCTTACATTTCCCTCTATCCTCTTCCCTTTCCTTCCCGTCTCTTCTATTCTCACCTCTTCCCTTTCCTTCCCGTCTCTTCTATTCTTACCTCTTCCCTTTCCTTCTCGCCTCTTCTATACTCACCTCTTCCCTTTCCTTTTTGCCTCTTCTATTCTCACCTCTTCCCTTTCCTTCTCGCCTCTTCTATTCTCACCTCTTCCCTTTCCTTCTCGCCTCTTCTATTCTCACCTCTTCCCTTTCCTTCTCGCCTTTTCTATTTTCACCTCTTACATTTCTCTCTATCCTCTTCCCTTTCCTTCCCGTCTATTCTATTCTCAATTCTTCCCTTTCCTTCCCGTCTCTTCTATTCTCACCTCTTCCCTTTCCTTCTCGCATCTTCTATTCTAATCTCTTCCCTTTTCTTCTCGCCACTTCTATTCTCACCACTTCCCTTTCCTTCTCGCCTTTTCTATTCTCACCTCTTACATTTCCCTCTATCCTCTTCCCTTTCCTTCCCATCTCTTCTATTTTCACCTCTTCCCTTTCCTTCTCGCCTCTTCTATTCTGACCTCTTCCCTTTCTTTATCGCCTCTTCTATTCTGACCTCTTCCCTTTCCTTCTCGCCTCTTCTATTCTCACCTCTTCCCTTTCCTTCTCGCCTCTTCTATTCTCACCTCTTCCCTTTCCTCCTCGCCTCTTCTATTCTCACCTCTTCCATTTCCCTCTATCCTCTTCCCTTCCTTCCCGTCTCTTCTATTCTCACCTCTTCCATTTCCTTCTCGCATCTTCTATTCTAACCTCTTCTTTTTCCTTCTCCCCTCTTCTATTCTCACTTCTTCCCTTTCCTTCTCTCCTCTTCTATTCTCACCTCTTCCCTTTCCTCCTCGCCTCTTCTATTCTCACCTCTTACATTTCCCTCTATCCTGTTCCCTTTCCTTCCCGTCTTTTCTATTCTCACCTCTTCCCTTTCCTTCTCGCATCTTCTATTCTGACCTCTTCCCTTTCCTTCTCGCCTCTTCTATTCTCACCTCTTCCCTTACCTTCTCGCCTCTTCTATTCTCACCTCTTCCCTTTCCTTCCTGTCTCTTCTATTTTCACCTCTTCCCTTTCCTTCTCGCCTCTTCTATTCTGACCTCTTCCCTTTCCTTATCGCCTCTTCTATTCTGACCTCTTCCCTTTCCTTCTCGCCTCTTCTATTCTCACCTCTTCCCTTTCCTTCTCGCCACTTCTATTCTCACCTCTTCCCTTTCCTCCACGTCTCTTCTATTCTCACCTCTTACATTTCCCTCTATCCTCTTCCCTTACCTTCCCGTCTCTTCTATTCTCACCTCTTCCCTTTCCTCCACGTCTCTTCTATTCTCACCTCTTACATTTCCCTCTATCCTCTTCCCTTTCCTTCCCGTCTCTTCTATTCTCACCTCTTCCCTTTCCTTCTCGCATCTTCTATTCTAACCTCTTCTTCTTCCTTCTCCCCTCTTCTATTCTCACTTCTTCCCTTTCCTTCTCTCCTCTTCTATTCTCACCTCTTCCCTTTCCTCCTCGCCTCTTCTATTCTCACCTCTTACATTTCCCTCTATCCTCTTCCCTTTCCTTCCCGTCTCTTCTATTCTCACCTCTTCCCTTTCCTTCACGCATCTTCTATTCTAACCTCTTCCATTTTCTTCTCGCCACTTCTATTCTCACCTCTTCCCTTTCCTTCTCGCCTTTTCTATTCTCACCTCTTACATTTCCCTCTATCCTCTTCCCTTTCCTTCCCGTCTCTTCTATTTTCACGTCTTCACTTTCCTTCTCGCCTCTTCTATTCTGACCTCTTCCCTTTCCTTATCGCCTGTTCTATTCTCACCTCTTCCCATTCCTCCACGTCTCTTCTATTCTCACCTCTTACATTTCCCTCTATCCTCTTCACTTTCCTTCCCGTCTCTTCTATTCTCACCTCTTCCCTATCCTTCCCGTCTCTTCTATTCTCACCTCTTCCCTATCATTCTCCCCTCTTCTATACTCACCTCTTCCCTTTCCTTTTTGCCTCTTCTATTCTCACCTTTTCCCTTTCCTTCTCGCCTCTTCTATTCTGACCTCTTCCCTTTCCTTATCGCCTCTTCTATTCTCACCTCTTCCCATTCCTCCACGTCTCTTCTATTCTCACCTCTTACATTTCCCTCTATCCTCTTCCCTTTCCTTCCCGTCTCTTCTATTCTCACCTCTTCCCTTTCCTTCCCGTCTCTTCTATTCTCACCTCTTCCCTTTCCTTCTCGCCTCTTCTATACTCACCTCTTCTCTTTCCTTTTTGCCTCTTCTATTCTCACCTCTTCCCTTTCCTTCTCGCCTCTTCTATTCTCACCTCTTCCTTTTCCTTCTCGCCTTTTCTATTTTCACCTCTTACTTTTCTCTCTATCCTCTTACCTTTCCTTCCCGTCTATTCTATTCTCAATTCTTCCCTTTCCTTCTCGCCTCTTCTATTCTTACTTCTTCCCTTTCCTTCTCTCCTCTTCTATTCTCACCTCTTCCCTTTCCTCCTCGCCTCTTCTATTCTCATCTTTAACATTTCCCTCTATCCTCATCCCTTTCCTTCCCGTCTCTTCTATTCTCACCTCTTCCCTTTCCTTCTCGCATCTTCTATTCTAATCTCTTCCCTTTTCTTCTCGCCACTTCTATTCTCACCTCTTCCCTTTCCTTCTCGCCTTTTCTATTCTCACCTCTTACATTTCCCTCTATCCTCTTCCCTTTCCTTCCCGTCTCTTCTATTTTCACCTCTTCCCTTTCCTTCTCGCCTCTTCTATTCTCACCTCTTCCCTTTCCTCCTCGCCTCTTCTATTCTCACCTCTTACATTTCCCTCTATCCTCTTCCCTTTCCTTCCCGTCTCTTCTATTCTCACCTCTTACCTTTCCTTCTCGCATCTTCTATTCTAACCTCTTCTTTTTCCTTCTCCCCTCTTCTATTCTCACTTCTTCCCTTTCCTTCTCTCCTCTTCTATTCTCACCTCTTCCCTTTCCTCCTCGCCTCTTCTATTCTCACCTCTGACATTTCCCTCTATCCTCTTCCGTTTCCTTCCCGTCTCTTCTATTCTCACCTCTTCCCTTTCCTTCTCGCATCTTCTATTCTAACCTCTTCCCTTTTCTTCTCGCCACTTCTATTCTCACCTCTTCCCTTTCCTTCTCGCCTTTTCTATTCTCACCTCTTACATTTCCCTCTATCCTCTTCCCTTTCCTTCCCGTCTCTTCTATTTTCACCTCTTCCCTTTCCTTCTCGCCTCTTCTATTCTGACCTCTTCCCTTTCCTTATCGCCTCTTCTATTCTCACCTCTTCCCATTCCTCCACGTCTCTTCTATTCTCACCTCTTACATTTCCCTCTATCCTCTTCCCTTTCCTTCCCGTCTCTTCTATTCTCACCTCTTCCCTTTCCTTCCCGTCTCTTCTATTCTCACCTCTTCCCTTTCCTTCTCGCCTCTTCTATACTCACCTCTTCCCTTTCCTTTTTTCCTCTTCTATTCTCACCTCTTCCTTTTCCTTCTCGCCTCTTCTATTCTCACCTCTTCCCTTTCCTTCTCGCCTCTTCTATTCTCACCTCTTCCCTTACCTCTTCGCCTCTTCTATTCTCACCTCTTACATTTCCCTCTATCCTCTTTCCTTTCCTTCCCGTCTCTTCTATTCTCACCTCTTCCCTTTCCTTCTCGCCTCTTCTATTCTAACCTCTTCCCTTTCCTTCTCGCCACTTCTATTCTCATCTCTTCCCTTTCCTGCTCGTCTTTTCTATTCTCACCTGTTACATTTCCCTCTATCCTCTTCCCTTTCCTTCCCGTCTCTTCTATTCTCACCTCTTCCCTTCTCTCCACGCCTCTTCTATTCTCATCTCTTCCCTTTCCTTCTCGCCTTTTCTATTCTCTCCTCTTACATTTCCTTCTATCCTCTTCCCTTTCCTTCCCGTCCCTTCTTTTCTCACCTCTTCCCTTTCTTTCTAGCCTCTTCTATTCTTACCTCTTCCCTTACCGAGAATTCTATTCTCACCTCTTCCCATTCCTCTTCGCCTCTTCTATTCTCAGCTCTTACGTTTCCCTATATCCTCTTCCCTTTCCTTCCCGTCTCTTCTATTCTTACCTATTGCCTTTCCTTCTTGCCTCTTCTATTCTTACCTCTTCCCTTTCCTTCTCGCCTCTTCTATTCTCACCCCTTCCCTTTCCTTCTCGCCACTTCTATTCTCACCTCTTCCCTTTCCTTCTCGCATCTTCTATTTTAACCTCTTCCCTTTCCTTCTCGCCTTTTCTATTTTCACCTCTTAAATTTCTCTCTATCCTCTTCCCCTTCCTTCCCGTCTCTTCTATTTTCACCTCTTCCCTTTCCTTCTCGCCTCTTCTATTCTGACCTCTTCCCTTTCTTTATCGCCTCTTCTATTCTGACCTCTTTTCTTTCCTTCTCGCCTCTTCTATTCTCACCTCTTCCCTTTCCTTCTCGCCTCTTCTATTCTCACCTCTTCCCTTTCCTCCTCGCCTCTTCTATTCTCACCTCTTACATTTCCCTCTATCCTCTTCCCTTTCCTTCCCGTCTCTTCTATTCTCACCTCTTCCCTTTCCTTCTCGCATCTTCTATTCTAACCTCTTCTTTTTCCTTTTCCCCTCTTCTATTCTCACTTCTTCCCTTTCCTTCTCTCCTCTTCTATTCTAACCTCTTCCCTTTCCTCCTCGCCTCTTCTATTCTCACCTCTTACATTTCCCTCTATCCTCTTCCCTTTCCTTCCCGTCTCTTCTATTCTAACCTCTTCCCTTTTCTTCTCGCCACTTCTATTCTCACCTCTTCCCTTTCCTTCTCGCCTTTTCTATTCTCACCTCTTACATTTCCCTCTATCCTCTTCCCTTTCCTTCCCGTCTCTTCTATTTTCACCTCTTCCCTTTCCTTCTCGCCTCTATTATTCTGACCTCTTCCCTTTCCTTATCGCCTCTTCTATTCTCACCTCTTCCCATTCCTCCACGTCTCTTCTATTCTCACCTCTTACATTTCCCTCTATCCTCTTCCCTTTCCTTCCCGTCTCTTCTATTCTCACCTCTTCCCTTTCCTTCCCGTCTCTTCTATTCTCACCTCTTCCCTTTCCGTCCTGCCTCTTCTATACTCACCTCTTCCCTTTCCTTTTTGCCTCTTCTATTCTCACCTCTTCCCTTTCCTTCTCGCCTCTTCTATTATCAACTCTTCCCTTTCCTTCTCGCCTCTTCTATTCTCACCTCTTCCCTTTCCTCTTCGCCTCTTCTATTCTCACGTCTTACATTTCCCTCTATCCTCTTCCCTTTCCTTCCCGTCTCTTCTATTCTCACCTCTTCCCTTTCCTTCTCGCCTCTTCTATACTCACCTCTTCCCTTTCCATTTTGCCTCTTCTATTCTCACCTCTTTCCTTTCCTTCTCGCCTCATCTATTCTCACCTCTTCCCTTTCCTTCTCGCCTCTTCTATTCTCACCTCTTCCCTTTCCTTCACGCCTTTTCTATTTTCACCTCTTACATTTCTCTCTATCCTCTTCCCTTTCCTTCCCGTCTATTCTATTCTCAATTCTTCCCTTTCCTTCTCGCCTCTTCTATTCTTACTTCTTCCCTTTCCTTCTCTCCTCTTCTATTCTCACCTCTTCCCTTTCCTCCTCGCCTCTTCTATTCTCATCTCTTACATTTCCCTCTATCCTCATCCCTTTCCTTCCCGTCTCTTCTATTCTCACCTCTTCCCTTTCCTTCTCGCATCTTCTATTCTAATCTCTTCCCTTTTATTCTCGCCACTTCTATTCTCACCTCTTCCCTTTCCTTCTCGCCTTTTCTATTCTCACCTCTTACATTTCCCTCTATCCTCTTCCCTTTCCTTCCCGTCTCTTCTATTTTCACCTCTTCCCTTTCCTTCTCGCCTCTTCTATTCTGACCACTTCCCATTCTTTATCGCCTCTTCTATTCTGACCTCTTCCCATTCCTTCTCGCCTCTTCTATTCTCAACTCTTCCCTTTCCTTCTCGCCTCTTCTATTCTCACCTCTTCCCTTTCCTCCTCGCCTCTTCTATTCTCACCTCTTACATTTCCCTCTATCCTCTTTCCTTTCCTTCCCGTCTCTTCAATTCTCACCTCTTCCCTTTCCTTCTCCCATCTTCTATTCTAACCTCTTCCCTTTTCTTCTCGCCACTTCTATTCTCACCTCTTCCCTTTCCTTCTCGCCTTTTCTATTCTCACCTCTTACATTTCCCTCTATCCTCTTCCCTTTCCTTCCCGTCTCTTCTATTTTCACCTCTTCCCTTTCCTTCTCGCCTCTCCTAATCTGACCTCTTCCCTTTCCTTATCGCCTCTTCTATTCTCACCTCTTCCCATTCCTCCACGTCTCTTCTATTCTCACCTCTTACATTTCCCTCTATCCTCTTCCCTTTCCTTCCCGTCTCTTCTATTCTCACCTCTTCCCTTTCCTTCCCGTCTCTTCTATTCTTACCTCTTCCCTTTCCTTCTCGCCTCTTCTATACTCACCTCTTCCCTTTCCTTTTTGCCTCTTCTATTCTCACCTCTTCCCTTTCCTTCTCGCCTCTTCTATTCTCACCTCTTCCCTTTCCTTCTCGCCTCTTCTATTCTCACCTCTTCCCTTTCCTTCTCGCCTTTTCTATTTTCACCTCTTACATTTCTCTCTATCCTCTTCCCTTTCCTTCCCGTCTATTCTATTCTCAATTCTTCCCTTTCCTTCCCGTCTCTTCTATTCTCACCTCTTCCCTTTCCTTCTCGCATCTTCTATTCTAATCTCTTCCCTTTTCTTCTCGCCACTTCTATTCTCACCACTTCCCTTTCCTTCTCGCCTTTTCTATTCTCACCTCTTACATTTCCCTCTATCCTCTTCCCTTTCCTTCCCATCTCTTCTATTTTCACCTCTTCCCTTTCCTTCTCGCCTCTTCTATTCTGACCTCTTCCCTTTCTTTATCGCCTCTTCTATTCTGACCTCTTCCCTTTCCTTCTCGCCTCTTCTATTCTCACCTCTTCCCTTTCCTTCTCGCCTCTTCTATTCTCACCTCTTCCCTTTCCTCCTCGCCTCTTCTATTCTCACCTCTTCCATTTCCCTCTATCCTCTTCCCTTCCTTCCCGTCTCTTCTATTCTCACCTCTTCCATTTCCTTCTCGCATCTTCTATTCTAACCTCTTCTTTTTCCTTCTCCCCTCTTCTATTCTCACTTCTTCCCTTTCCTTCTCTCCTCTTCTATTCTCACCTCTTCCCTTTCCTCCTCGCCTCTTCTATTCTCACCTCTTACATTTCCCTCTATCCTGTTCCCTTTCCTTCCCGTCTTTTCTATTCTCACCTCTTCCCTTTCCTTCTCGCATCTTCTATTCTGACCTCTTCCCTTTCCTTCTCGCCTCTTCTATTCTCACCTCTTCCCTTACCTTCTCGCCTCTTCTATTCTCACCTCTTCCCTTTCCTTCCTGTCTCTTCTATTTTCACCTCTTCCCTTTCCTTCTCGCCTCTTCTATTCTGACCTCTTCCCTTTCCTTATCGCCTCTTCTATTCTGACCTCTTCCCTTTCCTTCTCGCCTCTTCTATTCTCACCTCTTCCCTTTCCTTCTCGCCACTTCTATTCTCACCTCTTCCCTTTCCTCCACGTCTCTTCTATTCTCACCTCTTACATTTCCCTCTATCCTCTTCCCTTACCTTCCCGTCTCTTCTATTCTCACCTCTTCCCTTTCCTCCACGTCTCTTCTATTCTCACCTCTTACATTTCCCTCTATCCTCTTCCCTTTCCTTCCCGTCTCTTCTATTCTCACCTCTTCCCTTTCCTTCTCGCATCTTCTATTCTAACCTCTTCTTCTTCCTTCTCCCCTCTTCTATTCTCACTTCTTCCCTTTCCTTCTCTCCTCTTCTATTCTCACCTCTTCCCTTTCCTCCTCGCCTCTTCTATTCTCACCTCTTACATTTCCCTCTATCCTCTTCCCTTTCCTTCCCGTCTCTTCTATTCTCACCTCTTCCCTTTCCTTCACGCATCTTCTATTCTAACCTCTTCCATTTTCTTCTCGCCACTTCTATTCTCACCTCTTCCCTTTCCTTCTCGCCTTTTCTATTCTCACCTCTTACATTTCCCTCTATCCTCTTCCCTTTCCTTCCCGTCTCTTCTATTTTCACGTCTTCACTTTCCTTCTCGCCTCTTCTATTCTGACCTCTTCCCTTTCCTTATCGCCTGTTCTATTCTCACCTCTTCCCATTCCTCCACGTCTCTTCTATTCTCACCTCTTACATTTCCCTCTATCCTCTTCACTTTCCTTCCCGTCTCTTCTATTCTCACCTCTTCCCTATCCTTCCCGTCTCTTCTATTCTCACCTCTTCCCTATCATTCTCCCCTCTTCTATACTCACCTCTTCCCTTTCCTTTTTGCCTCTTCTATTCTCACCTTTTCCCTTTCCTTCTCGCCTCTTCTATTCTGACCTCTTCCCTTTCCTTATCGCCTCTTCTATTCTCACCTCTTCCCATTCCTCCACGTCTCTTCTATTCTCACCTCTTACATTTCCCTCTATCCTCTTCCCTTTCCTTCCCGTCTCTTCTATTCTCACCTCTTCCCTTTCCTTCCCGTCTCTTCTATTCTCACCTCTTCCCTTTCCTTCTCGCCTCTTCTATACTCACCTCTTCTCTTTCCTTTTTGCCTCTTCTATTCTCACCTCTTCCCTTTCCTTCTCGCCTCTTCTATTCTCACCTCTTCCTTTTCCTTCTCGCCTTTTCTATTTTCACCTCTTACTTTTCTCTCTATCCTCTTACCTTTCCTTCCCGTCTATTCTATTCTCAATTCTTCCCTTTCCTTCTCGCCTCTTCTATTCTTACTTCTTCCCTTTCCTTCTCTCCTCTTCTATTCTCACCTCTTCCCTTTCCTCCTCGCCTCTTCTATTCTCATCTTTTACATTTCCCTCTATCCTCATCCCTTTCCTTCCCGTCTCTTCTATTCTCACCTCTTCCCTTTCCTTCTCGCATCTTCTATTCTAATCTCTTCCCTTTTCTTCTCGCCACTTCTATTCTCACCTCTTCCCTTTCCTTCTCGCCTTTTCTATTCTCACCTCTTACATTTCCCTCTATCCTCTTCCCTTTCCTTCCCGTCTCTTCTATTTTCACCTCTTCCCTTTCCTTCTCGCCTCTTCTATTCTCACCTCTTCCCTTTCCTCCTCGCCTCTTCTATTCTCACCTCTTACATTTCCCTCTATCCTCTTCCCTTTCCTTCCCGTCTCTTCTATTCTCACCTCTTACCTTTCCTTCTCGCATCTTCTATTCTAACCTCTTCTTTTTCCTTCTCCCCTCTTCTATTCTCACTTCTTCCCTTTCCTTCTCTCCTCTTCTATTCTCACCTCTTCCCTTTCCTCCTCGCCTCTTCTATTCTCACCTCTGACATTTCCCTCCATCCTCTTCCGTTTCCTTCCCCTCTCTTCTATTCTCACCTCTTCCCTTTCCTTCTCGCATCTTCTATTCTAACCTCTTCCCTTTTCTTCTCGCCACTTCTATTCTCACCTCTTCCCTTTCCTTCTCGCCTTTTCTATTCTCACCTCTTACATTTCCCTCTATCCTCTTCCCTTTCCTTCCCGTCTCTTCTATTTTCACCTCTTCCCTTTCCTTCTCGCCTCTTCTATTCTGACCTCTTCCCTTTCCTTATCGCCTCTTCTATTCTCACCTCTTCCCATTCCTCCACGTCTCTTCTATTCTCACCTCTTACATTTCCTTCTATCTTCTTCGCTTTCCTTCACGTCTCTTCTATTCTCACCTCTTCCCTTTCCTTCCCGTCTCTTCTATTCTCACCTCTTCCCTTTCCTTCTCGCCTCTTCTATACTCACCTCTTCCCTTTCCTTTTTGCCTCTTCTATTCTCACCTCTTCCTTTTCCTTCTCGCCTCTTCTATTCTCACCTCTTCCCTTTCCTTCTCGCCTCTTCTATTCTCACATCTTCCCTTTCCTCTTCGCCTCTTCTATTCTCACCTCTTACATTTCCCTCTATCCTCTTTCCTTTCCTTCCCGTCTCTTCTATTCTCACCTCTTCCCTTTCCTTCTCGCCTCTTCTATTCTAACCTCTTCCCTTTCCTTCTCGCCACTTCTATTCTCATCTCTTCCCTTTCCTGCTCGTCTTTTCTATTCTCACCTGTTACATTTCCCTCTATCCTCTTCCCTTTCCTTCCCGTCTCTTCTATTCTCACCTCTTCCCTTCTCTCCACGCCTCTTCTATTCTCATCTCTTCCCTTTCCTTCTCGCCTTTTCTATTCTCTCCTCTTACATTTCCTTCTATCCTCTTCCCTTTCCTTCCCGTCCCTTCTTTTCTCACCTCTTCCCTTTCCTTCTAGCCTCTTCTATTCTTACCTCTTCCCTTACCGAGAATTCTATTCTCACCTCTTCCCATTCCTCTTCGCCTCTTCTATTCTCACCTCTTACGTTTCCCTATATCCTCTTCCCTTTCCTTCCCGTCTCTTCTATTCTTACCTATTGCCTTTCCTTCTTGCCTCTTCTATTCTTAACTCTTCCCTTTCCTTCTCGTCTCTTCTATTCTCACCTCTGCCCTTTCCTCCACGCCTCTTCTATTCTCAACTCTTACATTTCCCTCTATCCTCTTCCATTTCCTTTTCGTCTCTTCTATTCTCACCTCTTCCCTCTCTTTCTCGCATCCTCTGTTCTAACCTCTTCCCTTTCCTTCTCGCCTCTTCTATTCTCACCTGTTCCCTTTCCTTCTAGCCTTTTCTATTCTCACCTCTTACATTTCCCTCTATCCTCTTCCTTTCCTTCCCGTCTCTTATATTTTCACCTCTTCCCTTTCCTTCTCGCCTCATCTATTCTGACCTCTTCCCTTTCCTTATCGCCTCTTCTATTCTGACCTCTTCCCTTTCCTTCTCGACTCTTCTATTCTCTCCTCTTCCCTTTCCTTCTCGCATCTTCTATTCTAACCTCTTCCCTTTTCTTCTCGATACTTCTTTTCTCACCTCTTTCCTTTCTTTCTCTCCTCTTCTATTCTCGCCTCTTCCCTTTCCTTCTCGCCTTTTCTATTCTCATCTCTTACATTTCCTTCTATCCTCTTCCCTTTCCTTCCCGTCTCTTCTATTCTCACCTCTTCCCTTTCCTTCTCGCATCTTCTATTCTAACCTATTACCTTTCCTTCCCGTCTCTTCTATTCTCACCTTTTCCCTTTCTTTCTCGCCTCTTTTAATCTCACCTCTTCCCTTTCTTCTTCGCCTCTTCTATTCTCACCTCTTACATTTCCCTCTATCCTCTTCCCTTTCCTTCCCGTCTCTTCTATTCTCACCTCTTCCCTTTCCTTCTCGCATCTTCTATTCTAACCTCTTCCCTTTCCTTCTCGCCTCTTATATTCTCACCTCTTCCCTTTCCTTCTCGCCTTTTGTATTCTCTCCTCTTACATTTCCCTCTATCCTCTTCCCTTTCCTTCCCGTCCCTTCTATTCTCACCTCTTCCCTTTCCTTCTAGCCTCTTCTATTCTTACCTCTTCCCTTACCTTCTCGCTTATTCTATTCTCACCTCTTCCCTTTCCTCTTCGCCTCTTCTATTCTCACCTCTTACGTTTCCCTCTATCCTCTTCCCTTTCCTTCCCGTCTCTTCTATTCTCACCTTTTCCCTTTCCATCTTGCCTCTTCTATTCTAAACTCTTCCCTTTCCTTCTCGTCTCTTCTATTCTCACCTCTTCCCTTTCCTCCACGCCTCTTCTATTCTCACCTCCTACATTTCCCTCTATCCTCTTCCCTTTCCTTCCCGTCTCTTCTATTCTCACATCTTCCCTTTCTTTCACGCATCCTCTATTCTAACCCCTTCCTTTTCCTTCTCGCCTCTTCTATTCCCACCTGTTCCCTTTCCTCCTCGCCTCTTCTATTCTCACCTCTTACATTTCCCTCTATCCTCTTCCCTTTCCTTCTTGCCTCTTCTATTCTAACATCTTCCCTTTTCTTCTCGCTACTTCTATTCTCACCTCTTCCCTTTCGTTCTCGCCTTTTCCTTTCTCACCTCTTACATTTCCGTCTATCCTCTTCCCTTTCCTTCCCGTGTCTTCTATTCTCACCTCTTCCCTTTCTTTCTCGCCTCTTCTATTCCGACCTCTTCCCTTACCTTCTCGCCTCTTCAATTCTAACCTCTTCCCTTTCCTTCTCGCCTCTTCTATTCTCTCCTCTTCCCTTTCCTTCTCGCATCTTCTATTCTAACCTCTTCCCTTTTCTTCTCGCTATTTCTATTCTCACCTCTTCCCTTTCCTTCTCGCCTTTTCCTTTCTCACCTCTTACATTTCCGTCTATCCTCTTCCCTTTCCTTCCCGTGTCTTCTATTCTCACCTCTTCCCTTTCTTTCTCGCCTCTTCTATTCCGACCTCTTCCCTTTCCTTCTCGCCTCTTCTATTCTGACCTCTTCCCTTTCCTTCTCGCCTCTTCTATTCTCACCTCTTCCCTTTCCTTTTTGCCACTTCTATTCTCACCTCTTCCCTTTCCTTCTCGCCTTTTCTATTCTCACCTCTTACATTTCCCTCTATCCTCTTCCCTTTCCTTCCCGTCTCTTCTATTCTCACCTCTTCCCTTTCCTTCTCGCATCCTCTATTCTCACCTCTTCCCTTTCCTTTTTGCCACTTCTATTCTCACCTCTTCCCTTTCCTTCTCGCCTTTTCTATTCTCACCTCTTACATTTCCCTCTATCCTCTTCCCTTTCCTTCCCGTCTCTTCTATTCTCACCTCTTCCCTTTCCTTCTCGCATCCTCTATTCTATCCTCTTCCCTTTCCTTCTCGCCTTTTCTATTTTCACCTCTTACATTTCCCTCTATCCTCTTCACTTTCCTTCCCGTCTCTTCTATTCTCACCTCTTCCCTATCCTTCCCGTCTCTTCTATTCTCACCTCTTCCCTATCCTTCTCCCCTCTTCTATACTCACCTCTTCCCTTTCCTTTTTGCCTCTTCTATTCTCACCTCTTCCCTTTCCTTCTCGCCTCTTCTATTCTGACCTCTTCCCTTTCCTTATCGCCTCTTCTATTCTCACCTCTTCCCATTCCTCCACGTCTCTTCTATTCTCACCTCTTACATTTCCCTCTATCCTCTTCCCTTTCCTTCCCGTCTCTTCTATTCTCACCTCTTCCCTTTCCTTCCCGTCTCTTCTATTCTCACCTCTTCCCTTTCCTTCTCGCCTCTTCTATACTCACCTCTTCTCTTTCCTTTTTGCCTCTTCTATTCTCACCTCTTCCCTTTCCTTCTCGCCTCTTCTATTCTCACCTCTTCCTTTTCCTTCTCGCCTTTTCTATTTTCACCTCTTACTTTTCTCTCTATCCTCTTACCTTTCCTTCCCGTCTATTCTATTCTCAATTCTTCCCTTTCCTTCTCGCCTCTTCTATTCTTACTTCTTCCCTTTCCTTCTCTCCTCTTCTATTCTCACCTCTTCCCTTTCCTCCTCGCCTCTTCTATTCTCATCTTTTACATTTCCCTCTATCCTCATCCCTTTCCTTCCCGTCTCTTCTATTCTCACCTCTTCCCTTTCCTTCTCGCATCTTCTATTCTAATCTCTTCCCTTTTCTTCTCGCCACTTCTATTCTCACCTCTTCCCTTTCCTTCTCGCCTTTTCTATTCTCACCTCTTACATTTCCCTCTATCCTCTTCCCTTTCCTTCCCGTCTCTTCTATTTTCACCTCTTCCCTTTCCTTCTCGCCTCTTCTATTCTCACCTCTTCCCTTTCCTCCTCGCCTCTTCTATTCTCACCTCTTACATTTCCCTCTATCCTCTTCCCTTTCCTTCCCGTCTCTTCTATTCTCACCTCTTACCTTTCCTTCTCGCATCTTCTATTCTAACTTCTTCTTTTTCCTTCTCCCCTCTTCTATTCTCACTTCTTCCCTTTCTTTCTCTCCTCTTCTATTCTCACCTCTTCCCTTTCCTCCTCGCCTCTTCTATTCTCACCTCTGACATTTCCCTCTATCCTCTTCCGTTTCCTTCCCGTCTCTTCTATTCTCACCTCTTCCCTTTCCTTCTCGCATCTTCTATTCTAACCTCTTCCCTTTTCTTCTCGCCACTTCTATTCTCACCTCTTCCCTTTCCTTCTCGCCTTTTCTATTCTCACCTCTTACATTTCCCTCTATCCTCTTCCCTTTCCTTCCCGTCTCTTCTATTTTCACCTCTTCCCTTTCCTTCTCGCCTCTTCTATTCTGACCTCTTCCCTTTCCTTATCGCCTCTTCTATTCTCACCTCTTCCCATTCCTCCACGTTCTTCTATTCTCACCTCTTACATTTCCCTCTATCCTCTTCCCTTTCCTTCCCGTCTCTTCTATTCTCACCTCTTCCCTTTCCTTCCCGTCTCTTCTATTCTCACCTCTTCCCTTTCCTTCTCGCCTCTTCTATACTCACCTCTTCCCTTTCCTTTTTGCCTCTTCTATTCTCACCTCTTCCTTTTCCTTCTCGCCTCTTCTATTCTCACCTCTTCCCTTTCCTTCTCGCCTCTTCTATTCTCACCTCTTCCCTTTCCTCTTCGCCTCTTCTATTCTCACCTCTTACATTTCCCTCTATCCTCTTTCCTTTCCTTCCCGTCTCTTCTATTCTCACCTCTTCCCTTTCCTTCTCGCCTCTTCTATTCTAACCTCTTCCCTTTCCTTCTCGCCACTTCTATTCTCATCTCTTCCCTTTCCTGCTCGTCTTTTCTATTCTCACCTGTTACATTTCCCTCTATCCTCTTCCCTTTCCTTCCCGTCTCTTCTATTCTCACCTCTTCCCTTCTCTCCACGCCTCTTCTATTCTCATCTCTTCCCTTTCCTTCTCGCCTTTTCTATTCTCTCCTCTTACATTTCCTTCTATCCTCTTCCCTTTCCTTCCCGTCCCTTCTTTTCTCACCTCTTCCCTTTCCTTCTAGCCTCTTCTATTCTTACCTCTTCCCTTACCGAGAATTCTATTCTCACCTCTTCCCATTCCTCTTCGCCTCTTCTATTCTCACCTCTTACGTTTCCCTATATCCTCTTCCCTTTCCTTCCCGTCTCTTCTATTCTTACCTATTGCCTTTCCTTCTTGCCTCTTCTATTCTTAACTCTTCCCTTTCCTTCTCGTCTCTTCTATTCTCACCTCTGCCCTTTCCTCCACGCCTCTTCTATTCTCAACTCTTACATTTCCCTCTATCCTCTTCCATTTCCTTCCCGTCTCTTCTATTCTCACCTCTTCCCTCTCTTTCTCGCATCCTCTGTTCTAACCTCTTCCCTTTCCTTCTCGCCTCTTCTATTCTCACCTGTTCCCTTTCCTTCTAGCCTTTTCTATTCTCACCTCTTACATTTCCCTCTATCCTCTTCCTTTCCTTCCCGTCTCTTATATTTTCACCTCTTCCCTTTCCTTCTCGCCTCATCTATTCTGACCTCTTCCCTTTCCTTATCGCCTCTTCTATTCTGACCTCTTCCCTTTCCTTCTCGACTCTTCTATTCTCTCCTCTTCCCTTTCCTTCTTGCATCTTCTATTCTAACCTCTTCCCTTTTCTTCTCGCTACTTCTTTTCTCACCTCTTTCCTTTCTTTCTCTCCTCTTCTATTCTCGCCTCTTCCCTTTCCTTCTCGCCTTTTCTATTCTCATCTCTTACATTTCCTTCTATCCTCTTCCCTTTCCTTCCCGTCTCTTCTATTCTCACCTCTTCCCTTTCCTTCTCGCATCTTCTATTCTAACCTATTACCTTTCCTTCCCGTCTCTTCTATTCTCACCTTTTCCCTTTCCTTCTCGCCTCTTTTAATCTCACTTCTTCCCTTTCTTCTTCGCCTCTTCTATTCTCACCTCTTACATTTCCCTCTATCCTCTTCCCTTTCCTTCCCGTCTCTTCTATTCTCACCTCTTCCCTTTCCTTCTCGCATCTTCTATTCTAACCTCTTCCCTTTCCTTCTCGCCTCTTATATTCTCACCTCTTCCCTTTCCTTCTCGCCTTTTCTATTCTCTCCTCTTACATTTCCCTCTATCCTCTTCCCTTTCCTTCCCGTCCCTTCTATTCTCACCTCTTCCCTTTCCTTCTAGCCTCTTCTATTCTTACCTCTTCCCTTACCTTCTCGCTTATTCTATTCTCACCTCTTCCCTTTCCTCTTCGCCTCTTCTATTCTCACCTCTTACGTTTCCCTCTATCCTCTTCCCTTTCCTTCCCGTCTCTTCTATTCTCACCTTTTCCCTTTCCATCTTGCCTCTTCTATTCTAAACTCTTCCCTTTCCTTCTCGTCTCTTCTATTCTCACCTCTTCCCTTTCCTCCACGCCTCTTCTATTCTCACCTCCTACATTTCCCTCTATCCTCTTCCCTTTCCTTCCCGTCTCTTCTATTCTCACATCTTCCCTTTCTTTCACGCATCCTCTATTCTAACCTCTTCCTTTTCCTTCTCGCCTCTTCTATTCCCACCTGTTCCCTTTCCTCCTCGCCTCTTCTATTCTCACCTCTTACATTTCCCTCTATCCTCTTCCCTTTCCTTCTTGCCTCTTCTATTCTAACCTCTTCCCTTTTCTTCTCGCTACTTCTATTCTCACCTCTTCCCTTTCGTTCTCGCCTTTTCCTTTCTCACCTCTTACATTTCTGTCTATCCTCTTCCCTTTCCTTCCCGTGCCTTCTATTCTCACCTCTTCCCTTTCTTTCTCGCCTCTTCTATTCCGACCTCTTCCCTTACCTTCTCGCGTCTTCAATTCTAACCTCTTCCCTTTCCTTCTCGCCTCTTCTATTCTCTCCTCTTCCCTTTCCTTCTCGCATCTTCTATTCTAACCTCTTCCCTTTTCTTCTCGCTATTTCTATTCTCACCTCTTCCCTTTCCTTCTCGCCTTTTCCTTTCTCACCTCTTACATTTCCGTCTATCCTCTTCCCTTTCCTTCCCGTGTCTTCTATTCTCACCTCTTCCCTTTCTTTCTCGCCTCTTCTATTCCGACCTCTTCCCTTTCCTTCTCGCCTCTTCTATTCTGACCTCTTCCCTTTCCTTCTCGCCTCTTCTATTCTCACCTCTTCCCTTTCCTTTTTGCCACTTCTATTCTCACCTCTTCCCTTTCCTTCTCGCCTTTTCTATTCTCACCTCTTACATTTCCCTCTATCCTCTTCCCTTTCCTTCCCGTCTCTTCTATTCTCACTTCTTCCCTTTCCTTCTCGCATCCTCTATTCTCACCTCTTCCCTTTCCTTTTTGCCACTTCTATTCTCACCTCTTCCCTTTCCTTCTCGCCTTTTCTATTCTCACCTCTTACATTTCCCTCTATCCTCTTCCCTTTCCTTCCCGTCTCTTCTATTCTCACCTCTTCCCTTTCCTTCTCGCATCCTCTATTCTATCCTCTTCCCTTTCCTTCTCGCCTTTTCTATTTTCACCTCTTACATTTCCCTCTATCCTCTTCACTTTCCTTCCCGTCTCTTCTATTCTCACCTCTTCCCTTTCCTTCTCGCCTCTTCTATTCTGACCTCTTCCCTTTCCTTATCGCCTCTTCTATTCTCACCTCTTCCCATTCCTCCACGTCTCTTCTATTCTCACCTCTTACATTTCCCTCTATCCTCTTCCCTTTCCTTCCCGTCTCTTCTATTCTCACCTCTTCCCTTTCCTTCCCGTCTCTTCTATTCTCACCTCTTCCCTTTCCTTCTCGCCTCTTCTATACTCACCTCTTCTCTTTCCTTTTTGCCTCTTCTATTCTCACCTCTTCCCTTTCCTTCTCGCCTCTTCTATTCTCACCTCTTCCTTTTCCTTCTCGCCTTTTCTATTTTCACCTCTTACTTTTCTCTCTATCCTCTTACCTTTCCTTCCCGTCTATTCTATTCTCAATTCTTCCCTTTCCTTCTCGCCTCTTCTATTCTTACTTCTTCCCTTTCCTTCTCTCCTCTTCTATTCTCACCTCTTCCCTTTCCTCCTCGCCTCTTCTATTCTCATCTTTTACATTTCCCTCTATCCTCATCCCTTTCCTTCCCGTCTCTTCTATTCTCACCTCTTCCCTTTCCTTCTCGCATCTTCTATTCTAATCTCTTCCCTTTTCTTCTCGCCACTTCTATTCTCACCTCTTCCCTTTCCTTCTCGCCTTTTCTATTCTCACCTCTTACATTTCCCTCTATCCTCTTCCCTTTCCTTCCCGTCTCTTCTATTTTCACCTCTTCCCTTTCCTTCTCGCCTCTTCTATTCTCACCTCTTCCCTTTCCTCCTCGCCTCTTCTATTCTCACCTCTTACATTTCCCTCTATCCTCTTCCCTTTCCTTCCCGTCTCTTCTATTCTCACCTCTTACCTTTCCTTCTTGCATCTTCTATTCTAACCTCTTCTTTTTCCTTCTCCCCTCTTCTATTCTCACTTCTTCCCTTTCCTTCTCTCCTCTTCTATTCTCACCTCTTCCCTTTCCTCCTCGCCTCTTCTATTCTCACCTCTGACATTTCCCTCTATCCTCTTCCGTTTCCTTCCCGTCTCTTCTATTCTCACCTCTTCCCTTTCCTTCTCGCATCTTCTATTCTAACCTCTTCCCTTTTCTTCTCGCCACTTCTATTCTCACCTCTTCCCTTTCCTTCTCGCCTTTTCTATTCTCACCTCTTACATTTCCCTCTATCCTCTTCCCTTTCCTTCCCGTCTCTTCTATTTTCACCTCTTCCCTTTCCTTCTCGCCTCTTCTATTCTGACCTCTTCCCTTTCCTTATCGCCTCTTCTATTCTCACCTCTTCCCATTCCTCCACGTCTCTTCTATTCTCACCTCTTACATTTCCCTCTATCCTCTTCCCTTTCCTTCCCGTCTCTTCTATTCTCACCTCTTCCCTTTCCTTCCCGTCTCTTCTATTCTCACCTCTTCCCTTTCCTTCTCGCCTCTTCTATACTCACCTCTTCCCTTTCCTTTTTGCCTCTTCTATTCTCACCTCTTCCTTTTCCTTCTCGCCTCTTCTATTCTCACCTCTTCCCTTTCCTTCTCGCCTCTTCTATTCTCACCTCTTCCCTTTCCTCTTCGCCTCTTCTATTCTCACCTCTTACATTTCCCTCTATCCTCTTTCCTTTCCTTCCCGTCTCTTCTATTCTCACCTCTTCCCTTTCCTTCTCGCCTCTTCTATTCTAACCTCTTCCCTTTCCTTCTCGCCACTTCTATTCTCATCTCTTCCCTTTCCTGCTCGTCTTTTCTATTCTCACCTGTTACATTTCCCTCTATCCTCTTCCCTTTCCTTCCCGTCTCTTCTATTCTCACCTCTTCCCTTCTCTCCACGCCTCTTCTATTCTCATCTCTTCCCTTTCCTTCTCGCCTTTTCTATTCTCTCCTCTTACATTTCCTTCTATCCTCTTCCCTTTCCTTCCCGTCCCTTCTTTTCTCACCTCTTCCCTTTCCTTCTAGCCTCTTCTATTCTTACCTCTTCCCTTACCGAGAATTCTATTCTCACCTCTTCCCATTCCTCTTCGCCTCTTCTATTCTCACCTCTTACGTTTCCCTATATCCTCTTCCCTTTCCTTCCCGTCTCTTCTATTCTTACCTATTGCCTTTCCTTCTTGCCTCTTCTATTCTTAACTCTTCCCTTTCCTTCTCGTCTCTTCTATTCTCACCTCTGCCCTTTCCTCCACGCCTCTTCTATTCTCAACTCTTACATTTCCCTCTATCCTCTTCCATTTCCTTCCCGTCTCTTCTATTCTCACCTCTTCCCTCTCTTTCTCCCATCCTCTGTTCTAACCTCTTCCCTTTCCTTCTCGCCTCTTCTATTCTCACCTGTTCCCTTTCCTTCTAGCCTTTTCTATTCTCACCTCTTACATTTCCCTCTATCCTCTTCCTTTCCTTCCCGTCTCTTATATTTTCACCTCTTCCCTTTCCTTCTCGCCTCATCTATTCTGACCTCTTCCCTTTCCTTATCGCCTCTTCTGTTCTGACCTCTTCCCTTTCCTTCTCGACTCTTCTATTCTCTCCTCTTCCCTTTCCTTCTCGCATCTTCTATTCTAACCTCTTCCCTTTTCTTCTCGCTACTTCTTTTCTCACCTCTTTCCTTTCTTTCTCTCCTCTTCTATTCTCGCCTCTTCCCTTTCCTTCTCGCCTTTTCTATTCTCATCTCTTACATTTCCTTCTATCCTCTTCCCTTTCCTTCCCGTCTCTTCTATTCTCACCTCTTCCCTTTCCTTCTCGCATCTTCTATTCTAACCTATTACCTTTCCTTCCCGTCTCTTCTATTCTCACCTTTTCCCTTTCCTTCTCGCCTCTTTTAATCTCACCTCTTCCCTTTCTTCTTCGCCTCTTCTATTCTCACCTCTTACATTTCCCTCTATCCTCTTCCCTTTCCTTCCCGTCTCTTCTATTCTCACCTCTTCCCTTTCCTTCTCGCATCTTCTATTCTAACCTCTTCCCTTTCCTTCTCGCCTCTTATATTCTCACCTCTTCCCTTTCCTTCTCGCCTTTTCTATTCTCTCCTCTTACATTTCCCTCTATCCTCTTCCCTTTCCTTCCCGTCCCTTCTATTCTCACCTCTTCCCTTTCCTTCTAGCCTCTTCTATTCTTACCTCTTCCCTTACCTTCTCGCTTATTCTACTCTCACCTCTTCCCTTTCCTCTTCGCCTCTTCTATTCTCACCTCTTACGTTTCCCTCTATCCTCTTCCCTTTCCTTCCCGTCTCTTCTATTCTCACCTTTTCCCTTTCCATCTTGCCTCTTCTATTCTAAACTCTTCCCTTTCCTTCTCGTCTCTTCTATTCTCACCTCTTCCCTTTCCTCCACGCCTCTTCTATTCTCACCTCCTACATTTCCCTCTATCCTCTTCCCTTTCCTTCCCGTCTCTTCTATTCTCACATCTTCCCTTTCTTTCACGCATCCTCTATTCTAACATCTTCCTTTTCCTTCTCGCCTCTTCTATTCCCACCTGTTTCCTTTCCTCCTCGCCTCTTCTATTCTCACCTCTTACATTTCCCTCTATCCTCTTCCCTTTCCTTCTTGCCTCTTCTATTCTAACCTCTACCCTTTTCTTCTCGCTACTTCTATTCTCACCTCTTCCCTTTCGTTCTCGCCTTTTCCTTTCTCACCTCTTACATTTCCGTCTATCCTCTTCCCTTTCCTTCCCGTGTCTTCTATTCTCTCCTCTTCCCTTTCTTTCTCGCCTCTTCTATTCCGACCTCTTCCCTTACCTTCTCGCCTCTTCAATTCTAACCTCTTCCCTTTCCTTCTCGCCTCTTCTATTCTCTCCTCTTCCCTTTCCTTCTCGCATCTTCTATTCTAACCTCTTCCCTTTTCTTCTCGCTATTTCTATTCTCACCTCTTCCCTTTCCTTCTCGCCTTTTCCTTTCTCACCTCTTACATTTCCGTCTATCCTCTTCCCTTTCCTTCCCGTGTCTTCTATTCTCACCTCTTCCCTTTCTTTCTCGCCTCTTCTATTCCGACCTCTTCCCTTTCCTTCTCGCCTCTTCTATTCTGACCTCTTCCCTTTCCTTCTCGCCTCTTCTATTCTCACCTCTTCCCTTTCCTTTTTGCCACTTCTATTCTCACCTCTTCCCTTTCCTTCTCGCCTTTTCTATTCTCACCTCTTACATTTCCCTCTATCCTCTTCCCTTTCCTTCCCGTCACTTCTATTCTCACCTCTTCCCTTTCCTTCTCGCATCCTCTATTCTCACCTCTTCCCTTTCCTTTTTGCCACTTCTATTCTCACCTCTTCCCTTTCCTTCTCGCCTTTTCTATTCTCACCTCTTACATTTCCCTCTATCCTCTTCCCTTTCCTTCCCGTCTCTTCTATTCTCACCTCTTCCCTTTCCTTCTCGCATCCTCTATTCTATCCTCTTCCCTTTCCTTCTCGCCTTTTCTATTTTCACCTCTTACATTTCCCTCTATCCTCTTCACTTTCCTTCCCGTCTCTTCTATTCTCACCTCTTCCCTATCCTTCCCGTCTCTTCTATTCTCACCTCTTCCCTATCCTTCTCGCCTCTTCTATTCTGACCTCTTCCCTTTCCTTATCGCCTCTTCTATTCTCACCTCTTCCCATTCCTCCACGTCTCTTCTATTCTCACCTCTTACATTTCCCTCTATCCTCTTCCCTTTCCTTCCCGTCTCTTCTATTCTCACCTCTTCCCTTTCCTTCCCGTCTCTTCTATTCTCACCTCTTCCCTATCCTTCCCGTCTCTTCTATTCTCACCTCTTCCCTATCCTTCTCCCCTCTTCTATACTCACCTCTTCCCTTTCCTTTTTGCCTCTTCTATTCTCACCTCTTCCCTTTCCTTCTCGCCTCTTCTATTCTGACCTCTTCCCTTTCCTTATCGCCTCTTCTATTCTCACCTCTTCCCATTCCTCCACGTCTCTTCTATTCTCACCTCTTACATTTCCCTCTATCCTCTTCCCTTTCCTTCCCGTCTCTTCTATTCTCACCTCTTCCCTTTCCTTCCCGTCTCTTCTATTCTCACCTCTTCCCTTTCCTTCTCGCCTCTTCTATACTCACCTCTTCTCTTTCCTTTTTGCCTCTTCTATTCTCACCTCTTCCCTTTCCTTCTCGCCTCTTCTATTCTCACCTCTTCCTTTTCCTTCTCGCCTTTTCTATTTTCACCTCTTACTTTTCTCTCTATCCTCTTACCTTTCCTTCCCGTCTATTCTATTCTCAATTCTTCCCTTTCCTTCTCGCCTCTTCTATTCTTACTTCTTCCCTTTCCTTCTCTCCTCTTCTATTCTCACCTCTTCCCTTTCCTCCTCGCCTCTTTTATTCTCATCTTTTACATTTCCCTCTATCCTCATCCCTTTCCTTCCCGTCTCTTCTATTCTCACCTCTTCCCTTTCCTTCTCGCATCTTCTATTCTAATCTCTTCCCTTTTCTTCTCGCCACTTCTATTCTCACCTCTTCCCTTTCCTTCTCGCCTTTTCTATTCTCACCTCTTACATTTCCCTCTATCCTCTTCCCTTTCCTTCCCGTCTCTTCTATTTTCACCTCTTCCCTTTCCTTCTCGCCTCTTCTATTCTCACCTCTTCCCTTTCCTCCTCGCCTCTTCTATTCTCACCTCTTACATTTCCCTCTATCCTCTTCCCTTTCCTTCCCGTCTCTTCTATTCTCACCTCTTACCTTTCCTTCTCGCATCTTCTATTCTAACCTCTTCTTTTTCCTTCTCCCCTCTTCTATTCTCACTTCTTCCCTTTCCTTCTCTCCTCTTCTATTCTCACCTCTTCCCTTTCCTCCTCGCCTCTTCTATTCTCACCTCTGACATTTCCCTCTATCCTCTTCCGTTTCCTTCCCGTCTCTTCTATTCTCACCTCTTCCCTTTCCTTCTCGCATCTTCTATTCTAACCTCTTCCCTTTTCTTCTCGCCACTTCTATTCTCACCTCTTCCCTTTCCTTCTCGCCTTTTCTATTCTCACCTCTTACATTTCCCTCTATCCTCTTCCCTTTCCTTCCCGTCTCTTCTATTTTCACCTCTTCCCTTTCCTTCTCGCCTCTTCTATTCTGACCTCTTCCCTTTCCTTATCGCCTCTTCTATTCTCACCTCTTCCCATTCCTCCACGTCTCTTCTATTCTCACCTCTTACATTTCCCTCTATCCTCTTCCCTTTCCTTCCCGTCTCTTCTATTCTCACCTCTTCCCTTTCCTTCCCGTCTCTTCTATTCTCACCTCTTCCCTTTCCTTCTCGCCTCTTCTATACTCACCTCTTCCCTTTCCTTTTTGCCTCTTCTATTCTCACCTCTTCCTTTTCCTTCTCGCCTCTTCTATTCTCACCTCTTCCCTTTCCTTCTCGCCTCTTCTATTCTCACCTCTTCCCTTTCCTCTTCGCCTCTTCTATTCTCACCTCTTACATTTCCCTCGATCCTCTTTCCTTTCCTTCCCGTCTCTTCTATTCTCACCTCTTCCCTTTCCTTCTCGCCTCTTCTATTCTAACCTCTTCCCTTTCCTTCTCGCCACTTCTATTCTCATCTCTTCCCTTTCCTGCTCGTCTTTTCTATTCTCACCTGTTACATTTCCCTCTATCCTTTTCCCTTTCCTTCCCGTCTCTTCTATTCTCACCTCTTCCCTTCTCTCCACGCCTCTTCTATTCTCATCTCTTCCCTTTCCTCCTCGCCTCTTCTATTCTCTCCTCTTACATTTCCTTCTATCCTCTTCCCTTTCCTTCCCGTCCCTTCTTTTCTCACCTCTTCCCTTTCCTTCTAGCCTCTTCTATTCTTACCTCTTCCCTTACCGAGAATTCTATTCTCACCTCTTCCCATTCCTCTTCGCCTCTTCTATTCTCACCTCTTACGTTTCCCTATATCCTCTTCCCTTTCCTTCCCGTCTCTTCTATTCCGACCTCTTCCCTTTCCTTCTCGTCTCTTCTATTCTCTCCTCTTCCCTTTCCTTCTCGCCTTTTCTATTCTCACCTCTTACATTTCCCTCTATCCTCTTCCATTTCCTTCCCGTCTCTTCTATTCTCACCTCTTCCCTCTCTGTCTCGCATCCTCTGTTCTAACCTCTTCCCTTTCCTTCTCGCCTCTTCTATTCTCACCTGTTCCCTTTCCTTCTAGCCTTTTCTATTCTCACCTCTTACATTTCCCCCTATCCTCTTCCTTTCCTTCCCGTCTCTTATATTTTCACCTCTTCCCTTTCCTTCTCGCCTCATCTATTCTGACCTCTTCCCTTTCCTTATCGCCTCTTCTATTCTGACCTCTTCCCTTTCCTTCTCGACTCTTCTATTCTCTCCTCTTCCCTTTCCTTCTCGCATCTTCTATTCTAACCTCTTCCCTTTTCTTCTCGCTACTTCTTTTCTCACCTCTTTCCTTTCTTTCTCTCCTCTTCTATTCTCGCCTCTTCCCTTTCCTTCTCGCCTTTTCTATTCTCATCTCTTACATTTCCTTCTATCCTCTTCCCTTTCCTTCCCGTCTCTTCTATTCTCACCTCTTCCCTTTCCTTCTCGCATCTTCTATTCTAACCTATGACCTTTCCTTCCCGTCTCTTCTATTCTCACCTTTTCCCTTTCCTTCTCGCCTCTTTTAATCTCACTTCTTCCCTTTCTTCTTCGCCTCTTCTATTCTCACCTCTTACATTTCCCTCTATCCTCTTCCCTTTCCTTCCCGTCTCTTCTATTCTCACCTCTTCCCTTTCCTTCTCGCATCTTCTATTCTAACCTCTTCCCTTTCCTTCTCGCCTCTTATATTCTCACCTCTTCCCTTTCCTTCTCGCCTTTTCTATTCTCTCCTCTTACATTTCCCTCTATCCTCTTCCCTTTCCTTCCCGTCCCTCCTATTCTCACCTCTTCCCTTTCCTTCTAGCCTCTTCTATTCTTACCTCTTCCCTTACCTTCTCGCTTATTCTATTCTCACCTCTTCCCTTTCCTCTTCGCCTCTTCTATTCTCACCTCTTACGTTTCCCTCTATCCTCTTCCCTTTCCTTCCCGTCTCTTCTATTCTCACCTTTTCCCTTTCCATCTTGCCTCTTCTATTCTAAACTCTTCCCTTTCCTTCTCGTCTCTTCTATTCTCACCTCTTCCCTTTCCTCCACGCCTCTTCTATTCTCACCTCCTACATTTCCCTCTATCCTCTTCCCTTTCCTTCCCGTCTCTTCTATTCTCACATCTTCCCTTTCTTTCACGCATCCTCTATTCTAACCTCTTCCTTTTCCTTCTCGCCTCTTCTATTCCCACCTGTTCCCTTTCCTCCTCGCCTCTTCTATTCTCACCTCTTACATTTCCCTCTATCCTCTTCCCTTTCCTTCTTGCCTCTTCTATTCTAACCTCTTCCCTTTTCTTCTCGCTACTTCTATTCTCACCTCTTCCCTTTCGTTCTCGCCTTTTCCTTTCTCACCTCTTACATTTCCGTCTATCCTCTTCCCTTTCCTTCCCGTGTCTTCTATTCTCACCTCTTCCCTTTCTTTCTCGCCTCTTCTATTCCGACCTCTTCCC
Organism: Tanypteryx hageni; assembly: GCA_028673005.1. NCBI lineage: Eukaryota > Metazoa > Arthropoda > Insecta > Odonata > Petaluridae > Tanypteryx > Tanypteryx hageni. The sequence goes on along the minus strand of CM054115.1, from coordinate 10,699,789 downwards.
TTACCTTCTCGCCTCTTCAATTCTAACCTCTTCCCTTTCCTTCTCGCCTCTTCTATTCTCTCCTCTTCCCTTTCCTTCTCGCATCTTCTATTCTAACCTCTTCCCTTTTCTTCTCGCTATTTCTATTCTCACCTCTTCCCTTTCCTTCTCGCCTTTTCCTTTCTCACCTCTTACATTTCCGTCTATCCTCTTCCCTTTCCTTCCCGTGTCTTCTATTCTCACCTCTTCCCTTTCTTTCTCGCCTCTTCTATTCCGACCTCTTCCCTTTCCTTCTCGCCTCTTCTATTCTGACCTCTTCCCTTTCCTTCTCGCCTCTTCTATTCTCACCTCTTCCCTTTCCTTTTTGCCACTTCTATTCTCACCTCTTCCCTTTCCTTCTCGCCTTTTCTATTCTCACCTCTTACATTTCCCTCTATCCTCTTCCCTTTCCTTCCCGTCTCTTCTATTCTCACCTCTTCCCTTTCCTTCTCGCATCCTCTATTCTCACCTCTTCCCTTTCCTTTTTGCCACTTCTATTCTCACCTCTTCCCTTTCCTTCTCGCCTTTTCTATTCTCACCTCTTACATTTCCCTCTATCCTCTTCCCTTTCCTTCCCGTCTCTTCTATTCTCACCTCTTCCCTTTCCTTCTCGCATCCTCTATTCTATCCTCTTCCCTTTCCTTCTCGCCTCTTCTATTCTCACCTCTTCCCTTTCCTTCTCGCATCTTCTATTCTAACCTCTTCCCTTTTATTCTCGCCACTTCTATTCTCACCTCTTCCCTTTCCTTTACGCCTTTTCTTTCTCACCTCTTGCATTTCCCTCTATCCTCTTCCCTTTCCTTCCCGTGTCTTCTATTCTCACCTCTTCCCTTTCTTTCTCGCCTCTTCTATTCCGACCTCTTCCCTTTCCTTCTCGCCTCTTCTATTCTGACCTCTTCCCTTTCTTTCCCGTCTCTTCTATTCTCACCTCTTCCCTTTCCTTCTCGCATCTTCTATTCTAACCTCTTCCCTTTCCTTCTCGCCTCTTCTATTCTGACCTCTTCCCTTTCCTTCTCGCCTCTTCTATTCTCACCTTTTCCCTTTCCTCCTCGCCCCTTCTATTCTCACCTCTTACATTTCCCTCTATCCTCTTCCCTTTCCTTCCCGTCTCTTCTATTCTCACTTCTTCCCTTTCCTTCTCGCATCTTCTATTCTAACCTCTTCCCTTTTATTCTCGCCACTTCTATTCTCACCTCTTCCCTTTCCTTTACGCCTTTTGCTTTCTCACCTCTTACATTTCCCTCTATCCTCTTCCCTTTCCTTCCCGTGTCTTCTATTCTCACCTCTTCCCTTTCTTTCTCGCCTCTTCTATTCCGACCTCTTCCCTTGCCTTCTCGCCTCTTCTATTCTGACCTCTTCCCTTTCCTTCTCGCCTCTTCTATTCTCACCTCTTCCCTTTCCTTCTCGCATCTTCTATTCGCACCTCTTCCCTTTCTTTCTCTCCTCTTCTATTCTCGCCTCTTCCCTTTCCTTCTCGCCTTTTCTATTCTCACCTCTTACATTTCCCTCTATCCTCTTCCCTTTCCTTCCCCTCTCTTCTATTCTCACCTCTTCCCTTTCCTTCTCGCATCTTCTATTCTAACCCATTCCCTTTCCTTCCCGTCTCTTCTATTCTCACCTCTTCCCTTTCCTTCTCGCCTCTTCTAATCTCACCTCTTCTCTTTCTTCTTCGCCTCTTCTATTCTCACCTCTTACATTTCCCTCTATCCTCTTCCCTTTCCTTCCCGTCTCTTCTATTCTCACCTCTTCCCTTTCTTTCTCGCTTCTTCTATTCCGACCTCTTCCCTTTCCTTCTCGTCTCTTCTATTCTCTCCTCTTCCCTTTCCTTCTCGCCTTTTCTATTCTCACCTCTTACATTTCCCTCTATCCTCTTCCCTTTCCTTCCCGTCTCTTCTATTCTCACCTCTTCCCTTTCCTTCTCTTCTCTTCTATTCTCACCTCTTCCCATTCCTCTTCGCCTCTTCTATTCTCACCTCTTACGTTTCCCTCTATCCTCTTCCCTTTCCTTCCCGTCTTTTCTATTCTCACCTCTTCCCTTTCCTTCTCGCATCCTCTATTCTATCCTCTTCCCTTTCCTTCTCGCCTCTTCTATTCTCACCTGTTCCCTTTCCTCCTCGCCTCTTCTATTCTCACCTCTTACATTTCCCTCTATCCTCTTCCCTTTCCTTCCCGTCTCTTCTATTCTCACCTCTTCCCTTTCCTTCTCGCATCTTCTATTCTAACCTCTTCCCTTTTCTTCTCGCCACTTCTATTCTCACCTCTTCCCTTTCCTTCTCGCCTTTTGCTTTCTCACCTCTTACATTTCCCTCTATCCTCTTCCCTTTCCTTCTCGTGTCTTCTGTTCTCACCTCTTCCCTTTCTTTCTCGCCTCTTCTATTCCGACCTCTTCCCTTTTCTTCTCGCCTCTTCTATTCTGACCTCTTCCCTTTCCTTCTCGCCTCTTCTATTCTCACCTCTTCCCTTTCCTTCTCGCATCTTCTATTCTCACCTCTTCCCTTTCTTTCTCTCCTCTTCTATTCTCGCCTCTTCCCTTTCCTTCTCGCCTCTTCTATTCTCACCTCTTCCCTTTCCTTCTCGCATCTTCTATTCTCACCTCTTTCCTTTCTTTCTCTCCTCTTCTATTCTCGCCTCTTCCCTTTCCTTCTCGTCTTTTCTATTCTCATCTCTTACATTTCCCTCTATCCTCTTCCCTTTCCTTCCCGTCTCTTCTATTCTCACCTCTTCCCTTTCCTTCTCGCATCTTCTATTCTAACCTATTCCCTTTCCTTCCCGTCTCTTCTATTCTCACCTTATCCCTTTCCTTCTCGCCTCTTCTAATCTCACCTCTTCCTTTTCTTCTTTGCCTCTTCTATTCTCACCTCTTACATTTCCCTCTATCCTCTTCCCTTTCCTTCCCGTCTATTCTATTCTCACCTCTTCCCTTTCCTTCTCGCATCTTCTATTCTAACCTCTTCCCTTTTCTTCTCGCCACTTCTATTCTCACCTCTTCCCTTTCCTTCTCGCCTTTTGCTTTCTCACCTCTTACATTTCCCTCTATCCTCTTTCCTTTCCTTCTCGTGTCTTCTGTTCTCACCTCTTCCCTTTCTTTCTCGCCTCTTCTATTCCGACCTCTTCCCTTTTTTTCTCGCCTCTTCTATTCTGACCTCTTCCCTTTCCTTCTCGCCTCTTCTATTCTCACCTCTTCCCTTTCCTTCTCGCATCTTCTATTCTCACCTCTTCCCTTTCTTTCTCTCCTCTTCTATTCTCGCCTCTTCCCTTTCCTTCTCGCCTCTTCTATTCTCACCTCTTCCCTTTCCTTCTCGCATCTTCTATTCTCACCTCTTTCCTTTCTTTCTCTCCTCTTCTATTCTCGCCTCTTCCCTTTCCTTCTCGCCTTTTCTATTCTCATCTCTTACATTTCCCTCTATCCTCTTCCCTTTCCTTCCCGTCTCTTCTATTCTCACCTCTTCCCTTTCCTTCTCGCATCTTCTATTCTAACCTATTCCCTTTCCTTCCCGTCTCTTCTATTCTCACCTTTTCCCTTTCCTTCTCGCCTCTTCTAATCTCACCTCTTCCTTTTCTTCTTTGCCTCTTCTATTCTCACCTCTTACATTTCCCTCTATCCTCTTCCCTTTCCTTCCCGTCTCTTCTATTCTCACCTCTTCCCTTTCCTTCTCGCATCTTCTATTCTAACCTCTTCCCTTTCCTTCTCGCCTCTTCTAGTCTCACCTCTTCCCTTTACTTCTCTCCTCTTCTATTCTCACCTTATCCCTTTCCTCCTCGCCTCTTCTATTCTCACCTCTTCCCTTTCCTTCTCGCCTTTTCTATTCTCTCCTCTTACATTTCCCTCTATCCTCTTCCCTTTCCTTCTCGCCTCTTATAGTCTCACCTCTTCCCGGTACCTCTCTCCTCTTTCCTCTTCTCCAAAACCTCGTTCCTTTCGCGGGTCGACCCATATGGTTTTTCACTGCTTCAAAAAAGAAATGAAATTACTTACGTTTTCATGTTTTCCCATACTGATGTCTACGTGCCTTTTGTAGTGAACATCTCGCAATAACGACGGAGTATGCCTTATTCTCTCTTTTAACGATATGCTGCCGATAAATTATCTCTTGCTAACAAGAACGCTAACATTTCCTTTTCAATAAAATTAGGTAAGGACTCCGCTTTTTGCCTCACCTCTCCTAAATTGCTCAATTTTTTATTCTTTCGGCTTTTTATGTGCTGTTTTTATCAGCTGAATGATTTTTTATTCAACTTGTATCTAAGTTATTACATGTCTCTTGAAATTGTTTATGAATTTTAATTTGCGTTCGCGATTTAAAATATCTCGAAACAATTTATTTCATATATTATACACGGTGTTTATAAAGTCCGAATGCACTTTAATACTTTAATAACTTTTCATGTATACATGATATAAACGATCTGTAAATGGAATAATAGAGCAAATTTTATTAAGTTTTATAGCAATCACAGATTTTTGCGTAACAGTAATCTTATTAATTACATAATGTTTATTTCAGTTCCGTTACTGATTAAAATGGTTACAATGGAGGAGAAGGTTAATTGCGTGCAATGGCTAGCAGAATTCAAGAGCGTAACAGCTGTTAGAAGACACTTTACTGTCCATTACATGAAAGATGCACCTCATAGGAATTCAATCTCAAAATGGATTTAAATTTTTAAAGAAATCGGGTCAGTGAATGACAAACAACGAGCCCTCAAATCAGCGAGGAAAATGGAAGATGTGAAACCAGCCTTTGAAAGGTGTCCACGAAAGTCCCTGAATTAAACATCCCCAAATCAACAGTACAGAAAATCCTCAAAAAATTGCATGAACATCCTTTTAAGATTCAAGTGTTTCAAATGTTACACGAAGAGGACTTCAATGCCGTCAGTTGAAATTAAATATTCAAAATTTTCACGAGTTTCTAGAAGTTGACATTTTCCGATGAGGCGACATTCCACATTAGTGGCAAAGTTAACCGCCACAACTACCGCATTTGGGGAAAATATAAACGTCAGGAAGTTTGGGAACATGAAAGAGACTCCAAAAATCGTCTGGTGCGCTTTGAGGAAGTCACGCATAATTGGTCCTTACTTATTTGTAGACAAAACAATAACCAGTGAATGTTATCTTACAATGCTGAAGAATTACTTCATCCATAAACTGCGCCAACTGAATATCTTAGATAAAACTCTTTTCCAGCAAGACGGAGCTCCGTGCCATTATGCATTGTGTGTGCAACAACTTCTGAATGCCATTTTTCCAGAAAAGTGGATCGGACCCATTGCTTGGCCGCCTCGTTCACCTGACTTGTCACCATTGGACTTCTTCTTATTGGGGCATGTTAAAGGTGTAGTATACGCGACAAAACCACGTTCTTTGGAGGAATTAAGGGCCAGGATTGTGAATTCAATTAATGAGATCACCCAAGAGCAATTGGGTAACATTTTCAACGAGTTAAAAAATCGGATTGGACGCTGTATTACGAAAGATGGTGGTTATGTTGAACTATAGAAATTAATGTTGTAATTGTGCTAAAATTTGATAAAATGTGTGTTATTATGCAATTTACACATTGTTTTTATCATATATACATGAAAACTTATTAAAGTTTTAAAGTGCACACGGACTTTGTATATTGAATAGTTCTTGACCAACTTAAGCGAAAAGCTGCTAGCATCATAGAGATATTCTAAATGAACACAGAAATGTGAAATGACCGCAAAGAAGCTTTATATAGAATAAAGATTTCATCCGCATCGTCTGAAATCTCATTCGGTTATTCGGTTAATTCTTTGCTCGACGTTACAGTGCTTCCCTCACTCGGCTTTTCCGTGAAGCTCTTTAAATTAAATCACCCTATGTCTCTCACCGGAAGTCTTAATTTTTTCTTTCATTTCCTGCAACTCGTTCTCCTCAGGTATACAGGTAGGAACGACCATGACGATAAGATACGTAAGATCGATTGTAGGACGGAGCGTTATCTAGGCTCGTTCTTTCCTAGGACAATACGAGATCACAATATAAAATTTCAACCTGCGATAGACAATCTTTAGGTAGGTTTTGGTGCATTGCACGCCTTGCCACCCACCAATTAGGTGAATTGCAGGGTAACATGTATATGTAGATGTATCACTCACCCACTGCATTCTAGCTTGTGATTGCACCGTTGAAAAGGTGATAATTTCCTCGAAACTGTTTGATAAATGTGTATGCACAGTCGTTAGATAAAAAGTTTTCCCTGATAAAAAATTTATTAGAAGTGTACCTCCTTCCAAGTTGCAGCTCATTGCGAAATATAAGTTTTTGTTCTGTATATTTAAGCTATTGCAATGTTTCCCACTCAAAGGGAAAAGTGTGATCGAAATCTCACTAGAGCGTTGTAGATCAATCTCGTTTTCGGCAGCGCATTTTACTTCGTCACATACCGACATGTGCTTTCCCACCCTATTTTGAGATCTATCTCTGGTATTCGGTTGCGTTATTTATTCTGCATTATTGTTAGGATATAAGGATTTGCATTATCATACAGATTTATAAAAAATGTTTTTTTTAGCGCAGTATCGGAGGGTTTTTCGCTACAAAATTAATCATCACGTGAGAGTGATCGTGAGGAGACGAGTGATATCAAATCGGAAATTTGAAACTTACGGAAGAGTGTTATCGAAGAACTAAGTACGAATAAAGTCAATTATGTTCTACTACGCATATTGTTTTTATTTCATATTTTGATCCAGACTAAAACCTATCCTGTATGGAGAACTTCATTCCAGCGAATCGGCGTCAGCATTGGCAATAGGCGAATATTTTTTTCGTTGAAAATGGTTTTATAGTAGTTTACGAACTAATAGGATGATTTGCATAGTTTTATCGCTTTTGAAATGTGCCTTACATGAATTTCAGTTGCAAAATAGTCCTCCTCAACGATATTCATCGACAGTGAAAATTATCACCGAGTGCGTCATCGTTGTAAATGAAATACGCATCTGGCTCCATGGCTCAAGAAACTTCATCGGCAATCCATTTACTCTTACTTTCAGTGAATTCTCATTTAATGTTGTGGATTTTGAAATAATGTCCTGCTCTTTGGCATTTTATTCGTGACAAATATGTCTTCCAAAGACTTCTTAAATGAATCTAAACAGAAAACAAGCAGTGAGCAAGATGTTAGTGATCTGGTTGATAAAACTGCATGTCGTACGGAAGAACGCATACTTATCGGTAAAAACAATGTTACGAAGTAGTTTGGAGCAATCCCAACGTAATGTTAGAACACCCACACATAATATCGTGTCTCAAACTCCTGGTTTCAAGGAAAGAAAGGAAGATATAAAAATCCCTGTGGACTACTTCAAAATTGTTTGATCAGGAAGTTTCAAAGATTATTGTTAATTGTACGAATATACTAATTTCAAAAGTTGCTGTAATTTTTTCGCGCGAAAGGGATGCAAAGCAAACAGATGAAATGGAGATAAATTGTCTTATAGGACTTATTTTTTATTTGGGCGCAAATAGATCTGGTTGCCAATATATAAAAGATTGGGATCGGAACGGATTAGGTGTGCATCTTTGAGTTATCAACGATGTAAATTTTTATTGCTGTGCTTGCATTTTGACAATGTAAACGATAGGGCATTTAGGCAATAAACTGATAAATTAGCAGCCATTTGTGATGTTTTTAAATTGATCGTTCGCAAATTTCAAGACTCATATAATAAGAGAGTTTGCGACTGTGGATGAGTAATTAGTTGCTTTTCGAGGCAAGTGCTCTTTCTGTCAGTATATACCAAGTAAACCAGCTAAATACGAGATAAAAATATTCGCCCATGTAGATGCATACGTTAACTGTATGCTGAATTTAGAGGTATATGTTGGGACTCAGCCTCAAGGGCCATATAAGCTAGACAATAACCCAAGTGAGGTCATAAATGCCTTGTTGGCCGACTTTTGGGGACGGGAAGAAACCTAACTGCTGACAATTTGTTTTTAAGCATGCCACTTGCAGAGGATTTGCTGAAAAATAAGATTGCACTGGTGGGAACCATTCGAAAATATAAGAGGGAACTATGACCACAGATGGTGAATGCAAAGGGCAAGGAAGAGTGCAGTAGCATGTTTGCATTCAGAAATAACATGACTCTTGTATCATACATCCCTAAGATGGGTAAAAATGTCATTGTGCTATCGACTGTGCATAACGAAGCATAGACAGCTCAACTGGGGAAAAAGGAAAGCCAGAGATGCTAACATTTTATAATTGGACTAAAGGCGGTGTTAATACTGTTGATAAAATGTATGTGACATATAATACTGCTAGGAATACAAGAAGGTGGCCACTTTTTATTTTTTATCATCTACTAAACACACTGGGAATCAACGCATTTGTTATCCACAGAAATATTTATTCCAAAAAAATGAATAGGCAGGCATTCTTACGAGAAATAGCGAGGGAATTAACAAAGCCATACATGATACTAAAGTCTCACTGGAGAGATTACAGGCACATCATGTCGAAACACAGATCACACCTAGTTTAAAGTTCAACTTAGGAGTCAGGAATGATCACAAAAGTTCAGGAGTACAATAACACAATATTATTGCAAAGTCACAGGTTAATTATACTAGGCAATATTATTTGCCAACATGGCATTATCAAAATATTGAAAGCAATTATTAGATGAGAACGATGGGAAAAAAAATATGCCAACTCTGGCAATGACCAGCAGTTATGAAAATTCAAATGAGACTAAATAATTGAGCAAAAGGTATACAAATTATGCATGCCTCATATTGTTAAAGTAGTGCCCCAAGAAATTCACAGTATATAAAAAAATAAAAAAATTCCCTCTGTAGTTCACATTTCATAATAATACATGGATCGAGAGATATTTTAATGTATCCTAGCCCAATTGGGGCTAGTGTACAATAACCCTGGTAATTATTACCAACAAACATAACGAAATAGCATGGCTAGGTTAGATTAAACAATAAGAATCTTGTGCCATGATAACATGCATAGATGTCTGAATACCATTTATGATGCCTGGAAATCTACGTGTTTAGCAGTTTCATGTCAATTGGCCATATATATTAATTTATTTTACCAGATTTTCATCTAGGGGCTGGTTGCAATAATAATAATCATCGGGCAATGAGGTCGCTAATTCCTTAAACTAAAAAATATTAACAAGGGTCATAATCCTAATCGATCAATGTCTCTGTCAACAGGACAGGAAAAGAATCACCCCAAGTGAAAAATGAAAAAATAAAACAAAAAACAATCATCCAAAGACACTCCTCATGCTTTCATATCTAGGCAAGCTTACAAAACTTAATATAATTCTGAACATTTATATACAATGGCTGAAAAATTAGCACAAAAGCCAAAAATGTCCAACTGTTACTTCATACCAGCATTGTATTCCTTAATTTGATTAACAATGGTATATGTTAAGTGAGAATGACAAATATTACCTTATGGCCACAAAATATTTTATAATTTAATTAACACTGGCACGTGATAATTGAAACTTACTAATTATTCCTTAATGGCAGGAAAATATTTCTTAACCTGGTTAACATTTACTATATGACAGTAATTTGGGTTGTCTGTCTTTGTTGAAGAGAGAGTTACAGGAGTAATAATCCTGTCGCCCACAAAGGGTCCTTCCCATAAGGGAGAGATTTTGGCAGACACTTGATTAGCTTTCGAAATTTTGGGCACAGCTCTAAACACAACCTGTACACCTGCTGAAAAGGCTTGTGGAGAATGTCTAGCATTATATTTGCTAGCAACATGCTGTTGTGGTTTGGCTAAATTATTTAACACCTTGATCCAAAGTTCCTGCCTCAAAACTGACTTACAATCAGCTGATGCCAACTCGTTTGGCAATTCCTATTGAAGTGACAATGAGTGAGGTAGCTCATGGCCCAAAAATACCTTAGCAGGTGAATCACCCATAGAAGAGTGTTTTGCTGAGTTAAAAGCAAATGTCAGTGAAGGAAGGACTGAATCCCGATTATTATGGGTGTCACATGTGAAAGCAGATAAGGCAAATTTCAGATTTCTGTGTACACTTTCTGCATGGTTAGGCCTGGGATATTAGGGGGCAGTGTAAATATGTTTAATCCCTAAGCTAAAACACATGTCATAGAATAATTTAGATTTAAAGGAGGGTAGCATTATCTGAAACAATATATTTGGGGAACCCCAAATTTAGAAAAAACCAGCTTTATTAGGATATCAACTTCAGCTTTAGTTAATGAATTTCTAACCGGTTGGGTAATTACAAATTTACTAAAGCCATCAATTATGGTTAAAGCATAAGCATCATCAAATTGACTCACAGGAAATGGACGAACAAAATCGATAAATATTCTCTCCCAAGGATAAGTGGAGAAATTAGCAGAATGATGACCTGGGAGTAAACAGTTTCTGGGTTTAGTTATCTGACAGTCATGACAACTTTTAATCCTTTTGGAAACATCTACTCTCATATTTAACCACCAAAAATCACAGGAGATTTTATCATAAGTTTTTGCACTGCCTAAATGACCACCAATAGGAGAAAAATGAAAGTATTGGAAAATCATTTCTCTCAAAGCAAGAGGAATTACAACTCGATGCTTCTTAGAGCCAAGAGAATGGTGACGTAGTAAGTCACCTTACAAAGAATGATTGGGAATGGTTTTCCCCGACCTTATTTGCTCTATTATCTTGCAAATGTCTCTGTCCGAAGCCTGATGATGGCAAATATTCATAAAGGACAATGGTACATGTTGCAATAAAGTAGAAATATGAATGGGGGTTGGATCGGAATGGTGATCCAAGATTCTAACCCAAGATAAGCAATCAGCAGCCCTATTCTGAGAAGCAGATATATGGTGAATTGTAAAACGAAAACAAGACAGCTTTAAAACCTCATCATCCTCCTTCATACCCACATCTCAAACCTTTATAAATATTTTCCTCCTTTCTCCTTACCGTCTCTGCACCATAAAGAGCTATGCTCCATATGTAGCATTTTGATAATTTCTTCCTTGTTTCTAAATCTATTTTCTTGCTTGTGAGAAGCTCCTTCTTCTTGTTAAATGCTGCTTTTGGCATTGCAATCCTACTTCTGTTGTCCTGTATACTACTTTCATCCTGCGCTAAGATACTGCCAAGATATTTGAAACTACTTACTTGTTCCAATTTTTGGCCATTTACCATTATATTTAATTCTTTATGTTCCTTTGAAACCACCATGACTTTGGTTTTTTCGGCATTGATCTTCATTCCATATTGTTGGCCAACCTCCACTAATCTGTCTGTCATCCTCTGGAGTTCTTTCTCGTCTTCTGCTATTAATCCCTAATCATCTGCATATTTAATGGTGGTAATACTTTCACCTCCTATCATAAATCCTTTCTCTTCCACCAAGGCTTCTTCTGTTATTGTTTCTGCATAAATATTAAATTTCGCTGGTGAAATAGGACATCCCTGCTTCACTCCCTCCCATTGAAGTACCTGCTGTTTCTTCTCCTTCAACCCTGACTCTAATCTTTTGCTCAAAGTAAGGGTTTTTAAGCAGTCTTTTACCTTTCCAATCTATTCCTATTTTATTTAAAATATCCAACATTTTATCCCATTTCACTAGGTCAAAAGTTTTCTCCCAATCTACAAACCAAAAATACATGACTTTATTGACTTCTAGCGCTCTTTCTATCATCATCCTCATACATCATATAGCATCTCTAGTCCCCCTTCCTCTTCTGAAACCAAACTGATTATCTTGCAGCTCCTTTTCCATTTTACCTTAAATTCTTTTGGTTATTACTCTGGTTAGAACTTTAGCTGTATGAGAAATTAAACTAATAGTTCTGTAATCCTAACATCATTTTGCATTGTTCTTTTTCTCCAGTGGTACCATAACAACATCTAAAAAATCTTCAGACCATATGCCAGCATCATATACTTGGTTAAAGAATTTTTTGAGTTGCTTAACTCCAGAAATTACGAATGTTGTGTTTTTCCCCATAATAAAAGCATTGCGCCATTTTTTTAAATTAATTTCGGGCACTTGCCGATAAGCAGGAGAAATGAAAGTTTTAATGCTGTTAGATGGCCGCAATACCTATTAGGAATTGATATCGTTTTTGCTTACAGTTTCCTGGGTTCGACGCCAGATGCCCCGGAATATCTCCTATAAGATAGCATGGGGAAAAGGTATTCCATTGTGTATACCAGGTGTCCCCAAACTACAACCCGCAAAAGGGTTTTATCCGGCTCGTGGAAATTTTATTAAACATCATAAAATCAGTGTATCCAATTGAAAAACAGGCGCATTGTTCGCATTAGAATTTTTTCTTACATTGATTCACGTTTACTTGTATGCATGTATGCTTAGGTAATTATAGAATAAAATATTTTAAATTTTGAAACGGTTTTATTTTGATCCGGTCCACCTAGCACTTTCGTTATTTCTATGTGGCCCTCTCAAAAAGTTTGGGGACCCCTGGTGTAGACCAATCTAAGAAAAATAGAGAGCTGAAATTTTGCACGAATATAGGATTTTGCTCACAACCAACCAGAAAAAAAGAAAATTTCAAAATTCATCATTTTTAGTGGTTATTTTAACCCCATTTGTACATTTAAGTGTAGTAATTTTTATCTCGGAAACTATAATTCTTAGATACGAGCTTTTGAAAACATTTTGTAGCAAATTCTATATAAAAAATAGAAAATCATGAATAAGTTCAACAATGCGGCCACTAAAAATTCGCAATTGTTTAAAAAAAATTTTAAGGTTTGTGTATTTCCGAATATGCTATGGAACTGAATTTTTATGGTAGAATTTGTAAGAAAAAAATAGTGATTTTATAAATTTTGATATTTTATATTGTTTGGCTGTTAAAAATCCTTAAAGTTGAAACAAAGCTAGGGAGCTGATATTTTAAAGTTATTTAGAGCTTAGTGCAAATGCACAAATAAACATTCGAAAATCACGATGAATATGTTGTTGCGGCCATAAAATATTTTTAAAATTATACAATTAGATGAATATTATTTCTAGATATTCTAGGTATGTTACAATTTTAAAATTTGGTTAAAATGTGTGGAATTAGTACCCCGCAATGGAGAAAGTATAATATTCTTAACATTGTCAATTTCAAGGATTGTTTTACTCCAATAATGTTCCATAAGGAAAGAACGAAAATCAGTGTAGAGGTGAAAACTTTTGAAATGAAAAAATATTTTTTATAATGATATATCTCTTTGAGTAATTAATGTTTTTTCAAGGTGAGATGAAATGCTTGCAGAATGCAAGCACTTTCTTCTAGTGCATTATATCCTCCTCCTCTGTAAGGAATGTCTATATATGTATAATTATTTGCTTCTGCAGACGCTGCTTTCCAGTGGAGATGAGGCGCCGCCCATATTCGGTCATGTGTGGGTGCGAGAAGCAAACAAGCAGGTGTGGTCCAAGGCCTTCCTTTTGCTCAAAGAGAAGAAGCTCTACCTCTCCTGCAAGGTGAGTCACCTCTTTTGCTCCGAAGTAACACCTCAGTTGCCCCATGAGGTGAAGTAGCCTCCTCCTAATCCCCTAGCGATTATTCACCGCCCACTTTATTAATACATACTATATGTATAGTAGATTCCCGCTCCTATGGGCCATCAACTCCTATAGCTCCTGCAGATGGCTTGAAGGCCTTTGACTCCAGTTGGTTAGCATTTACCTTGTAATTATAATCTTTATGCAGCAGTAAAATGATAGTGGAAATAACGCGTTTATCTTACAAAATACCACATTATTCGTGTATTTTCTATCTTTGCCCAGATACGAAGCCTTCTGAGACAGAATTTTGATAGATTTTCCAGATCCAACATGCGAGTTTCCCACATAATATTGGCTGTGCTAGAACATAGAGATATTCCCATTTTTTCCATGTTTGTCCTAAATTCCCATGGAAAAATAAATGTTTATATGTATTTGAGATAGTCGAAAGAAAATTATTGTTTCGATAGATTCTGAATAATTGTGGTTACATAGCAGTGTTCGTCATAAGTATACAAGATTGTATATCATTAAGTTTTACTTTGTCATAATTGCCAATTAAACATAACGGTGTGCCTGAAGAAGTACTACACCTAAAAAATCAAATAAAAATTGATGAAAACAACTTTTATGTGCACCAAAATATAATCAATAAATATTAAATTCATAGCTGAATATTGCAGAAAGTAAAAATAGATTTGGAAAAATAAATGTTTTGTGACAAAGCGATATTAATTAACTTATTCTAAAATGTTAAGCTAAACAACTGTACTAGGGCCATTAGCGGTCATTTTGACCGCAGTCAGTGTTTCGCATAAACCATGTACAGGCGACCCCCACACTTACGACCTAATAAAATAATTTGCATTGGCCTCGGCTGTGTGAAACAAATCATCGAGAATTGTACTCTGTGCTACAAACCTGAACAGTGATGGTGATGAACAGCTCTTTCCCAGCAAAGCTCAGTGCAGGTTCACACAGTACATTGACAACAAGCCAGATAAATTTGGAATTAAATTCTGGCTTTTGGCTGATGTTGTGTTGAAGTACATCTGCAACAGATTCCCTTACCTTGGGAAAGATGAGATGCATCCTGCCAGTGAGTCATTGTCTGAAAATGTTATTATAGAGCTCATGGATCCTTACCTCAAGAAAGGGTGCAACATCCCCACTGATAACTTCTTCACATCAATGAAGCAGACTTAGAGGCTGGAAGCATAACAAACTATCATTGTTGGAACAATGAATCATGTGAGGAAGGAAATCCCAGATTCTATATGGACATCACAGGCACAGCTTTAGAAGAAGAGTGCAAATGATGCTACATTCACTGTGTACCAAGGAATGTAGAGTAAAAATGTTTTGGTACTAAGCACTCTGCACTTGGGAGTCCAAATACACATTGGTGAGAATAAGCTTCCCAAAACCATAAAATTCTACAATGCTACTAAGTTTGGTGTGGACATAGTTGACCAAATGTCTCATAAATATTCTGTGAGAGCTACAACTCACAGGTGGCCTGTACACGTTTTTACTACATGTATGACCTGGCAGCAATTAATGCCTAGATCATCTACAAAGTGGTCGCTGGAAAAACGATCCATCAACACAAATTCATTCTCCAACTAGTAGAAGAGCTTAGTGCAGAGTATATGAAGACAAGCCCCTGAGGCTGTGTGCCCTCTGAAAATGAGCCTCAGCACGAAGGTGACTGCAAGCAACGCCAATATCAATTGCTCTCTAAGTGCTAGAGGAACAAAACTGTTGACTCTTGTTCTGTTTGTGCCAAATGTTCAGGCAAGATTGCCAAAGAAATCACTTGTATTAGCTGCTTGCCAAATAATTGAAGGTTAGGAGTATACTTTTCATTTTCACAGATTTTATATAAATATTTCTCTTCATATGACATGTTCTGTTCCCATGTAGAGAACTGCCATCTGCAAGAATTTAATCTCATTTGAAATTCACTTCCCTTTTATTTGTAATGTATGATTTTAACAAATATTTTAATGATGGTTTTTTGGTCAAAATAAAAAAGATTAATAATATTATCATTGTTTGTGTATCTCTAAAAAAACCCCTATGCATCCATGACAAGAACTCCTTCCACTCGATGTCTGCCTCTCAGAACCATGCTAAACAGCTATTTAGTGGTAATGGTCAAAATGACTGCTCATGGCCCTTCTAGGTATGCAGGTGGATCCAGCCCTTCTAGTGTTAAACCCCCGGCATCTTCTGTGGGGCAACAGCAGTCATGGGTGTCTTATATTAAACATATGCCTTTTTATATGCTAAACTATTTCTACTTCATGGAACATTGAAATATGCAAATTTAACATTTATTCTTACGTTTCATTGCATACAATTTGATTTCATTTAAATAAATTTTATTTTTCTACTTTTAGCCAAAGATTAAAAACTTACGCAGTTTTTGCAAAAAATATCCCAAAAGACCTTAAAATAATCCTCATTTTTAATAACTCTGACTTCATTAACAAAATTATCTATTTATTGTGCAAAATAAATAATCGTCTTTGTTTCTTTTTATTTTTGTTTATTGGCAACAATAATAATGTTTACTTTCACTGTTATTTGTTAATTGGCACATCCAAGGCAGCATAAATGGTTATATGTATTTGAGATAATCGAAAGAATATGACCATTTTGTTGTATGGAAATAAATTAAAAGTAAATTCCTTATTTAGCGAGAAAAACAAATAATTATATTTATTTCTGTTTATTGGCAACAATAATAATGTTTACTTTCACTGTTCTTTGTTAATTGGCACATCCAAGGCAGCATAAATGGTTATATGTATTTGAGATAATCGAAAGAATATGACCATTTTGTTGTATGGAAATAAATTAAAAGTAAATTCCTTATTTAGCGAGAAAAACAAATAATTATATTTATTTCTGTTTATTGGCAACAATAATAATGTTTACTTTCACTGTTCTTTGTTAATTGGCACATCCAAGGCAGCATAAATGGTTATATGTATTTGAGATAATCGAAAGAATATGACCATTTTGTTGTATGGAAATAAATTAAAAGTAAATTCCTTATTTAGCGAGAAAAACAAATAATTATATTTATTTCTGTTTATTGGCAACAATAATAATGTTTACTTTCACTGTTCTTTGTTAATTGGCACATCCAAGGCAGCATAAATGGTTATATGTATTTGAGATAATCGAAAGAATATGACCATTTTGTTGTATGGAAATAAATTAAAAGTAAATTCCTTATTTAGCGAGAAAAACAAATAATTATATTTATTTCTGTTTATTGGTAACAATACTAATGTTTTCTTTCACTATAATTTGGCACATCCAAGGCAACAAATGTTTATATTTATTTTGGATAATCGAAAGAAAATAATTTATCGCAATCGATCCTGAATATAATTGCAGTCACATGACAATGTTTGCTGTAACTATTCATGCTTTTTATGCGTTCACTGCACGAAGTGCACGAATATAGGGGAGGACGTTTCTGTCCGTCTGCATGTTTAAACTCGAGAACTGCTGGACGTACTTTGATGAAATGTGGTATTTGGGAGTTTTGATTAAATTTGTAGACCAATTCCAATTTTGGTTAAAATCGGACAATAATGAAGGCCACTTTACATGAAGACCAACATGTATTTTACAGCGTACTTCGCAAGAATCTCATTAAATACTCATCCATGAGAAAAATACTGACAACAAAAGTTAAATAAAATAATTAAATACTGTGATGCTTAATTGTGACACAAAAAAATACAACGATAAAGAGAGGATAACCGCATGCAAAATGAGCCGTTGCATGTGGTTTGCTTCTGCTGATTGTCTCTATTACCGCTACCCTGCTACTCCAAATTGCCAGTGGGCAGTCATCTCTTTGTGATGTTTCCAGTGCAACATTGTCAGATTGCACAACATGCCACCAAGGGGCACTGCCAGAGACTGCCACGTTACTGTCTCCCCCTCTGGTTCTGATGATGCCCTGGTGAGGAACCAGGAACCGGGTTCTTTGGTGGTCACCCTCGTTTGCATAGAGGCTCAACAGGGATGCTGGCAGCAGCCTTCACTCAATGGTAGCTACTCAGTGATGATGAGTGATAGGTCCCTGTCAGATTGGTGGGGTCCTCGGGATTTGCTGCTTCATATGATGTTGTGACACCCTCTGAAGGGTCACATATGGTCCATCACGGCATGGCTGAAACTTGGAAGTTTTCATCATACCTGTATTGCTTGGTCTATGGGGCAATACCCACTCAAGATCTCCCAAGTTATATAGAGGGGTATCTCTCCGTCTGGCAACACCATATGCTTTCTGCCTATCCTGCTCTCCCTCATGGGTATATCATGCTTCTTGAAGGATAATGGCAAGGTGTTTTAAGTAGGGAGTGATTTGAGGAATGAAATTCTCAGATTCAACAACAGAACAGAAATCATGATTAACATCATTTAGTGTTCTCAATTCACTATCAAAGGGCAAATAGGTGGCAAAGTATCCAGCAGTCTCACTTCTAACAATGTTCATGCCAAAACGAGCAGCTGGCAACTAAACTACCCACACCATGTGACCATCGCCTGCAAGTATTGCAAGTTGGAGCTTAAGGTCTCAATTTTTCCTTTCCACTGGATTTTCTTGGGTAATACACAGGTTTTAGGCTTTGCTTGATTTTAAGACAATGGCCCACTTGCTACATGACACTACTAACAATCTGGGTTTCATTGTCACTTATTATCTTGCATGGTACCACAAACCTCATAAATACCTCATCAATGAGGCACCAAGCACACTCCTCTGCGCTGGCTGCCACAAGAGCAAATAGTTCAACCCACTTTGTGGTGGTCTTCTACAATCAGAATGTACTTCTTTCCATTTTCATCCTCAGGCAAGGGGCTGAGCAGGTCAATAGCCAGAGTTTCAAACCTTTGCCCATAAACAGGGGTCTGTAAGAGGCCTGCTGACTTCTGGTTCGTTGCCCTGTATCTCTGGCAGTCTACACAATCCTTTATGTATTCAGCAATATCTCTCCTCATTCCGGTCCAGCAGTTGCGCCAAACTAGTCATTGCACACTTTTCTCAATACCATAGTGGCCGGCTGTTGGGGAGTCATGTTACTTTTGCATAATTAAGTTCCGCTCATGTGAGGGCTGGGCCTCTTCTTCATCTTCTGCTTCAGGAGGGTCTCGGTAGAGGACTTCACTTGAGAGAAGGTATCCTCGATCGGTCCATCTACAAAAATCTGTTCTCAGATATGATGCTTGCAAAGCATGTGA
The DNA here is from genome assembly GCA_028673005.1 of Tanypteryx hageni. Taxonomy (NCBI): domain Eukaryota; kingdom Metazoa; phylum Arthropoda; class Insecta; order Odonata; family Petaluridae; genus Tanypteryx; species Tanypteryx hageni. The sequence goes on along the minus strand of CM054115.1, from coordinate 10,680,970 downwards.
TTATTTTCTTCAGCTCTGGGTCTTTCAGCTGCTGTTTCCAGATGTCTAGTGCAGAGCGACTGGGCGGCTGTATTGCAATGGTGCAAAATTCACACAATCCCTCTTCTATTGACCAATGGGGCACAAGCATGTCTGAAGAAAAGACTGTACAGGCTTGACATTTCGGGGAGCAGGCATGCTCGCTCTTGCACTAGTTATATCAGGATCAACTTCTATACCCTCTGGGGCTGTAAGGGGACCTAAGTATTTGACTCGTTTACACCAGAAGTGTCCCTGTTAGTACATAGCTTTAATTGCGTAAGTTTCTTGAAAAGAAGCTACAAGTCTTAAAGATGCTCTTTAAATGGGTGGGACAGCAAATCAAATCTAGTCCAACACGGAAGTGATCCATAAACCTTAGAAAGGTAGATGGCGCATTTTTTTTCAGAGCAAGCGTCTAAAACTAAAGGTGCCAAACGGGCAAATGAAAGCCGTTTTATCACGATCTTGAGATCACACATTTACCTGATGATAACCTGCACGCAAATTAATCGTAGACATATAAAAGGTACGTTTCGTTGCGAGGTGCACATCATCCATGCGGGGAAGAGGGTACACATCACACGTGGTAGCAGCATTCAGGCGACGATAGTCGACACAGCCGAGAACTGCCATCTTTCTTCGGTACCAACACCACAGGGGCAGACCGGGGTGACTCGCATTCTCGATAACTCCTTCCTTTAGATAACCAAATCCAGCTTGGAGAATCACTTTCTTTGCAGGCGCCAACAGCTAAGGTGGCACAGAAATCGGAGGATGGTCAACCATGTCGATATGATGCTCGGAGAAAGGCATTGATTCTCCCCCTGCTCGAAAGACATTCTGGTTAGCAAACAAAAGAGCATCTAGATGTTGTCTTTCGTTATCGGACAGCATAGCCGCTTCATTCGTGCATAAGGCACTGAGCAGCTGAAGATCAACGCTAGACCCTACCGATTGTTTCTCAAAGCGCAACGCATATTTCTTATCCGGGTATCGGCATAGCTACAGCTTCTGCCCTCAAAATTGACAATGAGTCCAGCTTTCATTATGAAGTCAATACCGAGTAAGGTATCATTATCAGCTTCGGGAAGTTCAATAAATGTGGTTGGGATAGCACGATTGTTCAAAACTACATTCACCCTGGCTACTAAAACATCTTCAGCATGCCCGACCCCGTCCGCTAGCATGGCACGTCATCTTTCCCTCTCGAAACGTTGTCATTTGGCGTGTAAAGGTTTGATTTCACTGGTGCGTCTCGCGTCTGCGTTCACCCTCGGCAGCGAGACGCATTCCACTCCTACACTATTTCATTGGCGCATCTCAGTCGTTGCGTCTGGCAGGCAATTAGCTGCGGCTGCGTCTTGATTGCTTCAGGAGCAGTCAAAACGCAGACCGATATTTACCAAAAACTAATCAGGTCTTTTGACTTTTATATAAATGTTAAATATAAAATTTCGCGTTGACCTGATTAATAGTTTTTGAGTTAGAGCACCCACAAAAAGCTATCACATGCACACACAGACATTATCGAGAAAGTGGTCAAAACGTGTTCAGGGGACCTCAAAACGTGTATTTCCGTTAAAATCTCGAAGTCGATTTTTTTCGTGAAAACAATACTTTCCCCTATACTACGTATGGAGAAAGTAAAAATATGATATGTTGCGAATTACATTGAAGGAACGTTTTTCAATGCGTGATGGAGAAGCTAATCATAGTGACTCCAGAATCCCATCATTTTGATGATACTACAGCATTAAAAAATCTAGCATTTATACCGTCCTCAGTTTGTATTTGTTTAATTTAATGGATATTTCAGATTTTTAGTTCTCCACAAAATTTTAAAATAAATAAATTTATTTTTATAACTGATATCGCTATTGATTCCTCCAATAAAATGTCTGAGTATTGAAAATGCAAAATAAACATGAATTCTATTACAACATCCTCTATGTAAATATTATAATTGTTAAATCAAATTTCAAAAATTGTTTTATAACAATTATTTAGAATTATGTTGTATATATACATTATTACTTTCTCCATATACGTAGTATAGGGGAAAGTATTGTTTTTATGAAAAAAATCGACTTCGAGATTTCAATGGAAATACACGTTTTGAGGACACCTGAACACGTTTTGACCATTTTCTCGATGATTTCTGTGTGTGTGTGCATGCGTGCGTGCATGAGAGAGCTTTTTTGTGGGTGCTCCATCTCAAAAACTGTTAATCAGGTCAACGCGAAATTGTATATTTAACATTTTTATAAAAGTCACAAGAACTGATTAGGTTTTGGTAAACATCGGTCAACCGGAAGTGGGTGTTTACTCTTGTCACTTCTCCGTTATTTTGAAATATTTGCTTTAATATTTGATAAATGTAAAAATGTATCAGAATAAATGTTGTAGGAAATTTAATTTTCTACAACCTTTGTTTAAAACATTTTCCCATATAATGCATTGTTTAATAGATATCTTATATTTTTAGCTGCCACAACCACGCCACCTACCGACGAATATAGTTAACAATTGACGCTTAGTTACCTCTTAGCAACACTCCTTTTTTCTTTTATTTATTTGTTAATTATTTTATTTATTCAATAATTCCACATACAGCTTTTTTAGCCATTTTACAGTGAAATATGTTACCAATAACAATAGACGAACACATACATCCATGCCCTAGGTGGAGAAAACCCACCTAGGCGGGATTCGAACCCGCGACCTTCGGATTGGCAGGCGAGGACGTTACCCCCGCCGCCACCGAGCTTTTTGGCTATATCCAATATCAGATATGGTTTGAGTTTATTTCCGTTCTTTGTAAAGTATGCAATTTTTTCTCAGTTTCTTAAAATATTTATTATTATGTAACCTATTTGGGATTTTTAGAAATATTAGAAGTATGGAGAAAGTCATGTGGTGGCCACATCGGATTTTTTAAAAGTTACCTCTCATTTTTACACTTCTTGAACAATATTTACGTCCATGTCGATACTTCTGTAATAAATATGATATATAATAAACTGTGGTATCTTAAGTAGATCTTGCTTTTCAGTTCAAGTATATTCCCATAAGCCATCTCTTCTACCCATAGTGCGTCATCTTACCTACCCTAGGAGGAAAGATGGGAAAAAACGGGGTTTTGAAAAATTGCTTAAAATCGTATTTGAAGCCTTTTAAAAAACTACTTTATTTTAATATAAATAATAACCGTAGAATGCATTATTATCAGCGATCTCATGATTTCTCATCTATTTTAAAATCTACATTTTTTTGTTGAATTGTGCTTCATCTCCCCTCGCTTTACCCTATCCGTCGATATACCACCAGATCTGCTCATCAGATAGCGATCGAATCTTCCCTTCCTTCTCCACTCCCTACCCTTTCACGTATTTCCCCTCTTTCAGCATTTCATACCTACAAACGGCTCCCTCTCTGCCACCCTCGATCCAGACGAAGAAGCTCCAAAAGCTCTCGCTCCTAGAACTGCGGACGCATTCTCGGAATTTCCACCTTCAAGGTATTTGAGGTTCTCTTTGTGCGCCATTGTTAGCAGGCAGAGGTCACTTCTCCTCTCTCGCAATCGGAGGAGAGAGGGATTTGAAGGGAGGGTAGGGAGTTTAGGAGGGGTGAGGGGAGGAAGTTGAGGGGGAGGGAGTTGTGGGGGAGGGAGTTGAGGGGAGGGAGTTGAGGGGAGGGAGTTGAGGGGAGGGAATTGAGGGGAGGGAATTGAGGGGAGGGAATTGAGGGGGGGAGTTGAGGGGAGGGAGATTTCGTTTTCCATGAGGCAATTAGAAACTCTTCTCTGTGAGGCGAATCGATCGAGTTGCGACGAGAGGACTTGCAATCGGACGCATCGTGTTTTCAGACTGGTGATGCGCACTCAGAAACATTTCTGGAGCATTTATCGAAATTGATAATTGTTGCGCACTCCAGTTTTGCCCATTAACCTAGATAAAATGAGAACAGATAGTCACCATTGATAGAATTCACTCGTAAAATCAGACTTTTCGCAGATGACCGTCATATATAAGGAGATACTCAACCGAGATGACCATCAGCCGCTGCAGGAAGATTTATAAGCTATTTCCGCGTGCTGTAAGTAATGGAAAATTGAAATTAATTACGGTAAATGTGCCGCAGTATCGTTCTGGAGAAATAGGAATAGAGAAATAGGTTTCGAGTACTAAATCGATACAAGGAATATTCAAGTAGCTGAGCATGCAAAATATCAAGGAGTTACCATTTGTCGTGATCTTTCGTGGGAAACGCACGTTCGTCGTGGTATAGGCGCAGAAGATAACAAGAAATTGACGTTCACAGACAGAACAGTGCGAAATAGTACAGAGAAAATACACGAAGCGTTTTTCACTAGTTAGACCGCAGGTGGAGTATTCCTCCAGTATATGGGGTCCGTATGAGAAGGGCCATATAATTCAGTTGGTGTAACAGCGGAGGGCAGCCAGATTCGTTAAATAAAAGTACAAATATATGGAAAGCGTCACATCATTATTGAAGCACTTAAATGGAGATCTCTACAAGATCGTAGAAAGTGCTCAAGGTTAAGGCTCCTAGAGAAATACAGATCAGAATTTACAGTTCAAGATTTTTTAAATTTCTTTACTGTAAATTTCAATTTTTCACCGTAGTCTCCTTTCTCCGATGTACAGATCAGAATGTCTAGCAGAGGATGTATTGGGTATAATTGAGGCTCCAACATACGTACATAGGTAGAAACGATCATGGCTATAAGATTCGTGAGATCGATTGTAAGACGGAATATTATAGAGGCTCAAATTAATACGAAGGCTTCCGCGGTGTTTTTGTACTCCTTCCAAGACTTTCGGGATTCTACCGCGTGTTGTTTCTTCTAGTGACGACTGTTTCACCTCCATTCCAGGTGACATGGAATGGAGGCGAAACAGTCGTCACTAGAAGAAACAACACGCGGTAGAATCCCGAAAGTCTTGGAAGGATTATAGAGGCTCATTCTTCCCGAGAACAATACGAGACCATAGCAGGAATGACATAACTGCGAGTAATAACTGTTATGTAGGTCTCGGTGCATTGCATCCCCTGCCACCCACTAGATTGGTGAGTTGAAGGGTAAAATGTAGATTTAGATGAATATCGCAAATTCGGTTTCAAACGTATTTAGGGGAAAACGTTGTTTCCGCCCATTCCCGCCAATCTGCGTGATACGTGGCGCACGTTTTGTCCACCATGTCACCTTTTCCACTGGATGTGATCCTTTCATTGTGGTGCTTGATGTCATTTTCTTGTCCCTCGAAGAGAGAGAGAGAGAAATTCGTCTTATCTTATCTCCATCATCTCTTACTCACTCATTTGAAGTTTGTTTTGACGAGCTCATTGTTTCAAACCGTTTTCCGCTGCACGAAAAGATGATATCACCATTCTGGACCGTCGTCAATGCGCGGAGGCAACGGACGATAGAATGTTTACAATGAACGTGGAATCTTTATTGCGCTTTGATTGATTTTTAATAATTATTCTGCAATCGTTAAAAATATTTTAGATGAAATTTCCCTTGTCCTGATCGCGAGAAGCTCTCTTTTTCTTCTAACGTGTTTTTTTCTTCTTTATCCAGGTCCAAGTGGTGGCCAAGTTTCTGCGCAACTGGAAGAACAGCAACAAAGACAAGGTGAGCCTTTCTTTCATAATGTTTTCTTTATAACGGTCGTTCTACCGTAAATAAGGTTTAATTCATGAATTTGATTCCCGTTTATTGGTGATCGTTGCTTCACTGCATTAGACTAGCTATAATTTTTTTACTGACTCAGGTGGCGCATCTTGCTAAAATTTTAAGGGCTTAGAAAATTTCCGAATTTACGGATAAAGAAAACTGTACAACTTCTTTTAGCGAAGTACGTATTTTATTGACTTTATATTTCAAACTCTCTACCTTCGAAGGTAATTATTGCAATAATATTTCCACTATATATGCCATTTTATTTCATTTTATGATTATACTACTGTAGGTTCTGTTTTCGCCATCCAATTACGATTTCTCATCAGAATTTATTGCATTACTTTTAAGGCCTTCTTTGCCAGCGAGGTGGCAGTAGCGAAACGCCTTATGGGTGCGTCTCCCCCGTCCGTCCGCATATTTAATCTCTGAAACTACCGGGCAGATGTTCATGAAATTTGGCATTTAGGACTTCAGAGCAGAGAAAATAAGAAAATCATATAAATGGTTTCCATAGCCTAATCAGGAGTGCCACTTTACTGGTGGCAAAAGGTGATCCTTCAGTCATATCTCGTCAAATATTACTTATATTCAAACAAAATTTTTAGAACTAATAAAGAAAAATATTTCTTGCCTTATACATTTTTATCGAATAGCTGTTTTCAATAGAATCAAACGAGAAAGTCGTAATTCACTTTTCACTTTTAAAATATTCCTCGTATTTTAATTGTTGTCATCAAAAACATCCTTCGTAACAACTGAAGTAAACATGATCATTGGTTTAATTTCCTTTTGTGCGCCTATAGCTTATATTCGTTGCCCACGACGAAGAAATGAACTTAAATACGCTTATTTTGGACACCGCTTAACACGAAATGTGGGGACCAGTGCAAACATTTCGTCTTAACCGAATTTCGTGCTAAACGAATTTCATGATAACCTTTTTTTAGACTGATTTGAGATATTGAAATAAGCTCGTAAATAAATCTTGACATAACAAATATGCGATGGAAACAGCACAGTAATTAGTTATAATAATGAAAACCTTATAATTTATTCATTACATATATACATAAAAAAAAGATTTTATTTTAATAATTTCATAAAAACAATGCACAAATATTAAGTATCAAGGTCGATAAAGTAGTTCAATTGTCAACTTCTTAAAAAAAAATCCGTAATTTATTTCTGTCTAGCATTCATAATGATTTTTTTCGACAAATTGTTCCAAATCATCAACCGTCTCATACAAACTGTCCCCATCTGTTTGATTTTCAAAAAACCGACTCACACTTTTTAGCATTCCACGGATATCCGCAGCACTTGGCACTGACAACATTCCGTCGTCACAGTCATTTCCACTTTCACTACTATTTTCATTTTCTTTTGTTGCACTTGATTTAACAATGTCCACAATGTCACTGTCTGTTAAAAGTGGTGTAGTGGCAATATGGTCATCCACTGCTATATAATCATTCAGCGTGATTTCAGTTGCTAATCTCATTACAGACGACACTCGACCGAAGATATCGCACAATTCACTTTCAGTAGATGTATTTACCCTAGTTTCCGTAGTCGATTCAGTTTCATCCTGTCCAGAAAACCTATCTGCTATTGGCGAAGAGGAAAATCCAGCGTGGCGAAAACAATTTTCGATTATTTTCGCTGTAACTGAACTCCAAGCAGCATACAACCAATGTAAGGAATCCAAAAGAGTCACGGGCTTAATTTCCTCATTTGATTCAATACTAGATAAATATTTCTGGAGTAATAACTTTCGGTAGTGGAATTTTAGATTTTTTATAATACTCTGGTCACATGGCTGCAATACGCTTCTTCTATTAGGCGGCAGAAAGATCAGTTTAATTGATTTCAGCTTTTCCACTTCTGGATGAGCAGGGCTGTTGTCGATAATTAAAGCTATTTTGCGCTTCTGGCGTGAAAAGCGCTTATCCAATGCCCTAACTCAGTCTGTAAAAATGTTTCCCGTCATCCAAGCTTTTTTATTTGCGGTGTATTCCACGGGAAGCTTCTTTACATTCTTGAAGCAGCGAGGATTCAGAAATTTACTGACAACAAACATCGGGATTTTTTCAGAACCGTCTGAATTGCAAGCCACCATTACCGTAATGCGTTCTTTAGATTTTTTTCCACCAGAGCACTGCTCATTTTTAAAAGCTCAAGTTTTTTCTGAAAGGCAGCGAAAAAAATCCCGGTTTCGTCAGCATTAAAAATGTCCTTAGGCGCAAAGTCTGTTAATAATTTAGGCAAGGTAGAAATTACCCTCATGTCATATCACGGGAGACGTCTCCCGACTCGCCGGAAACACTCTTAAAAATTATTCCTTTCCTCACCTTGAACCGCTCCAACCATCCAGGACTAGACTTGAATTCAATGCCCAATTCTGATCCCAAAGCGTCAGCCTTTGCCATCAAAACAGGACCAGAAATTGGAGCATTCTGGGCTCTTGCTTGCTTAAACCAGATGATCAGCGCCGCTTCCAAATCCTCGTGCTTTGCGTAGACACTTCCGTTCCGGTTCAAACATGCTTCTCTCAAACACAGATGTTATTTTATCACGATTTTTTATAATTGTTGACAAAGTTGAAAAGGGAACTTCGAACTCTTTGCAGATGTCCGTTTTGGTTCTATCACCGTTATCAACCGCTTGTAGGAGCTGCATTTTCACTTTCAGCGGTATTGCTTGTTGCTTACGCAATTTACCAGCCATTTTTTGTGGGTCTTTTATCTTTTATAAAAATATAAAATCACAACTGAAAACGATCCCGAAAAAGAAAGAAGAACTTCGCTCACAGATTCGTTACACATTCGCTAACCGTTCCACACGGAAATTCAGAATCAACGGAATCAACTGAGTAGAACTGTTCTCCGTAGACAGACAGACAAACGACTTTATTAGGGCGAAATTGAGACTATGTAGTCCCTTCTTACATTTAACCCTTTCGTCATATAAGTAATTACAATATTTACAAAATAAGAGGAATTAAATACATACAGATTTTAACAAAATACAAATTAATTACAAGTTAATATATTTGTTAGTAGATAACAGAGCATTACCAAAGAATGTTAGTTTTGTGGGTCATAAAAAACTGTGTATCGGTTATGTTTTAACACAGAAAAATTCCCACTGCGGAAAACACCTACCTCCCTATCCTATCATTGCGAGTCTAGAGTCTAGAGACGAGAGCAAGGGAGGAGTTGAGCGTATTGAAAGACGGGAAATGGAAGGTACAGTACAGATAACAATATGCACCTCCAAATCTTTCCTTTCATTCGAAGATGGTAGTTCCCAGAATTTAGTTTATTGCTGCCAAGGAAATCTCGGTAGCAACCCTCTCAACGGGGACGCATGAGTTTCTCTGAGTTCTACTAATGACCATGCCTATTGAATGAGAGGGGGAAGGAGGAGGTACAGCTGTGGTTGTGAGATTATTCATACTTTTATGTTAATAAACGAGTGGGTCGTTTCGTGTTATCCACATAATTTGATGGGGATTTATTTTCAGGGGACCGAAAGAAAATTTCGTGTTAACCGACATTTCTTGTAAACCATTTCGCGTAAAACGAACTAATATACGTTGAAATGTATAGGCACCGGTAGGGCCCGAGCCTGCATTTCGTGTTAACCGATATTTCGCGTTATCCGTTTTCGTGTTAAATGGTTTCCACTGTATACACACTGCAAATGAAAAGAAATGGGTAGTTCACGACAACCGAGTGAACATGAATGTAAAGATGACTACCGCTCATTTCAAGTTAGGTATGTCTTCAATAGTTTTCGATTGTTTAATTAACTAGTACTTATCATATATATATTTCTCTTACTTCGTCTGCAACAACTTCCACCACGCGCCACCAGACCGCGCCACTGAGCACCCATGCCGATATTAATCGTTTATTTCTCAAAAACGGTAAGAGATAATGGTTCGAAATTTTCCAGGATTGCTTGATTCACTTATAAAAAGTGATTGACGAATAAATATTTGGGAAAACGACCCGGGTTCGACTCCAGAGAATTATTTCTCATAAAGTAACACGTAAAATGGACTTTTCGATGTGCAGGCTTTTCTTCTTTTGGAAATTAAAATTAGAAAACTTTTACCTTCGATCAATCTAAGGAAAACATTTCCAAGTTTCTTATTCTATTCGTCTTTTTTCGCCTTCAGCTCGAAATCGCCCACGTTAATCGTTTTAATCGTATATTTTGGAAAAATCTTGGGATTTTAACGGGATGTTGCCTTTCCTACCAGTTACATTGTTAAACCTCAAAATCCTATTGTTACTTCCATCCATATAGGTTTAAGCGTGATTTGAAGGCTTTTATTAAGAGGGAAGGACGGAAGGAGGGGGCAGTGATTTTCATAGCAATCAATGTAAACAACATTCGTTGCGTTATTTATTTATTTAATAAAGAAGTTGCAAGTTGGTTGGCTGACCAGGTGGCAACGTAAATAAATGCACAACCGAGGCACTCGATAATATAGTCACACATACAATTACATATTACAAAACAGCATATTATCCAACACATTAATTATCTATATGTATCATACCCTGTACCCTCGGAGCCAAAGTTTTCGAGTTTCATGGTAGGCCTCCACGGCTACCGTAGCGGTCCCGGGGCCCACGAAGTCCACACCGTACTTCACCCTATCAACTCTACTTCCTCCGGCTCCTTCGTCACCTTCCTAAAACATTTACATTTTTTACATATTTTTCTAAATTGTTTAACCGATTTAGAAAAGGGATTTGAGAAGGAATACCTAAAAATCTGAAATACTATTCAAAGAGATTAAAAACCGTAATAATGAGCTAAATTCAATATTATTGAAATAGGAGCGGCATGAAAATCTAAGGAACGTGCTTGACGTTTTAATAAACAAACCGAGCATTTAAAAATTTTATGGGGTGAAGGATTGTGCGATAGATTACGGGAGTTAGGTAGAAGAATAGGGCTTGAGGACGGTTTTGGAAATAGGGAGAGAAAAAGAGGTTTAAAAGAATCAAAAAATCACAAAAATAACAATAAAAGACTATGTTGTCCATCTGTTGGTCTGAGTGTCGAGCTATTAAAACGCGAATAACTCAATCAAGGATGTAGATAGAAAATTGGCAAAAATAATCTATTCAAATATAAAAATGCTTTACCGAAAGAAAATTCACGAAAAATTTCAGAGTTCGACTCCAGGGTAATATTTCCAATCTTCGTAAGGTAACATTCAAAAATCGACTTTTTGTCGTGGAGGATTTTCTTCTTTTGGAAATTAAAATTGGATAAATCTGACCTACGATCAACCGATTTAAATTATTTTAAAGAAAAATTAATAGTCACTCATTCTATTCTTCTTTTTCCGAAGTCGCTCATTTGTTTATCTTGACAACCGAGTGCTGTGAGAAACAAAATCGGTTCATGTAGCAGATGTGGAGCCATGTCTGGGAAGACTACCTGCTCTTCGCGTTCGACCCTTATTAGAGAGGATTTGCGTCCCTCGCTCGGACTCGAGTCCCGGACCCTTACTCGGTGTAGTCTATCATCACAGCGGGTAGTGAAATTACCGATATATCGTTGCAAAATTGCAATGCTTTTTGCAAATAAGGCGGTTGAAAGTTACATCATTACATTTCGGTAAAAATACTGATTATTGGCGTTTTTTAAACGAAATACTACGATACATATCAACAAAGCTAGGGAACGAGCGAAGTAGAGAGGATCTACATCTACATTATACCCTGCAAGTCACCTTTTTGGTGGATGGCAGGGGGTGCAGTGCACCAAGGGTCCATAGTTTTCCTACGTTATCTTTTTCTATTATGGTCTCTTATCGTCCTAGGGAAAAACGATCCTCTATATCGCTCCGTTCTACAGTCGATCTCGCGAATCTTATCCTCACTGTCCTGCCTTCCGAGATACGTCGGGCTTCTGATAAGTCCTACTACCTCATTCGCAAGTCCCTCCGACATAAATTTTTCCAGTAGTTTAATTCTAGGATGCAGCCTACGTTCCTCTAACGATGTCCATTTCAGATTTTCTATTAATGATGTTACGTTTTGTTTACTATCGTAATTCCTCTTTACAAATCTAGCTGCCCTGCGCTGAACCTTTTCTATCTCGTTAGTGAGTCCCTTTTCGTAAGGATCCCACACAGATGAAGCATATTCGACCTGCGGTCGAACCAAGGATAAATAACATAATTCTTTCACTTTTTCGGAGATATTTCGAACTATTCTCCCTATAAAGGCCAGCTTTTTGTTAGCGGCACCTATCAATCGGCGAATGTGGGTGTCCCACGAGAGATCACGATGGATCGTGACTCCGAGGTATTTAATCGAGTCTGAAACTGGAATCTCTACTCCGTCCAACGAATAATTATTATTCAACGAGATACTCTTGGTTATCCAGAAGTTGATGACGCAGCTTTTCTTTTGGTTTATCTCTAACTGCCATTCCTTAAACCATGCAGAAATAGCTTCTAGGTCATTTGTGAGATACTGGTGGTCTTCCGGATTGCTTATTTCTCTATAGATGACGGTGTCGTCCGCGAAAAGCCTAATTTTACTTCTGACTACTGAGCTGATATCGTTTATATAAATTAGAAATAATAACGGACCAATTACACTACCCTGTGGAACGCCAGAGGCAACCTCCACTAAGTTCGAAGATTTCCCATCTATAACAACCATCTGCTTCCTGTGATTTAAAAATTCACGGATCCAACCAACGATTTTAGAATTAACGCCTAAGGTTTCTAATTTCGTTATTAACTTCTTGTGAGGTACCTTATCAAAGGCTTTCCTAAAATCTAAGAAAATGGCATCGACCTGCGTATTATTTTCTCCGCTTCTCAGTAAACAATTAACAAAAAGACCGAGCTGAGTATCACATGACCTACCTTTCCTGAAGCCGTGTTGACAATCGTCTAACAATAAATTACTATCAAGAAATCGCATTATGTCGCTAACGAGTATATGCTCGAGAATCTTACACGATATCGAAGTTAAAGAAATCGGCCTGTAATTTTCTGGGTTCTCCTTGTCGCCGCCCTTATGAATTGGGGTAACGTGCGCTAACCTCCAGTCGCTAGGGACCTCTGCGCGAGAAATGGATTTCTCGAAGATTATGAGAAGAAAAGGTGCTATTTCTTCAGCTAATTCTTTTAAAACGCGAGCAGGAACTCCTTCGGGGCCAGTGGCCTTGTTATGTCTAATGGAACTCAATTGCTTTGCTATTCCCACCTCAGAAAATACTATATCGTCCATCAGGTCCCCTCTTATTGCGGGTGCATAATGTACGCAATGGTCGCTGACGGCTGTGAATGCTTTTACAAAATGACCATTTAACAGGTTGGCTTTCTCTACGCTATCATGAATAACGGCACCCGAGTCATTACGCAGGGAAGGTATTGTAGGGCCTCTACCTTGGACCTCTCTCACATAGGACCAAAACGCTTTAGGGTCCTCCTTCAAATAATTATTTAATACCTTATTCCGGAAGTTAGTAAAAGACTCGCGCATTGTATTTCTCGCTTTAGCGCGGGATTCCTTATACGTCTTAACTTTAGTTGCTCTATATTCATCGGATGATGTAGACGACATATATTTTATTTTCGCGTGGCTTATTCTCTGACGCCTAAGCGCACTCCTTACTTGCTTATTGTACCAACGTGACTCTTTATTGTAGACCTTCAATTTAATTGGAATGTACTTATCGATGCTCTCTAGCATTATATCCTTGAATAGTTTCCATGACGACTCAGCACCTGATCGTTCGGTCACATCACGGAAGCCAGGTAGTATTTCTCGTAGGCGCGACCTGAAGCTTGAAAAGTTTGCTCTAGCAAATATATAAAACTTTCTTTGAGGCTTAGGGTGGCTATCGATTTTCAACTTACACTCTGCATATACGGCCTGATGATCACTTATCCCATCTTCAATGGTGACTTTGTTTATTCTTTCTGGGACGTTAGTTGCTAATAAATCTAATATGTTTCCCGATCGCGTTGGCTTTCTGACTAATTGAAGGAGAGAGTGCTCGCAGAATGTTTCGATTAATGCCTCACAGGATTCGCGTTCTTTACCTCTAGATTCGAAACATAGATTTTCCCAATCAATTGAGTGTAAGTTAAAGTCACCACCGACTATAACGATACCATCTTGATTTATCAGTGTGAGCTTTGATAATTGTTTCTCGAGACTTAAAATACAATCTACACCAGCGTTAGGTGTCCTGTAAAACGAGTATATGAACACCTTTTTGGAGCCATCTTTACCTATGCGGTACCAAACACTCTCGATATCCTCGTCACTTATCGGAATCACTGCTATCGTACTTATCGCTAACCGCTATGAAAACTCCCCCGCCCAATCTATTAGCGCGATCTTTTCTATAGACATGATAGTCTCTAGGAAATATCTCCTGACTCTGAATCTCATCCGTTAACCAACTTTCTGTGCCTATCACGACGTCGGCTTGCAGACTGCGAATAAGATGCTCGAACTCAGCAATTTTCCTACGGATGCTGCGACAGTTCAGTACGACGACGTTTAATTTCTCACTATCACTTCGCATACTAATCTCACCCTTGAATTTCTCTTCCACTCTAAAACTACATGCGCTCCCACCACAATCACTCCCACGACTGAATGGCGTCGCATCAAAATTGGAATTGCGACCCGTCGCGCCCTTTACGGAACATTCTATCAATGACCTATCGCGAAATTGGTGCTGCATGTTACGCTCGGTGTATATTCTATCATTAGATACTCTTTCGGGATTCTTATTTTCTACAAATGCATCGATTATCCCCTGACCCAAAACTGACCTACACCCTGCCCTACTCTCTAGCCTAAAAAATCCCTACTGTGCTCGAGAATCCTACTCGCTACTCTCTGAGCCGATTCGGGCGTGTAGTGAACACCAGAGTGATCCAGTGGTGCCCTGCACGATTCGATATTCGGTCGTAGGTCGACGAAGTCCACTCCCAAGTCCCGACAGAAATTCCACAGCCTTCAGTTCAGACCTTCAACTCTACTCCAAACCTCAGAACCGCGGTCAATCCTAGGGACTATACTGCAGACAGTAAGCCGCACATCGGAACCCGACTCCTCTCGGACACGAGCAACCTCAGAGGCCAAGTCCTTAAAAGAACTTAAAATCTCCTCGGACCCGCGCTTCGAGGCGTCGTTAGTCCCAACATGGGCCACCACCCGCAGCCGAGAGCAACCTGTCGCCACTACAGCTTCTCTCACCGTGTTGGTCACTTGCGGCACCGTGCCTCCTGATATACATCTGGAGAAGACCCGCTCTTCAACTCCCTCCCGGCGGGCACTGGATAACAGGGGTGCCATTACACGCCGAACGTTAGAGCTAACTAACACTAACAACCCTCCCTTCCCAACCCGACTCCCCTTGGGCCCGGCCTCCATCGAAGAGACGGGAGTGGGTACGGGCGCAATGGCCGTGGAGTCTTCCTCCGACAACACCTCGAACCTATTACTGACAGGAAGAGAGTCCGCCGAAGCATTCCCAACTCCCTGCCTCCGCAGCATCACCCCACGATCTCCGCGAGTGGACACCACTCTCCACTCATCGGATTTCCCAGCCCGAGGACCCTCAGCCCGCGGTAAGAAGACAGTGTCAACCCCGATCACTCTACCGGCTGCCGCACCCAGGCGAACCCGGGCCGCCAATTTGGCGCGACGAGCTTTCAGGGATGACCCCGCACCCCCACACGAACCAAGGCTGCCTCGGACCTTTCCACCCTCTGAAGGAGGTCCGCAACCACCCTCTCCAGCTCCGTGATTCGAGCCCTCATGGCCTCGCAACCTGCGGCGCACAAGAAGGAGGAAACGGGAGTCCTCGGTGAAGCCATCCTAAACTTACCTAATTTATATTATAACTCAAAAGAGTTACAATATAAAAACAAAAGCTGAAATGGGATATGGTTAAAGAATTTGGTCTGTTTTAAAGCGGGGACGCTCTTCGTGTAGCGTACGAGAAAGGGTCAAACGCAGGTATAAAGTGAAAGGCGTAAACAACACAAACAAGGTTAGATCACGCACAGGAGATGATAGTACACAACAACGAAAAATATAAATACTATGCAGCGTAAAACTAAAACAACCTTACAAATGTAACGAGAATATGCTAATACACAATAACTACTATGATATAAATATATATTTTATATTTATTTTGACGGGGTTAAATAGATGGACGTTTGTTGTCGAGCTTCCGCAAGCTTTTGTTAGTGGCTGTAACGCCGAGATATCGTGCAGTTGTGGAAAACAAGCAAGCATCGCCCACCGCGTTTCTTAATGCGCTTACAATGACTATTCGTTTTAAAGGTCATTTTTCATTGAGGAGATTCTCAATCCTAATTTTCCATGAGATTTTATAATCTAAAATCAACAAAGCGAGCTGAAATGCTTGCACGATGCAATCGATTTTAATCGTTAATAATAAAACATTATTAATTTTCCCGGAGAGTTCCTCAATTTCACACGTTTTCAAATATTCAACCTCGGTATGTAATAGGCAAAGGTCATGCACCCAAAATCGCCTATTCTTATTCCCCTAATCAAGGGTGTCTTCAAATAAACACTCATCCCACTCGTCGTCGAACTTGTGGAGCTCATGATTCACAGTATTTACAAAGGACAAAGTCGCCCGACTACTTTGAACCACTGTAGCCACTCCGACCTCCAGACACGATACGACCGGCCGACTTGACAGATATTCAACTGCGCGGTAGAAAGTCGGGCGAAACATCAAACTGGTTTGGTTCCTTCCGACAGTTTGAAGTGGTCTGGCGATGTCGGGTAAAGTCGGTTACGGTCGGGCGGTGCCAGTGTAGCCACTAAAACCTAAAACGGTACGTTTGATTCCACCCGACAAGTCTGAAGTCGGATCTGGAGGTCGGGTCGGGTCTGATCCGGTTGCAGTGTATCCGCTGCCTACGTCGTATTATGGGAAACGCGTGTGTTTAATTGAAACGATGTTAAGAGTCTCTCATAACAAGTATTTATTGGTGCCAACGGAATGGAAACATAACATTTAACTTCTCTCTCTCTCTCATCAATGCAGTGTGGCTTTCTTATGCAACATAATGAAGATCCATATTCATTAAATAAATACGCGCTGCAGACTCGTCATTCTCGCAACATTATATTCAAAAGTGCTTCCAAACTGTTTGATATCCACAATAACGCGCTCCATCTGATATACAGAAAGTCCCCGACTTACGAACGGAACTCCGTATGTATGAATAAATCGGGCATACGAACACCAATCCACACGTTCAAACCAGTCGTTACTCTCTAGAACTACTTGCGGCGTAGCGCCCACCATCCGCGGGATGTCCTGTTACACAGTGGTCCGTTACACTCTTACTCATTTATTTGTTCGTTCGATGATTTGGACGATAATCAAAGACAAAGCTGGAATTTGCAGCACTATTATTTTATGCTATTACTCATAGCAAATGTGCAAAATTGCTTCTTAATTGTGGATTAAATAGGCTTTTGTGGATTTGCTTGGGAACCTAAACACCACTTATAACATCGAACGAACTTTTGGAACGCAACTCGTTCGCAAGTCGGGTGCGTCATCTCTTCTTCTTCCAATGTCTTGCTATTTATTGGTTAAGTAAAAGAGAGCGAGCTTCACTGGCAAATATATAAAATGTAAGCGAAGGAAATTCTCCAAAGCCAGTCAAACTGATAAAACCCGGTTAAAAGGCCGGATAAAAACAGTGGAACCCGGATAAAAACCGGATAAAAACCCAATGCGTATTTCGGCTACAAAGTAACCATCATCAGGGGTTAAAAAACAGGGGGAAGGGGGACTTGAGAGAGGGCAACTGAAACCAAGACCAGTGGCACGCTCTCAGGTGCGTTTTTTAATTTTAATTTAATAATTTTTAATTAATTAATTAATTTAATTAATTAATTAATTAAATTAATTAAATTAATTAATTAATTAATTAAATTAATTAATTAATTAATGTAATTTAATAATTTTTAATTTTTTTAAAATTTCCCTCCCTCTTTCCTTCTCTTTGAGGGAGTTTTTAACTTAAGTTTTAGTACGGCATTTGGAGATTTTTACCTTTTACCATATCCTTTCGGTAAAAATGAACGGTCAATCTAAAAAAAAGTCCCGAATTGAATTTAAAGGGAATTAAATATTTATATTTATATTGAAGTTTAAACTTAAAAGTGAAAATTTTAAGCCTTGGCGGAGCAAGGCGCCGTCCCGGACATGCCTTAATTACAAAGATGAACTAGCGCTAGTTACCTCAAATCTAAATATTGTAGAAGAATGAATATCAATGGTTTGAGAGAGGAATGCACTTAATTACTGGTTTTAGAAGAGCTGTGTTAGCGGGCATAGTTTATTGCCTTGGACGGGTTCTGCTCTGCCTCGTGTTCTCCAACGTAGACTTTTACACATTCTTACCTTTTCAGTAGATGACTCATTCGTAAACACTCTTCGGAGAGCAGATGCAAAGCTCCCCAGGTGCAACCGAGCCTTAATGATTTAATTCTATATGCATTGATTCTTCCCCTTGTTCTTTTTCTCACACTCAAGATTTCGGTCAGACAAGGCACTTCCACGATGTCGGATTCCAAGTGTGCTATGGATGACTGAAGCGAACAAATCTACCGCACCCCACAACAGCAGTGCGGGTAATGCACATTTTGCTGATTTAGTTCGTACCATATTCCATAGAAAAGCATGCGCTTGCCGCCCCTTCCCTCTTTCCCGTCATCATATGACTTACCCAGCCCTAGCTTGCTAGATGATATTCCTAGAAAGTCAGGTGCAGACAGAGTAACACGTAATTGCCGC
This sequence comes from Tanypteryx hageni, assembly GCA_028673005.1. Classification (NCBI taxonomy): domain Eukaryota; kingdom Metazoa; phylum Arthropoda; class Insecta; order Odonata; family Petaluridae; genus Tanypteryx; species Tanypteryx hageni. The sequence goes on along the minus strand of CM054115.1, from coordinate 10,662,372 downwards.
CTTTATAAAATCGATATCGTTCCAACTTCAGCTGAGGGTGTCTTAATATTACTATTCATTCTAAGTATACATATATATATATATATATATATATATATATATATATATATATATATATATATATATATATATTTTAAATATGAGAATTTACTGAAAATAATTTTAAAATTCTAGATAAATTATTTTCCTGCGCAAATTTACTCGAATTTATTATAAAGTGCCGCCCCTCAAAAGTGCCGCCATAAGCAGCCGCCTATTTCGCGTAAGCCTAGATCCGGCCCTGCTCAGATATAGAACAATGGGATTACTATAATCGGTGCCTTAATTTAAAATAAAGTCGAGCGTATTTAAATTGTGTTATATCTGGCAATGGCAAAAGTATATGAATGATCATATTTTAGCAATAAGTATACAGAGGTTGGAAAACTCCTGTAAGGCCATTTAGTTTATCATTCTAGAAAAAATTCCCAGTTGTTGCCTAGAAACTAACAAGTTTCTCTTCTCACCAAAAGAAGAACGAATAAAATAGATCTGATGTGAATAATATGCAAAGGAAATACCTTATACGAACAAAGTAGCATCAAAAGTAACAAAAAAGTCATTGACACACGAAGAACGGACAAAAAACTACAAAATTAAACTTCCAAAACGTGCAACTACTTCCTCTGTGGAAGTAAGAACCACTCAGATTTTCCCTCGCTCCCTCCCGTTCCATCCGTCCCGTTCCCTCCCTCACGTGCCCTCCCTCACGTTCCACCTCTCCCTCCCTCCCGTTCCCTCTCTCCCTCCCTTCCTCCCGTTCTCTCTCTCCCTCTATCCCTCCCATTCTCTCTCCCTCTATCCCTCCCGGTCTTCCTCTCTCTCTCACCTCCCTCCCGTTCCTTATCTCCCTCCAGTTCCCTCTCTCCCTCCCTCCCACCCGTTCCCTCTCTCTCTCCCTCCCTCCCGTTCCCTCTCTCCCATTCTCTCTCTCCCGTCCCCTCTCTCCCATTCCCTCTCTCCCTCCCTCCCGTTCCCACTCTCCCATTCTCTCTCTCCCTCTCTCCAGTTCCCTCTAACCCATCCTCCCTCCCGTTCCCTCTCTCCTTTCCTCACTCCCGTTCTCTCTCCCTCCCTCCCGTTCCCTCTCTCTCCCTCCCTCCCGTTCCCTCTCCCTCCCTCCCGTTCTCTCTCTCTCCCTCCCTCCCTAACTCCTGTTCCCTCTTTCCTTCCCTCCCTCCCGTTCTCTCTCTCTCCCTCCCTTTCCCTCCCTATCTTCCCTCCACCAACCTCTTTCTCGTTGGCGATGTCCTTCTCCTCTGGGTCTCTGGCGCACATCGAGTTCAATTCGAGGAGCGTGGGGATGGTAGGGAGTCTCTCGTAGGAGGCAGCACAGCTTCCGCCACCGCTGCCACTACTGCTGCCTCCGCTGCCGATGCAATTGAAGCCGAGCACTCCACCACCGCCGCCACCTCCACCGCTTCCCCTGCCCCCGAGAAGAAATCCACCGTCGACACAGCCGCAATTCATTCTTTCCATACGAGACGTCGCGTCTGTCGAGAAAAACAAATACCGGAAGAAGATTTAGTCATTTCTCACACGAAATGTACATTATTAGCAGAATTTACACGAAGGAAGTAGAATAAGAAACAGCAATCCGAGACATGTTTTCAAGAAAAATGCCTTCACAAATATTTGATCTGGCTATTAAGACGGCTCATATTCTCAACGTCGTGCATATAGTTTTAGAAGGAGAGAAATAGAAAGAGCGTGAGAAAAAAAGGGAGCGGAGAGAGAAAGGAAGTGAGAGAGAAAGGGAGCGGAGAGAGAAAGGGAGCGGAGAGAGAAAGGGAGCGGAGAGAGAAAGGGAGCGGAGAGAGAAAGGGAGCGGAGAGAGAAAGGGAGAGGAAAGAGAAAGTGAGCGAAGAGAGAAATGGGATCGGAGAGAGAAATGGAGTGAGAGAGTGAAAGGGAGCGGAGAGAGAAAGGGAGCGAGAGAGAAAGGGAGCGGAGAGAGAAAGGGAGCGGAGAGAGAAAGGGAGAGGAAAGAGAAAGAGAGCGAAGAGAGAAATGGGATCGGAGAGAGAAATGGAGTGAGAGAGTGAAAGGGAGCGGAGAATGGAAGGTAGTGGAGAGAGAAAGGGAGTGGAGAGAGCAAGGGAGAGGAGTGAAAAAGGGAGCGGAGAGAGAAAGGGAGTGGAGAGAGCAAGGGAGAGGAGTGAGAAAGGGAGCGGAGAGACAAAGGGTGTGGAGAGAGAAAGGGAGCGGAGAGAGAAAGGGAGCGGAGTGAGAATGGGAGTGAGAGAGTTGTAGTGAGAGAGAAAGAGCGGAATGAGAAAAGAAGAGAGAGAAAGGGAACGGAGAGAGAAATGGAGTGAGAGAGAAAGGGAGCGGAGAATGAATGGGAGTGAGAGAGAGAAAGAGCGGAGTGAGAAAGGGAGAGAAGAGAGAAAGGGAGGGGAGAGAGAAAGGGAGCGGAGAGAAAGGGAGCGGAGAGAGAAAGGGAGCGAGAGAGAAAGGGAGCGAGAGAGAAAGGGAGCGGGGAGAGAAAGGGAGCGGAGAGAGAAAGGGAGCGGAGAGAGAAAGGGAGAGGAAAGAAAAAGTGAGCGAAGAGAGAAATGGGATCGGAGAGAGAAATGGAGTGAGAGAGTGAAAGGGAGCGGAGAATGAAAGGTAGCGGAGAGAGAAAGGGAGCGGAGTGAAAAAGGGAGCGGAGATAGAAAGTGAGTGGAGAGAGAAAGGGAGTGGAGAGAGCATGGGAGAGGAGTGAGAAAGGGAGTGGAGAGAGAAAGGGAGCGGAGAGACAAAGGGAGCGGAGTGAGAAATGGAGCGGAGAGACAAAGGCTGCGGAGAGACATAGAGAGTGGAGAGAGAAAGGGAGTGGGGAGAGCAAGGGAGTGGAGAGAGAAAGGGAGCGGAGAGAAAGGGAGTGGAGAGAGCAAGGGAGAGGAGTGAGAAAGGGAGCGGAGAGACAAAGGGAGTGGAGAGAGAAAGGGAGTTCAGAGACAAAGGGAGTGGAGAGAGAAAGGGAGCGGAGTGAGAAAGGGAGCGGAGTGAGAAATGGAATGAGAGAGAGAAAAAGGGAGCGGAGAGAGAAAGGGAGCGGAGTGAGAATGGGAGTGAGAGAGTTGTAGTGAGAGAGAAAGAGCGGAATGAGAAAAGAAGAGAGAGAAAGGGAACGGAGAGAGAAATGGAGTGAGAGAGAAAAGGAGCGGAGAATGAATGGGAGTGAGAGAGAGAAAGAGCGGAGTGAGAAAGGGAGAGAAGAGAGAAAGGGAGCGATAGAGAAAGTGAGCGAAGAGAGAAATGGGATCGGAGAGAGAAATGGATTGAGAGAGTGAAAGGGAGCGGAGAATGAAAGGTTGCGGAGAGAGAAAGGGAGCGGAGTGAAAAAGGGAGCGGAGATAGAAAGGGAGCGGAGAGAGAAAGGGAGTGGAGAGAGCAAGGGAGAGGAGTGAAAAAGGGAGCGGAGATAGAAAGGGAGCGGAGAAATGGACCGGAGAGAGAAAGGGAGCGGAGTGAGAAATGGAGCGGAGATAGAAAGGGAGCGGAGAGAGAAATGGGATCGGAGAGAGAAATGGAGTGAGAGAGTGAAAGGGAGCGGAGAATGAAATGTAGCGGAGAGAGAAAGGGAGCGGAGTGAAAAAGGGAGCGGAGAAATGGACCGGAGAGAGAAAGGGAGCGGAGTGAGAAATGGAGCGGAGAGAGTGAAAGGGAGCGGAGAAATAAAGGTAGCGGAGAGAGAAAGGGAGCGGAGAAATGGAGCTGAGAAAGGGAGCGGACAAAGGGAACGGAGAGAGAAATGGAGTGTGAGATTGAAAGTGAGCGGAGAGAGAAATGGAGTGAGAGAGAGAAAGGGAGCGAGAGAGAAAGGGAGCGAGAGAGATAGGGAGCAAGAGAGAAAGGGAGCGGAGAGAGAAAGGGAGAGGAAAGAGAAAGTGAGCGAAGAGAGAAATGGGATCGGAGAGAGAAATGGAGTGAGAGAGTGAAAGGGAGCGGAGAATGAAAGGTAGCGGAGAGAGAAAGGGAGCGGAGTGAAAAAGGGAGCGGAGAGAGAAAGGGAGTGGAGAGAGCAAGGGAGAGGAGTGAAAAAGGGAGCGGAAATAGAAAGGGAGCGGAGAAATGGACCGGAGAGAGAAAGGGAGCGGAGTGAGAAATGGAGCGGAGAGAGTGAAAGGGAGCGGAGAAAGAAATTTAGCGGAGAGAGAAAGGGAGCGGAGAAATGGAGCTGAGAAAGGGAACCGAGAGAGAAATGGAGTGAGAGATTGAAAGGGAGCGGAGAGAGAAATGGAGTGAGAGAGAGAAAGGGAGCGGAGAGAGAAATGGAGTGAGAGAGAGAAAGGGAACGGAGAGAGAAATGGAGTGAGAGATTGAAAGGGAGCGGAGAGAGAAATGGAGTGAGAGAGAGAAAGGGAGCGGAGAGAAAAAGGGAGCGGAGAGAAAAAGGGAGCGGAGAGAGAACGGGAGTGAGAAAGCCAGGGATAAAAAGATTGCGAGGAAAAGAATGCATTGGGAGTGGAAACCGATGCATGCATTTCGATAATTTGCCCTCGTAAGAAGAAAAGCGCTGAGAGGAGAGGATAACAAGTGCGGAACCAAATCCTCAGTGGTAAAGCAGAAAATTCTTTGAAGGAATGTTGAGAAACACGGAAAGTGTAGAATTTGCGGGCTGAACTACGAAAAGAAGCGAGGAAAAATATGAATGGAAAAAGACAGAGTAAAAGAGGTGAATAGGGTGGAAGAGGCAGTTATTTAGCAATTAACCAGATCCATGAAACCTATCTGCCTCTCTCTCATTCACTCTTCTCAGCGGTGACTCGCCCAGGGCTCAAACTGGGTTTCGTCTGCCTTTTCTAGGTCACAGATTGGTGCTCGGCTTTATCGACCAAAACGCTCTTTTGGTCCAGAACCAATCTAATAATAGAACGGGACCACCACAGTAGGAAGCCCAAGAAAAACGAAATAAAGATTCAGATATATATATATATATATATATATATATATATATATATATATATATATATATATGGATGTCAACAAGGTGTTGGGATGAGGAAACCCAGTGAGCACTCACCAATCAGACGACTTCAGGTTGGCGAGGCCCCGGGGATGTCGAAGCGACACACGTAAAATAACACAAAAACACAGAAACATCACAAACGTAAAGCTTTCTCTGGACACATGGACCCGACTCGCTACAATCCTTTTTACAACGCCTCTCATCCCACCCCACGAATTTTCTTTTTTCAATTTCCTTTGTTCCATACATAAAATTAAATCGTTTTACCAGAAGCTTTTTAGAAATAGTTAGGAGTCTTTAAAATTTTCTCGCACTTTCTTAAAATATTTATTATCATGTAACCTATTTGGAATTTTACAAATAATCCACGCATGGAGGAAGTCATGTGGTGGCCACATCAGATTTTTACTAGTGGAGACCCGTTGAAATTTCAACGAATGACGAATCAATCAATGAACCAAAATTGTGAACAAATAATTACATTAGAGTAAAATACACGAATCAAAGGAAAATAATGCATTGCAAGACTCCTAACTATTTGTAAAAAGCTTCTGGTAAAACAATTTGATTTTATATATAGAACAAAGAAAATTAATGAAGATAATTCAAAATGTCTTGCGTCACGGCCTTTTTTAACAAATTGTTTTAATAAAACTATAAAGCGAATTCACCTTAGGACATCAACTGAATGTAGAAATTAAAGCATATAAGGATCCTCCAGTTAAGAAATGTATTTTTATCCTTTTGAGAGAGATACCTAAGTCTATATCAACCTTTCTTAAGGTGTCGGCTAAAATAATTAATTGCACGTGAAACTAGATGAATGCAATACTGTTAATTGCAATTACTGCAAAAGTATCTCTTGAAATTTTTTAAAAATGTTTCACCGAAGACTGACAGAATAAAAACTTTTCACTCTCGAAAGGCAAGTCTAAAAGTCGACTTTTACGTGTTATCATAGGGGAAATGGACTTGAGTACCTTGGTGTCGAACCTAGGACCTTTATAGAGATTTCTTTTCGTCATCATCTTATAATATGCGAGTGGATTATTCAGGCCAAATATATAAAATGAATCTCGTTCCATTATCGAGTTATTCGCATTTTTATAGCGTGACAGAGGGAGTCACAAAGGGACCTAGGGTAGTAGCCTTTTATTATTGTTAGATATCGCCAAATTACCAGAATCTAATGCACCACTGTAAAGTAATGCGATAGACATCACTTCTTCTCTTCGTGATATGATAATAGGTCGTTGATTCTGAGTTTTGAAATAGATATATATTGTTATATTATGCATTTCAGTAATTGCTGCTAGTTCTAAATTACCACCATAGATTTTCAACGTCTCGCGCGAATAAACAATACATATCTTTAGTGTTTACGAGTTTTGAAACATCTCCAGAACCACATGACTCAATTATGGTGCAAAAAACTCAGTAAAACATTCCCAGTTGTTACATACATATTGCACAATTTCTGATCTAATTTCCATGTCTCTCTTCCCTTCGACAAGAAACACTTAGTGAAAAAATTGCCCTTACCAAGAACGGTCTGCACGACAATATTTTATCCATCATCTACAGAAAACATGTTCATTACAAATTTGGAACAATAAATAACTTTATATTCTGAAGAAGTTTGCGAATTGAGTCCTTAAACTTTATTTCAACTAATAGAGTTCTACTGCGGGAAATTTTAGGAAACGTCAAAAAATCTATACCATAACTATTTTGAAGAATTTGTTTGCTTGTTTGTGCATTTAAGCAAGAAGGTGCCATTTTAACAGCAATAAAAAGTTAAGCAAAATGGGAGGGTTTTTAAAGCGATTTGAACTACAGTTATTATTTTAAAAAATGTTTTTCTCTTTTACTTTTTCCCATTTAAATAACTCGGATATGCGCGTATTGTTGGATTAACAATCCAGGCGACAACCGTTATAATACCTAATCGTTTCGCTTTAAATAATGACCTAAGAAATCCGGTCACGTTCAACTAATATGAACTATGGAAAGATCTTATGCTTTCCTGGCGAATCGATGAGGTAAAGAGTTCCCGGGTTTCCGGCCAGGTGAATATGTTGTCAATCTACGTTTCGGCACCTTCCTCAAGTGCCATCTTCAGGGGTCTCCTGAGTGCCGTTTGTTTGTTTGAATGCCCAGTCAATTCGCCTCTCTTACAGCACAAATGGATATCTCAGAGGTAGTGCAATGAATAACCGGGGAGGGAGGAGGGAAACCCGGTGCCGGCATTTGCCTGCTATTACGAAGAACACCAGGGGGTCCAACAGCTTAACGTCCCTTCCGAAGGACAGAACAGCTGAATTTGCGCGGACTCCTCAAACTACGCAAACAGGGGGCCGGGTGATCTTGAGAAAAATCCTACTCGCGCAGGATTCGTACCCGATGACTTTTTCAAGCATCGGGCGAGTAGCAGCCAGCGTCCTAACCACTACATCACCGGCACCCCCTCCTGAGTGCCGTACCATTCTTTCGTCCTTGTATATACACTACCCGGGTATTGGAGGCTCGTTCCCCATTGGCTGTTGGGTCGGCCTATGGCGTTCCGTGATTTTGGGGAGTATGGGATTCCACACCTTGCTGAGTGGGAATACCGTGTCCCTGTTAATGTTGTTTTTCTCAATTCTTATTTCAATGGCTTCTTTCACCAGCCTATCCCAAAAACCGTTGGCCTTGGCAATCACTTTGGCCTCCGTGAAGTTAATGCGATGGGCTGTGGATATGCTGTGCTCTGCTACTGCCGACTTTTCTGGCTGATTTAGGCGGATGCACCTTGAATGTTCTTTGATTCGCGTTTCTATTGTCCGTCCCGTTTGGCCGATGTACTGCTTGCCGCACGAGCAAGAGATTTTATAAACTCCGGCTGTTTTGAGGCCTAGTTGGTCTTTGTTCTGAGGTAGGAAGCTCTGGATTTTTGGCGGCGGTTTGTGTGCCACCCTGATGCCTTGTGACCATAGGCCGACCCAACAGCCAATGGAGAACGAGCCTCCAATACCCGGGTAGTATATATACAAGGACGAAAGAATAGTACGGCATATTTTGCTCGCCGAGAGCCCTGCTTACTGGTCTTCAGTTTACTGAGTCCATAAGCCGGTATTTGCACTTTACGTGCTTTTTGATTCAAGCGTCCGCCGCACGTTACTGTGGCGCTCTTGCTGCGCGGGAGTTCCGGGGTCCGCATTGCCTGGTTGTTACGATACAGTGGAAGGCTAACCTGTTCCTTCTTCTCACCTGTCCCGTATTCGAGTGGGGGCTGGTCTTCTGCGACCAGTCTCCGGTTGTTCTTGGCCCTGAAAAGGGCCTAGATTCGAGTTTTCCGTAGGGGAATTGAAAAATTTCCCTTATGGAACGGCACCCAAGCGGGTCTTTGGATTCGGTTGCCCTCGTAGGAGGGAACCTCCAAATTGACTCGTGTGCTAGGTCGTCGTCGCTTTCGAGCGACTCCTCGTTCGGTCGAATCACCCCTACGCAGTACAAGGCGTTGTGCGCCAAGAAGGCGCCGGTTGCTGCCCCGGTCGCCATCGAGGCCCTCCCTTCCACTTCTGCCCAGGGTCAGAGTAATAATGCATCCCACGAAGGCTCCTGCGGAGTAACACCCGCGGTAGTACCCCTTCCGCTCTCGTTGGTTAGGGTATTGAAGCACGCCCACTCTAAGGGTGGCCCCGAAGATGCCCCGGTTGCCAAGGGAGAGGTCCTGCCCTCTTCAGTATCGGCCCAAGGTGCAAAAGGCCGTCGCGCAGACCGGCATAAACGGCCCTTGGTAGGGCCATAAACCCACCGCCTCAGAGGAGGCGATGGAGGTTAAGGAGGGTGTCCGCGGCAAGCGGAAGAAGGCCGCTTCGGCAAAAAAGTTGCCCCCTCTCCAGCTGAAGCCTCACTGGCAGCGCGTTTGGCCCCGATCCTCGGTGCTGAGGCCGTTTCCAGCACGGACGAGGACGGGGATTTCACCCCTGTCACAAGTCGCAAGGCTAAAAGAAAGAAGTCTTCCTGCCCTCCTGCTGGTGAGGGAAAGGGTTCCGCCCATGCGGGGCAACGCCCCGATAAGGGGGGAAAGTCGAAGGTCCGCGTGTCACCGATTACGGTGTACGGGATCCTATCTCACAAGTGTATCGCCGCCGACCTTGCTAAGGTGTGTGGCGATGATTTTGAGCTGGAGGTTCGCAGGGCCTCCACCAGAAACATCGTTCACACCCCAGACCACCACCGTGCGGCAACGAAGATCCTGGACGAAGCTGGCGTCCAATACCATACCCAGCTACTGGAGTCTGCCCAGGGAATGCGTCTTCTGTTGAAGAACGTTGGGAGGGCTATTCCCCGGAAGATGTCGCGACTGTCCTGACGGCCAAGGGCTTCATAGTCCGAGGCGTCCGTCAGATGACGGCCGTAGAGGATGGGAAGAAGATTCCCATCGGCCGTTTTGTTGCTAACCTGGAGAGGACACCTAGGGCCCCTCCGGGGTCGGCCATCAAAAAGATTTGTCACTGCTCGGTTAAGATCGAGCAGTTCAAGAGCAGCAGGGGACCGTTGACCTGCTACAACTGCCAACGGTATGGCCATGTGTCGCACGCCTGCAGGTGCGACACCAGGTGCTTCCGGTGCACGGGACTGCACAGGGGATCTGACTGCCCCAAGCCTCTCGATGAACCTGCAAAATGCGCTAACTGCGAGGGCGACCACCCGTCCTCCTTCAAGGAATGCCCAGTATACCTTGAAGCGCTGCAGAGGTACGAGGAGGGGCAGAGGAAATCAGTGCAGAAGGCGTCTGGGAAGGCACCTTTGCAGTCTGAGTCTGCCCTTCTCAAGATGAAGGTCACTCCATCGGCTAAAGTGGACGCCTTACGTCCCTATGCCGCAGTAGCTGGGTGCACTAGCAAGTCGACCCCGTCGGCGACTGTAGTTACGCCGGTTCAGCAACCTGCTGCTGAACCAGGCAGGCAGGCGGACCCCCCTAAGGAGCCGTCTTCTGCCCCCGAAGCACCTCTTCGGCCGACTCCTGGTCCCGTCGTCAGAGGGGAGGAGCCGGTACCTCAGAGGACCTCCGCCAACTCTCTGCGTAAGCAGAGACGAGGGGCTATGAAAGAGCTTGAGAGGGAACGGCAGGAGACGGCCGCCCCGGCCGGTGTAGTAGTGGAGAGTGTGGCCCCCAGCAAGGGCCCCGCCACGGCGCGTCTTCCCTAGGTCGCTCCCATGGATTTTGAGGTCATTCGGTCGGCAGAGACCGTAGTGGCCCCGATACAGGGCCCCAAATGTAGCACGCCGCTGAGCAGCGCGCCGGAAACCGCTCGGTCCGATGAGGACCCCGATTTCTGGATCACGGTGGCCATGATTTGTAAGGCGTTGAGGAAGTACATCTCCTCAACGTCCGGCCAACTCCTCCTCTCTCTCTTGGAGGAGTTGGTGAAGGATCGCGTCACTAGGGGATGTAGCGTCATGGTGCAATGGAAAAAGCCTGCGGTGTTAAGGAGAAGACGGAAGAGCTCCGGGCGTTCCTACAAGAAAAGAACGCCATCTTGGCCGCCGTGAATGAGACCCACCTCCGCCCGTCGGACGTCTGGAAGATCCTTGGCTGGGTGATATATCGCTCTGACAGGGTCGGCCAGCGTGCGACGGGTCCGGGGCATGGTGGGTCTGCCCTGCTCATCCATCGGTCTGTGGAACATCGTCCCTGCTTGGTTCGAAACTACAGATCGATGGAGGCTGTATCCGCCGACGTTCGGACCTGTACCGGGTGGGTCAGGGTCTCCTCGGTGTACTACCCACCGAGGAGAGCGTGGGACCCGGACGAGATAATGGACGTCGTCGGGGATGGCTGCCCCTCAATCGTCATTGCGGACTTGAATGCCAAACATCTCAGTTGGTATTCTAGGATCCCCAATCCGAGGGGTGCGCGGCTAAGAAATTTGGCCGATGAAGAGAGGCTCACGGTCCTCGCCCCGAACGAGCCGACCTTTCTGCCGTCCAGGGATGTCCTCGATGTTGCCGTTGTCTGCAATATCAGGGCATCCCTGAGTATGCATGCTGTCTACGACATGTCCTCAGACCATAATCCGACCCTGCTGCTTCTGGGGAACTCGCCTGTGCGAGTACCACCATCGCAGTGCCTGGACCTTGCTCGAGCAGACTGGAAGCACTTCCGTGAATTCATCGCGGAAAGGCTGCCGGTTGTGCGTACACCGCCTAGGACGCGTGAGAAGGCAGACCGAATAGTTGACCTCCTCACATCCACCGTCCAGCAGCCCATGGACGCTGCGATCCCGAAGGTGATCGTGGCCAAGGGTATACACATCGCCCTGCCCCGTGGCGTCAGGGACACCATCACCTGGCGCAACAGCGTGCGGCGGCGGTGGCAGCGCTTCCGCAATCTGGATCCAGTTGGACTCCCTCAACATGACCGTCAGAGACATGTTGAGAGACGTGAGTTCGGACGCGTGGGAGTTAGATCTCTCCACGCTTTTCCTGGAGGATCAGTCCATCTGGAAGACTTGCAGGAGGCTATGCGTAACCCAGCGGCGCGACCCCCTGATAGTTCAGGGGGACTACGTCGCGAGGTCTCCAGAAGAGAAAGCCGGGCTCATGGCGGAATACCTGGAGGGGGTATTCTGTCCTAACCCGGCTACAGCTGAGTCGGATTTGGTGGAGGACGAGATTGCGGATGTGATGGGGACGCTCGACCGCGGTCCCCTGCCTGAGTTCCCTCAGTTCTCGAGGGACGATATCATTGCAGTGATTCGTCGCTTCGAGACGAGGAGGGCTCCGGGGGACGACGGCGTCCCCAATATCGTCCTGCGACAGATTCCTGTTGCTGCAGTAGAATTCCTGGCCGCCATTTACAACGGGTGTGTCGGGATTCCATACTTTCCGTCTGCCTGGAAGAGGGCAAAGGTCATCTGTCTCCCGAAGAAGCCGGGGACGGAGGTCGGCCCCGGAGACATCCGGCCAATCTCTCTCCTGGCCGGATTCGAAAAGACCTTTGAGCGTCTTATCCAGAAGCCGCTGCTGCACTTTCTCCAAGAAAAGAACATTCGCCCGGACGAGCAGTTTGGCTTCAGGAGTGGGCACTCCACTACCCAACAACTGGGTAGAGTGACGCACTTCGTCACCGACGACTTCAACAGGAACCACGCGGTCGCGGGGACTTTCTTCGACATCTCGAAGGCCTTCGACCGCGTATGGCATCCAGCACTCCTGTTGAAGATGGTTCGACTTCAGTTTCCAGCTTGGATGGTGCGACTTATTGAGTCGTACTTGCAGGGCAGGACGTTCCGGGTGTTTTGGCTCCGGGTGGGATCGGAACTGCGACGCATCTGCGCCGGCGTTCCGCAAGGATCCGTCCTGGGGCCGATACTCTTTAACATCTTCACCCAGGATCCCCCCAGGAATTTTGGGTGGAACACCAGTCTTGCCCTGTACGCTGACGACGCGGCGCTCCTTTCGCGTTCCAGCAAGAAGTACGCGGCTGTGGAGACGTTACAATGCGCCGTCGACGATCTGTCCTCCTGGTATCGTCGATTGCGTATTGCGGTTAATCCCCCCAAAACCAGGGCTGTCGTCTTCCATTCTGGAAGAGGAGCGCCACCTGGAGTCGACCTGTCGGTGATGGGGACGGTCGTCCCCTGGATCCCAGAGGTCACATACCTGGGAGTTGTGCTGGACCGGAAGCTTCTCTGGAAGCCTCAGGTTGAGAATGTCCGCCGCAAGGCACTCGGAGCGTTATCAAGTATCCATCCGATTCTGCGCCCGGATGTCTTGACGGCCGACACTAAGAGACGCCTCTACCTGAGCTGCGTGAGGCCCATCATCACCTATGCAGCTCCGGTCTGGTCTGGAGTGTCCAAGACCACCTTCTACAGGCTGCAGGTAGTGCAGAATAATGCACTCCGGTTGATACTTGGTCGTGGTAGATACGACCATGTCGACCGGATGCATTTTGACGGAATAGTGGAACCCCTGGACATCCTCTTGCCGAGGATGTCTAAGGAATTCTACTGCAAGGCAGCATTATCGACGCACGAAGAGGTGCGAATGCTAGGCTACATCAGGGCTAGGTGGTGGGATCGTTACAAGCGGCCCATTGCCAGCCTTGATGTGCAGGATGCCCTCGCTTCAAACAAGCGTCCTCGCTTGTAGGGAGGAATATATGTCCATTTATGGGCTATCGAAGTGCGCTAAGCTAGTTTTTAAGAGTAGTCTCGCATTAGCAGCTTAGCTGGACATGCGACGTGGCCAGCCTCAGGCTGGAAGATCATGACATCTGGCGTGTTTTCTGTCTCTTCGACGCCCCCAGCAGCCTGCCAACTTGGTCCTCAACTTGGTAAGTGGCTGCTGGGCTTCCTTCAGCACCTTGTTGCCACCCTCATCACTACATTTTCGTTTCGTTAAGTTTATATATATATATATATATATATATATATATATATATATATATATATATATATATATATAACCGAATTCATTACGCGTTTGTGGGAATCACAGATTCGATGTCGGTGTTTAATTGATACTGATCGTCTGTTTCGTTAGCAGTAATTGATAGTGATCGTAGTTATCTGGTTTATGAAAACGGATGTCTATAATAAATCGATCACAATGAGCTTAACAGTTTGAGAGTTGGATCAATTCACAAGGTATTAAATGTTTGGTAGTCTTGGTTCCATCAACACTAAATCAGCATAAAAATTTATGGTGTAATTGGTCCAGATCGACTATCGAGACTCCCAAAACAAACGCCTTTCTTAAATTGTGCGCACATTTATATTTTTTGTTTTCAAAGAAGTTCGCATAATGCTTCTAAAATGAAATCTTATATTTTCAAGACAAGTGCAAATAATCAGCTGCCTCGGCGCATGTGGAACTGAGAGAGAGGGAGAGGGGGGAGGGAGAGAGGGAGGGAGCTGTGGAGGGAGGGGGGAGGAGAGAAGGCAAAATGCCAAATCGAGGCTAAGACGAAGAAGGAGCAGCTGAAAACGCGAATTGGCTCGTTTTTGACACTCATTGGAACATATGAGTTGAGGCAGAAATTTGAAAGAACTGGATGTAAAAGTGAGGATTTAATGATTCGTTTACGACGTTTGTTAAGAAACAGATCCCACGTGAATAATGTTTTCTCCTACAACATTTGTTTTAATTTTCAATTGCAAAGCATTCAATTCCGTCCTAAACAAGGGAGAGAGGCTGGGAGCCAGGGCGAGGTGGTGGGGGTGAGAGAGAGAGGGGGGAAGGAGGGGAGGTTTGGGAGGGAGGATGGGATATTCGGAGAATGGAGAGGAGGGGAAAAGGAGGAGAGAGAAGGAGGAGGAATGGAGGAGGTAGAGGGTTCGTCACCTAAGAAATAACTCTTGGAAGTTTTGGCACAAAGAAACTCGTGGAACCTTAGCAGAGGACATTTGACGATGAGAGGGGGATGGGAGCGTTTCCTCTCTCTCGCAATCCTTGTCCCTCCCAACTCCCTCATTCCGTTTCACTCGCGGGTAAACCCTGTTAGTCATCACTAAGGATTACAGGGTGGCGAAAAATGCAATATGAAGAATAGGAATCGATAACCACTTCGATTATGTCGAGACAATCTCAAGGTTAGGATTCAGTTTGTTTCAAAAGGTTTTTATTTGCCGAAGGACACATTTCAATTCAACATGTTCATACGTATAGTTTTTCTTATCTTATACGTGTGCCTGGTCGGAAAATCCCTGTTATAGGCTGAAGGCCTCTTCAGGGTTGACTCAGGTGGCAAGTATATTTTTTATTTAACCATTTGGTGGTCCATACGATATTTAGTCTAAGCTTTCTCCGGGGGTGACTTTTGCCTGGCATTCGCCCTAAGACGGAAGAGAAACCAGACAGAACCTTCCGTAGGCAGCCTTATTTGGGTTGATAAATAACAGTAATATTGATAACAACAATAAAAATATGTATAAACAATAACAATAAGTAATAACAATAACATTGGATATAAATAAATAAAATCTTTTTAACAGTTAACGAGGGTATTTGATAATATTTAAATAAATACCTAGTTAATGATTTTGGATTTTAACATTGACTAGATTCATCATCGGTGGGTCCTCTTTTTTTTCTCCTTCGGCTGTTGCAGGGGCCGTCCATCTTGAGGGCGTTGGTGGGGAGGTATTGGGACTAGGGTTCGAGTGGGGAGTCACGGTAATAGAGGTGTATGGAGTCTGCTATTACCCTGCCAGGGAAGTGGAGTTTGTTTTCTGTCCTCCTTAAGGTGGTTAGGCACCGAGCGTTCCTCTTAAGTGAAACGGCTGTGGATTTGCCGGCCTCTGTAACTGAAACTCGTCGTCGGTAAAACTTGACTTGAGGAAGCGTCTCTTTGATATGGGAACTCGCCTTTGCCGCTCGTAACTCAGCCTCTATATCAGTGCTTCTTATACTTTCAATTGTCGCGACCTCATTCGTAGTTGTGAATAATTCGGAAGGTCGCATTTGAAGTCGCGACTGCTTCAACGGGCCGCATGAGCAGTTATAACAAAAGTTACCTAGAGATTCTTTGGTTTCGTATTAGTAACAATCAAATCAAAATAATTCACTAGCGTTAAAACTTTCCGAAAATAGGCATTGAGACTATAATTTTACTGAAAATATGAACTTGTTTATATTATTAGTACCGGCTATTTTTCATCATAGCTTCGCGGGTCACATAAATCGCTCACGGGGGCCCGCGGGCCGTATGCTGTCAACCCCTTTTCTAGCTCATACACACACGCGTTATTTTTGCCACACAAATACGCGTGATCAATTTAGTTTTCCATTCGAATGTACTTGTAATATTTTATAACGCTAAATTACGAAATTTGGGAACAAAAAGAGCAACTCAGCCGCGGCGATTTTTAAAGCTATTTAAGCCAATATAAGTAATTTCTGCACCACATTTAGTTTAAAAAAATATGTGGATAGTAGACATCATTAGCTCCGTTTGTATCTTCTTGTTATGTTTGCGAAAGACTTTCCTAATCGAATGCTTTTACCTTCACTTCTCGGAATTATCATTAGACCATGTACTGCATTTGATACCTCTCCTCCTTCCGGAGGGTCAAAAACACGCCTCTCCTGCCCCTCCCTCCACCCCCTCCCTCCACCCCTCTCCTTCTCCCTCCCTCTCCCCATTCTACCTCCACTCTCCCTCTCCCCTTCTTTCTCCACCCTCCCTCCCTCTCCCCCTTCTCCCTCCACCCTCTCTCTTCCCTTTCTCCCTCCACCCTCTCTCTCCCCCCCTTCTTTCTCCACTCTCCCCCCTCCCTCGCCCCCTTCTCCATCCTCTCCCTCTCCACTGCCTCCCTCTCCCCCTTTTCTCTCCACCTTCTCTCTCCACCCTTTCCCCCTTCTCTCTCCACCCTTTCCCCCTTCTCTCTCCACCCTTTCCCCCTTCTCTCTCCACCTCCCCCCCTTTTCTCTCCACCCTCCCTCCAATCCCCACCCCTCTCCAACTCCCGCTCCCCTTTCGCCGTGTCATTCACCCAGCTGGGCCTCTTGCCTCTTCTCGCCTCAAAGGAAAGCACACTTCGCTTCCTAACCCTCCTCACCCTCTTTTTCTTAACTCCTTTCTATGGCACAGTGCCCCCTACTCCTCCTCCCCTAATTCTCCTCCCCTACTCCTCCTCCCCTACTCCTCCTCCCCTACTCCTCCTCCCCTACTCCTCCTCCCCTACTCCTCCCCCCTACTCCTTCCCCCCTACTCCTTCTCCCCTACTCCTCCTCCCCTTTATCCTCCCCCTTCTCCTCTCCCTCAGCTTATCCATTATCCCTTCACTTTCAAACCACTACTAGATTCGATTTAATCTCGTTCTCTTCCCATTTTCTCTGTTGATTGGTTACATATTTCACGCATTTCTAGCGATCTTCTTCATCATATATTTCGGAATTCGGTTTACCAACTCCCTCCAGGACGATGCCCGATTCGCACTTTTTATTCGCGTAGTCTTTCCCTTTCTTACCATTCGCGCGTCGGTTTGTCTGCGCTCATACCGTCGCTATCAGGGAAGATGACGCACCATATGCCCCACAACTGTTTAAGCTCCAGTTCTGTGGTTTATTATTCGTTCTTTGCACGAAGTGAACGCATATAGGGGAGGTCGTTTTAGTCCATCCATCCGTCCGTTTGTCCATCCGTCCGTCTGTCCATCCGTCCGTCTATCCGCATGTTTAAACTCGGGAACCGCAAATTTGGTGTTTGGGAGTTTTGCAAAAATTTCCAATTTTGGTTCAAATCGGAAATTAATTAAGACCACTTTACATAAAGACCTACATGTATTTTACATCGTATTTCACAAGAATTTTGTTAAATGCTCGTATGAGAGAAAAAATATTGACAACGAAAGCTAAATAAAAATAATTAAATACACATTTTTGTGAAATAATTTTTCTCGTAAAATGCAAGGTTTACGGTAAATTTAAAGAGAAGGAAAGTAACGTATTTACGTAATTATAAGATTTCCGATCCTTTGTTCATTCAACAAAATAATAAAAATTTGATAACTCGGGAACCGCTGGACATATTTTCATGAAATTTAGTATTGGGAAGTTTTACTAAAATTTGTTGCCCACTTGCAGTTTTGGTTAAAATCAGACTACAATAACGACCACTTTACATGAAGACCTTCATGTAGCTTACCATGTATTTCTGTTTCAACTCGAGAACCGCAGCACGTATTTTGATGAAATTTGGTATTAGAAAGTTTTACTAAGGTATCTCGACCGACTCTAATTTTGGATAAAATCAGATTACAATAACGACCACTTTACATAAAGACCTACATGTATTTCACAACCTCCTCTTTTTCAACTCTGTAACCCCTGCACGTATTTCGATGAAATTTGGTGTTGGGAAGTTTTCGACCACTTACATGAAGGACTACATGTAGCTTACAATGTACATTTTAACTCGGGAACCGCAGGATGTATTTTGATGAAATTTAGCATTGGGGAGTTTTACTAAAATTTGTCGATCTCAAAGAACGTATTTGGAAACTCTTTGTACTCCGCTATGGATGACACCTTGCCATACATGTGTTTTCAGGAGGCGAACTGCTTAGCTGTGTTCTGAAGGGATTTTCTATGTCACTTCATTGACGCACGAGAGACGCTTATTTTCGGAACGGGCGCTTCACGAAATCGTTCTAATGAGCTCCAGGAAGTGGCGTCAAGCGTCGCAGCGAAAGAGTATGGTCGAAGGACCTCCTCCACCGCTTCTCTCCTCCCCTTCTCTCCTCCCCTTCTCTCCTCCCCTTCCCTCCTCCACCGCTTCTCTCCTCCCCTTCCCTCCTCCACCGCTTCTCTCCTCCCCTTCCCTCCTCCACCGCTTCTCTCCTTCCCCTTCCCTCCTCCCCTTCCCTCCTCCCCTTCCCTCCTCCACCGCTTCTCTCCTCCCCTTCCCTCCTCCACCGCTTCCCTCCTCCACCGCTTCTCTCCTCTCCATTCCTCCTCTACCGCTTCTCTCCTCTCCTTCCCTCCTCCACCGCTTCCCTCCTCCACCGCTTCTCTCCTTCCCCTCCTTCCTCCACCAACTCATACAGTAATAATGTAATTTATATTAAACTGAAACTTTCGGACACGATTTTAATATGCAAACGCTTTACAATTTCAGCTTACGTCTATATTTAATATAAATAACCGCCATTGATTTGGCTGTAATTTATTGAAAATCTCCAGTTTATCACTTAATTATAACTATTTAAAAAAACACCGAGTTATAGACAGAAATGGATATGTAATTGAGCCATGTGGGCCATACATCCGACGGAGAAGATCGCTGTTATGTATGCCTACAGGTATCAGCTGTGGTGTGGAACGATCATTTAGTCATTTACGAACTCTAGAGAGGAATAGATTAACTGAGGACATTCTCCACATGTAGATGATGCTCTATGTAAACAATAAATTGAAGTAGAATCTGTTTTTTACTGTATGGTAGTTAGGATAATATAACGTGTACTGGTTAAAAATGTTATTTCTACGCATTAATCCTGTTTTAACCCTAATTCTTTAAACATGCAATTGCTCTGCTTTCATTTAAACCCGATATAACCCGATTAGTTTAAAAAATTTAAAAACTCGATAACTACCCCTCGACTGCGATTTTATTTTTAACCCGAAAAATATAATTCCCTACTCTAACCTCCTTTCGCTCCACTACAAAATCGCCGCGCCGTCTCATTCCCGCGACCTAATGCTCACGGATACTCTGTAGACCAGCATTTTCCAACCTTTTGAACTCCGTGGACCACTTTAGAACCCTTTCAGGCCCTGCGGACCACCTCATTACTTACGCTAACCTACTTACTGTATCTACGTTTGAGAAAATACTTGGTTACGTAGTTTATTTGACCATTTTCGAGTACACATGTAGGCAAATTCCAAACGGCACAAGCACTTTCAGCTTATGAGGTATTAAGAGTATGTGTAAGTTACGGTTGGCAGAGAGGTGGAATCGGGGGATATGAAAAAGTAAAAATGCTCAAGTAAAAACGCCATTAATGAAACTGTTCAATACCTGTGATAGTGTACAATTTGCTTATTTTTTCCCAAAAAATAATCCAGCTAAATATGAGGTGCGGCTAATAAAACTAATTTTGATACCTCCGCGTTCCACTAACTAAACTTTCACTCACCATTGGTTGGGCAACGCTGCTCTAGACTAACATCCAATGTCAATACACTTTTACCTTCCATTGTTTAAGTTGCATAACAATTCGTCTCAAGTGTATGCAGTCTTAATAGTTAAAACCATCGCGGACTCGCGTGCCTTAGTTTGGTGACCCCCGTCCTAGATAACGAGGACCAGGGCCGTACCTCGGGCCGACCGTGCACCCGTAATATTCCCTCCGTCGCAATGCTGCCCACCAACACCCAAATCGACGACTCCTCTTTCCATCCTCTCTTCCTCTCCTCCCCCTCACTCCATGTACAGTACATGGAACTTTTTAGTCTCAATCTCGTCCCAAATAAAGACCACATCAATCAATCAATCAATCACCTATCTCTCCCCCCTCTCTTCCTCCACCTCTCTCTCCCCCATCTCTCCCTCCCCCTCGCGCTCTCTCCCTCCCTCTACCCCTCCCCCTCTTTCCCTCTACCTCTTTCTCCCCTCTCTCCCTCCCCCTCTTTCCCCCCTCTCTCCCTCCCCCTCTTTCCCCCCTCTCTTTCCCATTCGCCAGAGTCCTTTTCCTTGGCCCGAGTCCCTCGGCGACGCACAGGCGTCTCCTGCCAAGGTATTCCCTCTCCCGGGAATACTTGGAAGCGACGGACGCTTCCTTTGATCGCGTCTTTTCGACGCTGGTGACAAGAGAGCGGAGAAAATGGAGAGAATGTCGCCGTAGAGAGAGAGAGAGGGAGGGAGGATTCGAATCCGGTTCGACCCCATCTTCCCGTCCAATATGGCGACGGGGAGAACTTTTCTCTTCCCGAGGAACGCGAGCAGTACTCTTTCCCGTTTGTTTTTATTTGCTCTCGATTTGTCGGCTTCGACGCGGGGAGACTGTGATTTTCGACCAAACCTTCCTTTCTTCGACACCGCCTCCGTTTCGTTACTCATGTTTACCAATACGCTAATGGATTTCGATCCCTCGTAATTACTTTCTTTCTACCAATAACGGCAGTATATTGGAAATTAATAGAGCCGCATTCTATATTGTATTTGCAAGCGTGCCTTATTCGGAATATTCTCCAGCACTCGACGAGTAAAAAATATATTTGTTTCGGCGATTATTTCCAGGGACAATACGCGATGAAAAGGTCGCGGCTCGTAATTATTGTTAAATTTTGGGGTTTTTCTGCGCTTCCAATGTCGTCCGAATTCGCGATTCCCTCTTCTTCTCGACGCCGCTTAAACTTTCCGACCGCAGAAATTATGCAAATGTGGCGCGTTATTTTTCGGCGATCCACTCGTTTCGGCGTGCGCGTATCTTACTCTCGTAGTTGAGGCATGTAATGGAGTTGGTGTCAGTCGATTCGATGTGGCGTTCTTTCAACATGGCATCCTCTTATAATAAGAACACATAATTTCCTGATTCGGGAAAGTTCGATCGTAAGGCGCGTAACGTCGAGTAAAATTCGTGTGCGCAATGGCGAAATGTGACGCTCCCAGGCTTAAAAAAAGTGATCGCCATGGATAGGTCACGGTATGATTTCTAGGTCGTGTGATTTTTATCCTCGGGGTCCGTTAGAAAATAATAAATCCAAGAGCGCTCGGAGTCTTTGGTATGAGGATTCATGATGCTGCCGAGCCTTCCTCGGTCACCAAGAAACACTTATGAACGGCTGCGTATGCATTCGGAAAAGTTACTAAAGCCATTCATCTATCAAACTAATGACATATGGCTTTCTTCGAATTAGAATTATATGAATATTTTTATTAAATGCTAAAACTAACGATTCTCTAGAAACTGACTAGCATTTGATGCCACTGATGTTAGTGAGCATTCCAAACTTTAAACGCTTTAACGCCGCCCTAGGCCAACCCAAGGCTAACCGAACCCACGGCCAACCCAACCCACGGCCTTTTGAGCATTTGCACACGTGTCATATTTAAAGCTCATCTGCGTCGTCGAGTGCGTTTAAGAGTAAAACCCTCATGATCTAGGCGAAATGAACGGGTAAGAGTGGTGGGTTGCAAAGATTAAGAGGGAGAGCTACTCTGGGCGTTCGCGAAAGGATCTGTCAGAGAGGGGGAGAGGTGGGGGCGTGGAGGGAGAGATGGGGCATGGTGGGGACATCGTGAGAGAACGTGCAAAGCTTTTCTTCAAGCATGTTGAATGGGGTGGGAAGGGGGCGTTAGCGTGAAGGGTGAATGAAGGAGGTTCAAGGAGTCGAGAAGAGCCCTCACTTTCCCCAATGGACAACGGACGCCTTTGCATATTCCTCTTTACTTGGACTCGCTCAAAAATAGCTTAGGAAAAAGGTAATTGGCGAGCAGGGATGGGGAGAGGGAGAGAAGAGAAAGGAGGGAGAGAGATGAGAGGGAGGAAGAGGGAGAGAGATAGGAGAGGGAAGGAGGGAGAGAGATACGAGGGAGAAGGTAGAGTGATAGGAGGGAGAGGGAGGGAGGAGAAAGAAAAGAGGAGAAAGGAGGGAGAGGAAAGGAGGGAGGGGAAAGGGGGGGAGGGGGAGGGGAAAGGAAGGAGGAGAAAGGAGGGAGAGGTAGGGAGATAGAGGAGAGTAGAGGTAGGAAGAGAGGGAGGTTCTCTTCCCGTTGTACACTCGCAGCGTTACCTTTCGGCCGTAATCCTTTGTTTATCCAACGCGCTGTGTATCGCGAAATTTGTGATGTACCGTTTGTTTTCATTTTCGCCGCGTCGCGCTCTGCGCGGTGTCTCCTAGAGAATTAATCTCCGTGCCTCGTGTTTTGCCTTTCGTCTCGTTCGTGGCGTAACGCTTAAGTGGATCATTGCCTTTTAAGAGTGGTTTTGGCTTCCAAAGGCATCCGAGGAAGAGAATGGAATACTAATTTTGAAACGCATTATTTCTCTTTATGACATCAGTGGCTCATATATACGAAAACGTGCTTTATTTTGAAACTAAATTATCTATCATTTGCGGTGGCGAGGGATCTGCTTCGGTTCCGTTAATGGCCCCCGGCCTCGTCTGGCGGCTCGCTTTCCTCGTTTGTTTTGCGTAAAGATCTTTCGTTACACCAGCTACAGTTTGTCATAGTAATTAAAATTTCCAATTGTTAAAGAGTTTCGTTTGTTCGGATTAAAAACTTGTTATCCCACCGAAAAGTATTCGAATAAGCTTCATTATTTCGGAGATTCATCCATTCATGATTCAAGCTTTAAATAACTCTGAAACGCATTTACTGTAGTGATTTTCTAATGGGAAATTGGGACATAAATGAGAGTGGCAGACATCTCCAAAAATTGTATATATTTCGGAATTTACTCTCAGTAACCTTCCATAATACAAAATTTGAAATATGTACCATTTCGAGAATTATCTTTCATTTTATATCTTACATATATTCTGGAATCATTCAAGAGGCAGCTAATGAATGTTACTCTTACAGAAGAAATGCTTAAAATTATCTTTTTCAGCTATTCGGTTTAAAAAGAAGCAATCGTCGTTAGTCGTCCATAATTACTCGTTCATTTCTCCGTTTGTTAAGTCCAAATAATGCAGACTTTGGCAACTTAATCACTGAGGCTGTTTTGCAATTCCGTCGACGTAACTTTCTCTATGATCAAACCGCACATTCTCCTCTGTTTGCACGCACTTCTTAAACCTGCCGAAAACGAATGACTGTAGCGTGGGGTCGGGTCAACCAACTAGGCGATATCCGGCCATATATTTTCGCAACGATGTGGTTCTTTGTACCTCCACATTGTCACTTGTCTCCCGTCAATTCGATATTCTGTGACAGCCTCTTGGCAAATAAAGCGAGCAAAGTCAATTGGACGATGTCACTCCAGATGGGGTCTGTCCGATAGCAGTCGTTGTTTCTCGGCTGCACCTCTCGCTTCTTCCTCAACGGCTGCTTTCCTCTTCCTAGAGATTGACTCCTCCTTCTTCCGATCTTCCTCTTCCACATAAATTTGTCATGCGATGCCTGTTTTCGTCCTCCTGTTCTCTAACCACCAAAAACCGAAACCCCTTCCCCGACGACGAAGTTGGCGCGCATGGACTTGCTCTCTGTAACTCACGTGTTATGCAAACGGTCCTCTATTACAGCGATCCTCCTCGAGTCCAGGTTTTGACGCGCTAAATCTAGAGCTCTCCATTGCCGAACATTGCGTATTTAACAGCAATAATCTTCCATCCGCAAACATGAATTGTTTATCAGCCTTCATGGATTTCATTTTATTTTCGAATAAATCATCAAAAATATACTTATTTAAGCGCTAATTGCGGTGCCTTGGCAATTACCGTTTTAATTTGTTTTAGTATTTTGCCTGTCGCGGCAATCTCCCTTTTCCTTCGTTTCACTTTCAAGGTCAAATAGCCTATCTGAAGGTTTATTTTAAAATCTTTTTTAATTTCCATTTTGTGACTCACACTATGAGTGAATTTGATATTTCATTGTCAATTCTTACTCCCTAAAATCGAGTTCAAAACGAACAGGTAAAATATTCGTCGGTTGGAGTAAAAATTTGACCCGTGAGCCAGATTTGCCATTGGCGCAATTTCTTATTGTAACTTAGTTTTTAGTGAAGCAGATTGCAAAAGGAAAGAATGAAGAAGAAGCGAGTTAGTTGTTGATAATCATGTCCGACAGAAAGATGGCGGTGGAGGCGTTCCTGGCACCGATAATAATAGCATCCAGTCCGGATGCACGGATTTTCGTAATGTGTTAACAGCCCCTCCTCCCCCTCCCCAGGCTGACAGAGAGAGTTGCCAAAAGAGAGTTTGGAAAAAATAATTTGAAAATTGAGAACGAAACAGGCGCCATTTTCCAAAGTCCTATCCTTTTCAACTGTGGCGCCACTTGTTCGGAATGACTGCGAATGTCGCTCAGCACATTCTCCCTGTCCTAATGACGAACCTTGGTCTCCTCCGCTGACACTCCATTCCTCTATCAGATGGAATCTCATGTGGAAGAAGTTACTCTCGCAGCCCATATATCCCTTTATCTATCGACCAGTGGCTCCCCCTTCCGTATCTCCGCAACATTTTTTCTTGTCGCGTAATTTTGTGCGCGTGAGCTTCCATACCCTGGTAATGCCATTTTTGCAATAGTCCCTTTCGGGGAAATTTTCTTGTCTTTGTAGTACGAGTAGTACATATATTACACGACCGTGTCGATAAGTCGCGATAAAACTCGTATTATTGAAGGGGCAGTTTCGTCAAGTTGGAATCCACGGATTACTATGTATGTGTGGATTGTCCAGAAAGTTCGTGCCGATTTTTTTGGTAAAATAAACACAGCAAAATTTTCATTTTAAATATACAGTCAAACTCCGACTTAGCGCCGCCATCACTAACATTGGCGTTAAAGCGGGAGTGGCGATAAATCGATGTATATGCTTGCTCTATGCAATCATAAGATTAAAGTTCTCTTCACAACCATTCATGGGCGGTATGGTGTGGCACTTTATAGGGAAGCGCTAAATCGGGTTTTGACTTGATTTTGAATCAACAGTATATTTTCCCTTGTATGCCACCTCTTCCCATCTTCCATCTTGATAAAATTTGGGAGGTTTACAGACAAAGAAGTTTTTACGTGATTTTTGAGGCCCTCAAATCTTTGAAAGTTCTCTCCATTCAAATAGTTCTGAAGTGACATGAATAGATGAAAATCAGAGGGTGCAAGATCGGGATAGTAAGGAGGATGAATAACAACTTCCCATTTCAGCTCTCTTGGTTTTTCTGCGTCTTCATCGCAACATGGCGTCGAGCGTTGTCCTGGTGAAAAAATGTTACCTTTCGTATTAGTAAGTCCTGGACGTTTTCCAGCAATCGCCAGCTTCAAATTCTCCATTTGGAGGCAGTACTTATCGGCCGTGATGGTCTCATTAGCAGGGCCGTGCAAACTGGGTGGGGGGATGCGTCAGGTGCGTTAGCCCCCACTTCGGGGGCCCTGTAGTGATCTTGCAAAAAAAGATTTCCAGGCGTTCTGTTTTTTTATTATTATCATTCGATGCAATTTTTGGTCTCACCCTAATCTATAATGCCAACTTTGGAGTTGAGATGTCTCTGTAGCTTTCATCTGATTGTGAGTGCCAGTATCAGCTCTAGCAGTTGGTCGTCCCACAACTGAACCCCTATCTCTACTCTAGTTATCCTTGTCTATGGTCGAGGTGTGTCACATGTTATTTTATGTAGTTGCTGATTTGAAGGTTATGTACTTTTATCAGCGTTATGTTATTCGTTCCGTATTGTATATTTTCTTTTCAAATTTAGCAGTATGTCTGAAAAACGAACAGCCGAAAGAAAATTTTAAAAAGAAACAGGAGAAAGAGTGAAAACAGGTAAAAGTGATATTTTAAGCTGGTTTAAACACCAGAAGATGGTCAGAATTGTTCACAGGAGGAAGTGGACAACAATGTTAACAATTTATTTTAGGATTCTGCATTGGCCGTTATAGTGGGAAAAAATAAAGAAGATACGTCTATGCCGACAGCAGATGATTCCGTGTTGCAAAACTGTGATGAACTCATATCCGATAATGCCAATACAAGTGATATAATAACAATTAGGTAGTAACGATCCGGCCAAATGGCCTATAAAATGCGCTGCCGTTAACGGCAGGGTATTTTAGTATATATCATATTGCATTGCAAAAATTAGCAATTTCACAGCAAATATAAATTAAATTTAATCTATTTGGAATAAAAAATACAGTAAAACCCGTTTAAGATGCTCTTGAAGGAATCGAACGGAAACCGCGTTATAAGCGGGATAGCGTTATAGATGGGATTTGACAACATTGCGTTGCTGACACTGTACAAAACAATTTTAAAGTTTTTTATGGCGCTTTAAAATTAACAAGTGTTTTACACCATCATAAAACGAAAAGGGGGCTTTCAGTAAATAATAGTAACTCAAATGTATAAAAAGATACGCATTTTATTCCATTGCTTAAAAATCTGTAAAATAAAACAGCAAACGTAAAAAAAAGCTTTAAAGTAACATAAGACACGTATGTTTAACTCTGTATGCCTACCCCCCCTCCTCCTCCCTCGACCCTTGTAGATGCGGACAACTCAAGTTTGCGACGAAAGAATACACATCCTGGCGACTTTGCTTTCCCCTTCCTCCGCCTCTGAGCTCCGAGCTCGGGGAAGGTGGCCTCCGCCCGTCTCGTCTTGGAACAGATTGGTTATCAAATTAGATTTGGTACTTAAATATATGCACTGCAACAGTAATTATTTGCTTAATAAACCCATATCCCAACGATTTCCGTAAGTTTGATCTTACGTATTTAGAATAGGTATATTACATTATGGAGGTTTTGTTAAAATATATATGCTAATCTTTGAAACATAAAAATATAATTTACTCTTTCAGCTTTCTCCAGAAATATATGCATTATGTCAATGTAATGCTGACATAAGTCATAAACTAAAATACGAAGCAATAAAATTACGTACATATATATTACTAGTACTTAGATTAAAATGATCTTCGCAGACAAATACAGTTGTACGTTCCGATATATCAGATGCGTATCTCCTAATGGCTTTCAACCACAATATTCTCCGCTTCTTATTTCTTCCCAAGGAGCGTGAAGAACAATTTTCTCGGGGTTTTAATCGTTGTATTTAAGCAGTGAGGTACCAGCCAATACTTATAACCAGTGCTGTAGTGGAGGGTATTACGGTGGTATACGCCATATACCCACTGCTTTTTCGAACAAATGGCTTATATTCTAGCCTTATGAGAAATTATACAGGATGAATGAAAAAACAACTAATTACTCCTTTTTTCGTGGCCCCAAATATTGAAGCTGCACCTGCAATTCTTGAAAATCTGCGGCCCATGAAGAGATTTAATACCAATATTATAATACTACTTTTGTTTCGATTGATTGAAAATAAATACTGCGCTCATTATTTTTTCACTTTTTATATACATCACTTAATTGAAATAAAATTTTCAAAGAAATTCAAAGTAAGGCCATACGTTTTCTCCTGCCATCGTAACATTATAGTCATGTGCTCTTTAAAAAATTGGGTAAGACCCCTCCTCCAGCTGAAGTTTTATTTCCGTATATCCTCGGCTTTTTTTACGACTACAGCACTGCTTATAACCCTTCTAAAGTTCCACAATCTCCATTTTAGCTACGATATCAGGAAAAGCAACAGGACGAAGTATCAAAACCGCGTGCTTTCAGTACGGTCGTAAGGCATGCGATGACGTCACGTACCCCTTGCTACTCTCTCTCCAACCGGGATGCCGTTCTCGCGGGATATTTAAGTTATTTTTAATATTTTTTTCATAATGAAGACGATTTTAAAAAATGTTCACAGGGAATAATTAAGTCAATTACGAAGAATTCAAAAAAACATAATTAAATATTTTGACAGTTCCCCATTCTGTTCATGTTTAGTCGTATCACATGTTAAATCGCTCGAAATTATCCTTTAAGGTCAAAATTTATTTACGTTTTCCAGGCGGCAATAAAGCTAAATTTCTTAATTTTTTTCCTCCTCAAAGGGAGATAGCCACGTAAAAATTAAGGCAAGAAAAGTCCACGCCGTGGCGCGCCGTAGAGGAAGAATAGCCAAATTCAAGATAAAGGGTACAAATGGATTAAATATAGTCTATGAATACTTTTAAAGTGTTTCAAATGATTTTTAAGGAATATTATAACATTGTTATCTTTTACCATTAACATTGAAAGATTTATCGCAACATAAATCAATACATCGACTTAAATTTGTTCGGTAACCAAGTTGTTGTTTATTGTTTACATTTTGGCTGATAGTATTGACATAATCCACATAATTTTATTGCTGCTTTAAGGGCTTTGGTGGATATTAAGCAAGACGTTAATGCGTAAATATATTAATGATAAAAATTAAAATACGATAGATAAAATATTAAATGTTAATGTTAACATCGCTTGCGTACTTAAGGAATGCTGTTCTCGCGGGATATTTAAAAGAGTTATTTTAAATATTGTTTTGCATAATGAAAACGATTTAACAAAAAATGTTCACTGGGAGTAATTAAGTCAATTACAAAGAATTAAAAAAACATAATTAAATAATTTGACAGTCCCCCATTTATCATTTTACATTTTAATTCTTCGTTTCCTTGAAGGTCAATTATCTCTATCTGTTATTCTTCTGGAATTTGGTCTATATTGTCATCAAATGGGGAAGAGAAAATGCGCAAACATTCATTAAATTCCATATTGATCGATTTGATAACCTCAGAAAAGGCCAAATAAGGTCCTCCATTGGAAAATGAAAAGATTCACCGTTTTTTAGCTCTCTCTTGCATAACTGTAATTTTACTTGATAAGCTTTTACGTGCGATTACAAATTGTGCATAAACTGACCTTCCTTTTGCAATTTTTAATATAACTCATTGAGGTAGGTTGACATGTCAACAAGAAAAGCAAGATCGCGTGCCCAGTCGTCATCGCTAAGCTCTGGAATCGGTTTTCCTTTCAGTTCCATAAAAGTTAGAATTTCACTCTTCAGATTATAAAATCTTTTTAACATAGTTCCTTTGCTCAACCAACGTACTTCACAGTAGTAAATAATACCTCCATATTCAGCCTCCAAATCCTCTAGAAATTGTTCGAATTCTCGGTGATTCAATGCTCGTGACTTTATAAAATTGACGGTCGAAACGACTATTTTCATTACTTGCGAAAATTTTACTGATTTAGCGCACAAGTTATGATGGTGAATTATACAGTGAAATAAAGATAATCATTTGGTTTTTAAATTCAGTGATATTTATTCAGATTTGATTTTAGAAATTAAACCTACTTTACTTCCAATCATTGCCGGCGCGCCATCTGTATACACACCATGAAGTTTTTCAAAAGTAAGCTTATATTTAGCCGTTATTGTTTTCAATTCATGAAAAATATCACAACCTGTCGTGGTACTTTTCATTGCATGAAGTCCAAGAAACTCCTCTGTTATATGAAAATCAATATTCACTCCACGTACAAATACTGCTAATTGAGCTATGTCAGAAATATCGGTACTCAAATTCCGATACAAGGTCTGTCGAAGTACTTTCTATATTGGCAGCAAGCTCAACGATCCGCCTGGTTACGGTTCTCCGGAATAAACTTATGTTGTCAACATCAGTTTTCTTCTCAGGACACAACATACCGAATATCTATTGTATACACTCTTTTACAAATTCGCCATCAGAATAATTTTTCGAATATTTTGCAATTTTTTCACTAATAACAAAACTTGCACGCACAATGGCATCCGTATATTGAGACCTCTTCGAAAACGAATGCACCCTTAAGTTTCTCGAATTTTTCTTGTCTTTGTTGGCCTTGATAACTTTCATAATTAGAATGTTTACTGATATAATGTCTTTTAAGATTATATTCTTTAACGACAGAAACTGAACAAATCAAACACACTGGTTTATCCTTCAATAGTATAATAAAATGTTGTGTAGTCCATCTTTCTTGAAACACTCGATGATCATCATCTACTTTTCTTTGCATTGATGCCATTTTAGGGATAAAAACGTGATAGGAATAAAGCAATAAATTTCACTAAGAAAATACGACGCGCACCAAAAAACAAACTTTGGGAGGAGACTGACAAAATAACGTGATACGCGATACAGCCACGGGCGCGCATGCGCGCGGCGACAACAAGCGCACTGCGCAAATCATAAGAGAATCAGGGTTCAGAAGTAGTAGGACGATAACTCATAATGCGAATTATTGTTTGTTAATTCGATAGCGTACTTATACAAAAAGTGAAATTCCAAAATTATTTCCAGAAAAATAAATAAAAATAGTGTTATCAGCGAAGAAAATTCCGCGAGCCACATTGAAAGTGTCCGAGGGCAAGATTTGGCTCGAGGGCCACAGGTTGCCCATGGCTTCTTTAAGTGAATGCGTGGAATCGGTGCTCGTGCGCCATCTACACGAATGGCATCGTGAGTGAATTCTCTTTTTTATATAAAAATGAAAATGTACATTTAAGTACATTTTTTAACAAAAACTTGATCCTCAACTTGGTAAATGTCCGCTGGGCTTCCTTCAACACCTTGTTGCCACCCTCATCACTACCTTTCCTTTTCCTTAAGTTTATATATATATATATATATATATATATATATATACACAGTCAAACTCGTTTATAACGAGCACGGTTGTAACGAGTTCACGGCTATAGTGAGCAAATGCTACCTCCAAGATAAGTTTACGAGCATTTACATACAAATATTTCACGTATATAACGAGCACGCTTCACGGATATATCGAGCAAACTATGACCACTTCTCAGTCTCAAACACGGTGGCGGTCAGCTCCTTAAATCCTCATAGTGACCCAAAATATGTAACCTTGTGTTCTCGAGTCCAGCCTCTACACCCTATCCATCGGGGAGGTTAAAGACCGCGGCGTTGTTGTTAAAAAATAATCCCCTCGTTCAAACCAAGAATTCCCAACTTGCAGGTACAGTGGCACTCGCGGAGGTCCTTTGTCCTCTCCTCCCAAACCCAGCTCTTTTGCAGCCAGGAGGTTGTGTTTAGAAGGGGGTGAGGGGCTGAGGGCATGTACAATGGCGCCCACTCCCGTCGCTCAGCCGAATGCACCCAACACCCTTTCCCACGTAAAGATGGGAAATCCCACGTTTAATCCGTCTCCTCATTAACTCTTCCTGGAATTGGTATGCTCACAGTTTGCAAAGAAAGTTCGTAGCGTTGATCACAAAAATCAGTTGAGATTTTGCCCTTGAACGAGTAACATGTCCGTACATAAAAGGAAGTGTTTGTCTATTCGCGAAAAGGTTGATATTATTCGAGAGTTAGAACGTGGTAAAAAAATGTTGAAGTGTGTAAAAAATTTAATTTATCATCGTCTACGGTTTCAACCTTATGGAAAAACAAAGAAGCGATTTTATATGCACTAGAGAACAACCTAACAACGAACAAGAAAATGAGGAAGTGCGACTTGGGTAGTGATTAAGGATGCAGCTGTGAGTAAATTTTATATGTACGTATGTTTACTTTAAATTTTCTAGTTTATTCTCATTTTTAGGTTTTTTCATAAATTTACTAAATAACCTTTCTGTTTATA
The DNA here is from genome assembly GCA_028673005.1 of Tanypteryx hageni. NCBI lineage: Eukaryota > Metazoa > Arthropoda > Insecta > Odonata > Petaluridae > Tanypteryx > Tanypteryx hageni. The sequence continues at coordinate 10,630,672 of CM054115.1, read as the reverse complement.
TATTCACTTTTACTTCTTATGTCTTATTTCACCATACGCATGCATGCTTTTGCCTTCACGGATATTAAGTTTAACGGCTATAACGAGCAAAACTAAACGGTCCCGTGGCGCTCGTTATAGCCGAGTTTGACTGTGTGTATATATATATATATATATATATATATCAAATTTATCGAGGAAATTTAAAATGAAGTGCCGTAACTACCAATACTCGATTGACTGTAGCAAATGTTTCTGAGGTGGCATAATTCAGTAAATTATTTTGAAAATTTCTATTTCTTAGTTTTATATATTCACTCATCATTCAAACGCCTATAGGAGATGTCTCGATGGACTTCTGTTTTGCAAGAGAAGATGAGAAATGTTCCAGTTAATAAATGATTGAATGGAATTCAGAGTAGGATCTTCTCGAACAGACGGAAAGTCGGGATTTAGAATTCGAGAGTCAAGACGCTTTCGAAATTTCTAAGAGTGCGGAATAGATACGCGAAATCATGAGGCAATGCCTGTATTTAAATTTAAACACTCAAATTTTTACTTTTCGATTGCATGCAAAAATCATTCCCTCCCTATTTAGAATCATGAAAATTCGTGCGAAAGGAAGGAAGATAGAAGAGGGAGGGGGAGAATAGGGAGAGAGTGGAGGGGAAAGAGCGGAGAGAGTGGAGAGGGAGTGTGGAGGGGGAGAGAGTGGAGGGCAGGAGAGTGGAGAAGGAGGTGGAGATGGACAAGAGGTAGAGAACAAAGGGAGTAGCACGGAGGAGAGAGAGTGAGGGGGAGGATAGAAAAATGGCGGAGGCTTTTTGAACGCTTGTAACTAGTAATGCGGGGAAGCAGGCTAGCGAGTGCGTTTGAGGTCTACGAAAAATATTCTTTCTGTTTATAAATACATATAGGTCTGTCTTCATTAGAGAGCGATATAGCGTTTGCAGAGAAATTTCCCGAGAGAACATTTTGCCATCGACTACACGAAGGTCAATATACAGGATAATAACCGCAATTAATAGCAAACCCATTATCGGAGTTCGCTAGCATGGGAATCGAACTAAAATAGAAAGTAATGGAGGCAGCTTTAGATCAAAATATTCTTCTTTTTCTTCTTTCGCCTCACAAACATCGCCATCTCAAAAATCTTTAAGTTTCCTGTTACATCATTATGTACACTAAAATTTTCCTTTTCCACATCTTTTCTCACTCTCTTAGGTCACGCTCATTCTTAACGTTTCTCTCTCATTCTTTTTGTTTCCATATTATACGGTCGTCACTCCGGCGAAATAATTCTCGCAAATGTAGGAATCGAATCGCGTTTTCCCTATCATTTTAATTATTTGTCGTTCGTTGCGGTTCGCGTTGTTCTTCAGGGGAGTAATCCTGCAAACTTCGAGCTAGACGCGTATTTACTCAAACTCACACGTTACATTTGCTTTTCAGAAATCCACACTCTGCTGTAAAACGTTTCTGCAGTACGCTGGGAAATATTTCCCTCCAAATGGTATCGACCATTCGAGGGAACTCTCATTCAACTCGTTCGTGGAGGGACTGTTCCATCGGACGACTTGAATTCAGTTACAAAGCGCCTCAGGTTATCCTTATCCAATTTTTTTTGCTGTGACCTAAAATTGTACAGTTATGCTACGAATTGTTTATCATGTTCTTTCATTCTTATGTTTATATGGGGTCGTTTAAAAATGGAACGGAATTTATATACATTTTCTGCTTAGTGCTGGCGAGCACAGGGGGACGCAGTCTTTCACCCTCTCGCATTTTAAGCTCTTCCTCAATCTCGTCTTTCTTCGCACTACCCTCTCCTTCCTTGGCTTCTCCCTCCCCCTCCCCTACCTCCCCCCTCGCCAAACTTTCTCCCGCCCACTCTCTTCTCCTCCCCGCGCAAAACCTCTCCCTCCACCATCCAACTCACCCCCCGCCGTGTACAGCTCCCGTCAATGGGCCGTCCCGCATGGCAACAGATTGCCCCGAGTTCCGCGTGCAAACGTTGGCTTCTCGCCTGGCCCAGTATGTGCTGCTTTGAACAAAAGCTGAACGAAAAAGCGTGGCTGAAGGGGACTTCGGGAAGGTCGTTTAGGGTAGACGGCTAGAATGGTGGCCCGGATTCCATCGGTCTAACCTGCGTTTGTGTACATAAGCCATTCCCCCTCTCGCGAAATGAACCAAAAGAAAGCGGTGGCGTAGTGCGTCCCGCGGCCGCCGTGGCCAATGTGGCCCCACTTTTGAACCGAATTCGGGTTTAGATAAAAGTTTCTGATCGTACTATTCATAGTACGGCCATCAACAATTAATTAAAGCGGCTGGTCGATGCTCGGGCAATTGAAACATCTCTGATTTCTATGCTGTCTATTCCTAACCTTTGTATCTACATCTACATGATGCCCTGCAAGTCACCTTTTTGGTGGATGGCAGGGGGTGCAAAACAACAAAGGTCCCTAGTTTTCCTACGTTATCTTTTCCTATTATGGTCTCTTATCGTCCTAGCGAAAAACGATCCTCTGTATCGCTTCGTTCTACAGTCGATCTCGTGAATCTTATCCTCGCTGCCCTGCCTTCCAGGATACGTCGGGCTTCTGATAAGTCCTACTACCTCATTCGCTAGTCTCTCCGACATAAATTTTATCAGTAGTTTAAATATAGCCTGCAGCCTACGTTCCTCTAGCGATGTTCATTTCAGATTTTCTATTTATTACGTTATGCTTTGTTTACTATCGTAATTCCTCTTTACAAATCTAGCTGCCCTGCGCTGAACCTTTTCTATCTCGTTAGTGAGTCCCTTTTCGTAAGGATCCCACACAGATGAAGCATATTCGACCTGCGGTCGAACCAAGGATAAATAACATAATTCTTTCACTTTTTCGGAGATATTTCGAACTATTCTTCCTATAAAGGCCAGCTTTTTGTTAGCGGCACCTATCAATCGGCGAATGTAGGTGTCCCACGAGAGATCACGATGTATCGTGACTCCGAGATATTTAATCGAGTCTGAAACTGGAATACCTACTCCGTCCAACGAATAATTAACATCCAACGAGATATTCTTGATTCTCCCAAAATTGATGACGCAGCTTTTCTTTTAGTCGATCTCTAAATGCCATTCCTTACACCATGCAGAAATAGATTCTATAGCGCATTCCGCACTTAGTTAACAGTGTGGTGTCGACTTTCCCCCCAGTACCGTTACTGCAAACGATGATTAACATAAACCGTGCAATGATATATGCAGTGCAAACGCCATTACGGATTTTTTTCTGTGAACCCCCTGAGCTTTATCGAAACCTATAGCGCATTCCACACTTATATTAGTTGATAGTATGGTGTCTTATGGGCTATCGCTATCTCTCTCTTTTCCATTGCTTTTCCCTGTCCTCTAATCCCGCTCAGTTGCCAAATTTGTTTCGATTTTGGTGATATTGTCGTTTAAGTAAAATTATGACGCTCAATCGCAGTCAATTTTACGCTGAACCTGATTATGTTTATCTTAATTTTATAAAAATTCGAGAAAGTTATTAAAAATAAGAAAAACTAAAAATGTGAACACGGTGAATTTTTTATGTATCTTTAAACATACAACGTCATATCTCCACATGAAGTCCTAAGGCGAAACTTCGGTGTGCACCCTTTTACTGCAAGGTCGAGTGGAATGAATTTGCATTTTATTGCACTGATCTAAATTTGAATACCAATACTATATTTCGACAGGTTTCTTTACTCTAATAAGCAGCATTATGTATTTCTGTAATACGTTAACTACAGAATACATTTTACTTGAACGTTTTATCACGAATAGTTTATTAGATACCCGATTTTTTCAGAATGTAAACAAATGTTTTTTAAATACCCCAGAATAAATCCGGCAGATAGAACGGAACGGAACACTCGAGCATTGAAATCCGGCGGAAAAAGGTTAATGTTTAATAATCATGCATAAATTGTATAACACTCAGTGGTAAAAATCACTCGGGGAACGGAACCCCGCTTATAACTTGTAAGTCTATTATTCGACTTTCGTACACATTTTCAGGAACGCATTATGAACGAAAGTAGGGGACTGCCTGTAACAGTTCTTGTTTTCGAGTTACCGTATCTTATAAATTGTTTTTTTGCAGGTAGAATTTCGAAAATATTGTAATTCAGTATTGTGAGATAACCTGAATCAGCATGGAATCTGGATGAAGCAAGAAGTTTAAAGGTATAGGCGCTAGATCTAATTCACGGTAAATTTGGCAAATGCGCGCGCCATAAGGGCAATACTGTCAACTCAGGGTGAAATGGAGTATAGATCTTTTTGGAGATACTGATGGCCTTCCGGATTGCTTATTTCTCTATAAATGACGGTGTCGTCCACGAAAAGCCTAATTTTACTTTTGAATACTCAGCTGATATCGTTTATATAAATTAGAAATAATAACGGACCAATTACACTACCCTGCGGAACGCCAGAGACAACCTCCACTAAGATCGAGGATTTCCCATCCATAACAACTTTCTGCTTCCTATGATTTAAAAATTCACCGATCCAACTAACAATTTTGGAATTAGCGCTTAGGGTTTCTAATTTCGTTATTAACATCCTGTGATGTACCTTATCAAAGGCTTTCCTAAAATCCAAGGAGATGGCATCGACCTGCGTATTATTTTCTCCGCTCCTCAGTATACAATTCACAAAAAAACCTAGCTGAGTATCACATGACCTACATTTCCTGAACCCGGGTTGACAATCATCTAACAATAAATTACTATCAAGAAATCGCATTATGTTGCTAACGAGTATATGCTCGAGAATCTTACACGATATCGAAGTTAAGGAAATCTACCTGTAATTTTCTGGGTTCTCCTTGTCGCCGCCCTTATGAATACTGGTAACGTGCGCTAACCTCCATTTGTTAAGGACCTTTCCGTGGGAAATGGATTTCTCAAATATTATCCGAAGAAAAGGTAATATTTCTGCAGCTAATTCTTTTAAAACGCGAGCAGGAATTTCTTCGGGACCAGTGGCTTTGTTATGTCTGATGGAACTTAATTGCCTTGCTATTCCCACCTCAGAAAATACTATTTCGTCCATCAGGTCGCTCCTTATTGCGGGTGCAAAATGTACTCATTGGTCGTTGAAGGCTGTAAATGCTTTTACAAAATGACCGTTTAACAGTTTGGCTTTCACTACGCTATCATGAATATCGGTACCCGAGTCATTACGTAGGGAAGATATGGTAGTGCCTCTACGTTAGACCTCTCTCACATAGGACCAAAACGCTTTAGAGTCCTCCTTTAATACCTTATTCCTGAAGATAGTAAAAGCCTCGCGCATTGTATTTCTCGCTTTAGCTCGGGATTCCTTAAGTGTCTGAAATTTAGCTGTTCTATATTCGTCGCATGATGTTGACGCCATATTTCTTATTTTCGCGTGGCTTATTCTCTGACGCCTAAGCGCACTCCTAACTTGCTTATTGTACCAACGTGGCTCTTGATTGTCGAACTTCAGTTTAATTGGAATATACTTATTGATACCCTCTAGCATTTTATCCATGAGTAATCTCCATGACGACTCAGCACCTGATCGTTCGGTCATGTCACGGAAGCCAGGTAGTATTGCACGTAGGTGGGACCTGAAGCTTGAAAAGTTTGCCTTAGCAAATATATAAAACTTTCTTTTGAGGCTTAGGTTTCCTATCGATTTTCAACTTACACTCTGCATATACGGCGAGATGATCGCTTATCCCATCTTCAATGTTGACTTTATTTATTCTTTCTTGGACTTTAATTGCTAATAAATATAATATGTTTCCCGATCGCGTTGGCTTTCTGACTAATTGAAGGAGAGAGTGCTCGCAGAATGTTTCGATTAATGCCTCACAGGATTCGCGTTCTTTACCTCTAGATTCGAAACAGGTTTTCCCAATCAATTGAGGGTAAGTTAAAATCACCACCGACTATAACGATTCCATCTTGATTTATCAGTCTAAGCTTTTGATAGTTGCTTCTCGAGATTTAAAATGCAAACTACACCAGCTTTATGTGTCCTGTAAAACGAGCATAAGAATACCTTTTTGATGCCGTCTTTTTCTATGTGGCACCAAACACTCGATATCCTCGACACTTATTGGAATCACACTGCTATCGTACTTATCGCTAAACGCTATGAAAACCCCCCCGCCCGATCTATTAGCGCGATCTTTTCTATAGACACGATAGTCTCTAGGAAATATCTCCTGACTTTGAATCTCATCCGGTAACGAACTTTCTGTGCCTATCACGACGTCGGCGTGCAGACTGCGAATAATATGCTGGAACTCAGCAATTTTCCTACGGACGCTGCGACAGTTCAGTACGATGACGTTTAATTTCTCACTATCACCTCATATATTAATCTCACCGTCAACTTTCTCTTCCACTCTTAAATTACATGCGCTCCAATCACAATCACTCCCACGACTGTTTGGCATCACATCAAAATTGGAATTGCAACCCGTAGCGCCCTTTACGGAACATTCTATCAATGACCTATCTCTAAATTGGTGCTGCATGTTACTATGAACTTCCTCCTTATCTCTCGTATTACGTGCATTTACCTCACGCTCGGAGTATATTCTATCATTACATAATCTATCGTGATTCTTCTTTTCTACGAACGCATCGATTATCCCCTTACCCAAAACTGACCTACACCCTACCCTATTCTCTTGCCTAAAAAATCCCTACTATGCTCAAAAATCCTACGCCCTACTCTCGGAGCCGATTCGGGCGTGTAGTGAACACCATACTGATCCAGTGGTGCCTTGCACGATTCGATAATCCTTCGTAGGTCGACGAAGTCCACTCGCAAGTCCCTACAGAAATTTCACAGCCTTCGGTTCAGACCTTCAACTCTACTCCAAACCTCAGAACCGCGGTCAATCCTAGCGACTATACTGCAGACAGACAGACTCCTCTCGGACACGAGCAACCACAGTGGCCAAGTCCTTACAAGAACTTAAAATCTCCTCGGACCCGCGCTTCGAGGCGTCGTTAGCCCAACTTGGGCCACCACCCGCAGCCGAGAGCAACCTGTCGCCACTACCGCTTCTCTCACCATGTTGGTCACCTGCGGCACCGTGTTTCCTGATATACATCTGGATAAGACCCGCTCTTCAACTCCCTCCCTGCGGGCACTGGATAACGGGTGCCATCACACGCCGAACGTTAGAGCAACCTAACACTAAAAAACCCCATTTCCAACCCGACTCACCTTGGGCCCGGCCTCCATCGAAGAGACGGGAGTGGGTAAGGTCGCAATGGCCGTGGAGTGGTCCTCTGACAACCCCTCGAACCTATACCTGACAGGAAGAGGGTCCGCCGCAGCACCACCCCACGATCCCCTGAGTGGACACCACTATCCACTCAACAGATTTCTTAGCCCGAGGACCCACGGTAAGGAGTCAGGGGGAACCCCGATCGTTCTACCTGCTACCGCACCCAGGCGAACCCGGGCCGCCAATTTGGCGCGGCGAGTTTTCAGGGATGACCCCGCACTCCCCACACGAACCAAGGCTGCCTCGGACCTTTCCACCATCTGAAGGAGGTCCGCAACCACTCTCTCCAGCGACGCGATTCGAGACCTCATACCCTCGCAACCAGCGGCGCACAAGAAGGAAGAAACTGGAGTCCTCGATGAAGTCATCCTAAATTCTCACCTAATTTATATACTAACGCAAAAGAGTCTTACAATATAAAAACAAAAACTGAAATGGGAGAACGCTAAAGAGTCTGGTCTAAGTTTTATGGCGGGGTCGCTCTTCATGAAGCGTACGAGAAAGGGTCAAACGCAGGTATAAAGTGAAAGGCGTAAACAACACAGGCAAGGTTAGATCACGCATAGGATGGTATAGTATGTTCGTTTAGTGGTTGCGGTGCGCATAAGGCATTCTCACTGAAGGACGTGTCCTTCCTTGAGGTGGGACCACCTATAGGGGAGGCCATGTTTACCCGGGGGCAAAAGCTGCGCGACCTATTCTCCGAACTATTAGTCCCAAAATGTGCTACTGCGCATGGCTATGACGTCGACTTTCCCTTTAAAGGTTCCCCTCCCAAGTCTTTCCCTTCCCCTCTCACGCCTCGCCGAATGCTACCACTAACCAAACGAGTAATAGTAAATAACGAAAATATATAAATGCTATGGAGCGTAAAAAAATAAAACAACCTTACAAATGTAACGAGAATATGCTTATACACTACTATGATATCAATATTATTTTCTAAAGGGGAGAATGAAATTTCTAACAAGAATCTACGACACTTAAGTTTTAACTATTGCGATGAGAAAAAAATTATAATGTAAATGTTATAACAAAGTAAATTAGCTAACTTAAAAGAATGTTAAATAAAATTTACGGAAGGATAATAAATAGAATATAGTAAATGTTAGTTCTACTTAACGCTACAGTTACAGCTACTGTAATGCTACTGATACTATAGTCGTTCGAAGATTCGTAGGAGCTAGCAGGTGCAAGTGAAAGGCACGGCCGTCCGCTTCAACAGCCAGGTAAAGACACCAAATGAGACCTTCCGTATATGACGTCACGCACCGAGGGGGGGATCCGACTTGTGTGTCGACGGGGAGTAGGGGGGTTTTGAAAAATGTCACGTCACAAATATAGCACCAGAGAAAACTACTACCAAAAAGGTGACTTGCAGGGTATCATGTAGATGAACGTACGTATACTCTTTTCCACCCTTAGAAGACAATTACGCTTATGGCGTGCGCAGTTGCCAAATTTCCCCAGGGCTATACGCTTATGCCTTCCTCCCGTATTAAACGCTAAAAAAATGAAACTAATAATTTAATGTAGATCACTGGATCCCAATAAATGTTTTATCATAATTATTGGTTAATCTTATCGCGTAATTATATTTGGTAATTAAAGTTAAGATTATTATTTTCATGAGCTATTTGCAACATCATCATCTTAAAACTAAAAAAAATCGTCGGAGTAATTTACAGTTAAATTGAATAATATCAACTTTGTGAATCACTACGTCACTCATTGAGAACACTCCTTCGGTAGTGGAGTGTCGAAGGCCATAACACATCAAGCAATCACTTGCATTAAACTCTTATACATCTACATATTACCCTGCAAGTCACCTTGACGGTGGATGGCAGGGGGTGTCGCGCACCAAGTTCCTAACTAATTATTATTCACTTATCTATTGTGGTCACGTATTGTCCTAGGGAAAAAGGACTCCTTATACCTCTCCGTCCTACTATCTATTTCGCGAATCTTGTCCTCATTATCCCTCCGTCCGATATACGTTGGCTGCGGAATAATATCCTTCATTTCATTTACGAATATCTCCGACCTCTATTTATCTAGAAGTTTAAGTCTCGCCTGTAATCTACGATCTTTCAACGATGGCCAATTCAACTCTTCAATGAGTAACGTAACGCTCGGTTTTTATCGTAATTCTTTTTCACTAATCTAGCTGCTCGCCGATGTATTTTTTCTCATTTCTTTACGAGTCCCCTCTGATATGGATCCCAAACCGCTGCTGCGTATTCCATTTGAGGTCTAACTAAGGATAATGTTGGGACATTATATGTTTGCCTTTGTTTGTTTTGTTGACGGGTGGCAGCGTCCTGGCGGGCGCCGTGTGGTTGAACGGTGAAGTGTGGCAACGTTCCCTTTGGACGGTGTGCGGAGTGGAGACGTGAACACGGTGAGGAGAGGACGCGTCTGCCCACTCGGGAGTAGAGACATTAAGACGGTGACGCTGGACGTGCCTGTCCGGCTCGGGTGTTTGTATTAGAACACGGATTAGGTGATTGTACCACCCTCGGTAAAATAAAATACGATTTATACAGTCCACTAGTCTATTAATGAGCGATCGGAACAGATAAATAACAGGATTCTCTCACCTTTTCCGTGCTTTTCCTGACTATTCTACGCACAAAAGCCAACTTCTTATTTGCCGCACCTATCACCTGTCTTATGTGGGTGTCCCAAGACAGGTCACGATTCAAGGTTACCCCGAGGTATTTCACGGATTCCGAAACAGGAATGCTCTCACCATCTATCGAGTAGGTAAATACGGACGATGGACTTCTAGATTTCCAAAAGTTTAGAACGTTACTCTTTTTCTGATTGATTTCTAGCTGCCATTCCTTGCACCAAACAGATAGCGCATCCAGATCATCCTGAAGCTGACGATGGTCGCTAGGACCACTAATTTCTCTATAGACTACGGTGTCATCCGCAAAAAGCCTGATATTACTTTTCACAACAGAGCTGATGTCATTTATATAATTCAAGAAATGCATAGGTCCGATCACACTACCCTTGCGGCACTCCAGAGAGTACATCTGCCACACTCGAGGACTTACTATCGATGACTACTTTTTGTTTTCTATTCCAAAGGAAAGCGCGAACCCAGTTAATGACTTTAACATTAACGCCAAGATTTCCCAATTTTAATAACAACTTACGGTGGGGAACCTTGTCAAAAGCTTTTCTAAAATCAAGGAACACTGCATCGACCTGTTTATTATTTTCGCCGCATGATAAAACATCATTCACAAACAGACCGAGTTGGGTGTCACAGGATCTACCTTTTCTGAAGCCATGTTGGCAGCTGACTAACAGCGATCTACTCTCGAGATAACGCATAGTGTTGCTAACAATAATGTGCTCCAAAATCTTACATGATAATGATGTTAGAGAAATCGGCCTATAATTTTCTGTTTTTTCTTTGTCACCTCCCTTATGAATGGGTGTGACGTGTGCTAGTCTCAAATCATCAGGAACCTCACAGAGGGTAATGGATTTCTCGAATACTATCCGAAGGAAGGGAGCTATTTCTTCTGCTAGTTCTTTTAATACATGCGCGGGAAATCCCTCTGGTCCTGGGTTTTTGTTGGGCTTTATCGCACCCAGTTGCTTCGCTATTCCTGCCTCAGAGATTTTAATATTATCCATCCGAGTACATCCATCGGGAATAAGATTATCTGTAAGTCTATTTCCACCTGCCGTGAACGCCTTCGCGAAGTAGACGTTTAGTAGATTAGCTTTATCCTCCCCATCCTGAAGGATGTCTCCTGAATCACATCGCAGGGAGGGTATTGAAGGACCCCCTCCCTTGACTTCTCTTACATAGGACCAGAACGCTTTTGGATCCTCCTTCAATTTTGTATTTAATACCTCATTCCGGAAGGTGTTAAATGCGTTACGCATGGTTTTTCTCGCTAGTACGCGGGCACTGTTATACTCATGGACTATAGCTGTGCGATACTCATCGGAAGCGGTGGTAGGTATGTTTTTCAATTTTGCGTGGCCTCTGCCGTCTTAAGGCAATCCTGACTTTCTTATTAAACCAACGAGGTTCTTTCTTATCAGATTTTAACTTACTGGGGATAAATCTATTGATACCTTTTCCTAGTATATCCTTAAATAATAACCATGATGGCTCCATACCTAATCGTTCTGTCTTTTCACGATAACTGACAAAGGTACTTTTGAGATGTAAGCTGAAACTTTTAATGTCGGCCTTGGCGAAAGCGTATACATTCCGAAGAGGCTTAGGATGTCTTTTGAGCTTTAATTCGCACTCCGCATACACAGCTCGATGGTCGCTAAGTCCCTCCTCTGTGGATACCTTAGTTATCCTATGCGGGATGTTAGAAGCAAGCAAGTCGAGAACATTGCCCGAACGCGTGGCTTTTCGTACCATCTGGGTTAGGGAATATTCATGAAACGTGTCAATTAAGGCTTCACACGATTCGCGTTCTTTACCTCCCGTAACGAAACATAGGTTTTCCCAATCGATTGACGGTAAGTTAAAATCGCCTCCAATTATCACGTAACCGTCGTTCATAATATATCTAATCTCGGCTAATTGCCTCTCTAAACTTAAAATATAATCAACTTTGGCATTAGGTGGTCTGTAAAATGAGCATAAATATATCTTTTTCGAATTATCCTTACCTAGGCGGCACCACACGCTCTCGGTCGTTTCATCGATAATAGGGATCTGACAACTATCGTACTTTTCACTTATTGCCAAATATACTCCACCACCTATTCTATTGGCACTGTCTTTTCTGTATACTCTATAGCTTTTCGGAAAAATTTCTTGGCTAGCGATATCTTCGGTGAGCCAACTTTCCGTACCTATAACTACATCCGCATGCAGCGTGCGAATTACGTGTTCGAGTTCGGCAGACTTCCTACGAATGCTGCGGCAGTTTAAAACTATAATATTTAATTTCTCGTTATCGCCCGAAGCTTTAACTGCTCTATTACGGCTTTTGAAGGTGGACTCTCTCACTTCGCGACCAGAAACTGTATTACACTCGATGACCCTATGAAATCCCCTATTACGCCTACACCCTACCCTACTCTCTAATCTAAAAAAGACCTACCATGGTCGAAGATCCTACACGCTACACTCTGTGAAGCCTCGGTCGTGTAATGGATTCCTGAGCCGTTTAGGAGTACCCTACATGATCCGAGAACCGGCCGGAGATCAACGAAGTCGACTCCCATGCCCACACAGAAATTCCATAGCCTTTGGTTTAGCCCCGCCACGCGGCTCCAAACCTCCGAACCACAGTCAATCCGCGGGACAATACTACAAATGGTGAGCCGCACATCAGAACCCGACTCCTCTCGGACACGAGTGACCTCGGCGACCAAGTCCTCAAAAGAACTTAGAATCTCCTCGGACCCGCGCTTCGAGGCGTCGTTAGTCCCAACATGGACCACCACCAATGAACTTGGACGTAAAAATTACGTTACAATTACTCAAGTGAGGTATGTTTTGAGTGATTTAGATTGTTTCGCTTGTATCTCCTAATGTACGAAAGATGGAAAGGTGAAACTTTGAGTGTTCATTTCCAGATTGATAGGACTTTTTCTTGAAAAGTTTGAGTTTTGAAAACTCTACTGGAGCGGATAGGGAAACGTTCAAAATTTTAATACAAAATTGATAGTGTTCTATTTGAAAGTACCAAGTATGTATCAAAAATGGCTATTGTGACACTCTCTGAGCCATTTCTAACGTAAGTGCTACAAATTGTTTTTTTTTGTCTGTTGAGCTTAAATTAATTTGGTTGCAGTATTATTTCTTCAAAGCTGTGACGGTCGGCAGAAAATTATTCCTCAAAAATAAAATAAAAATAATAATAACCTGAACGTTGAAGTTGTATTAGGACATTAGGTCGTTAAAATTCTCGCGAACTACTATAAACCTTTCCACGAGCGCCTCGGTGCTCGCGAGCACTCAGTTACTCTAGGGTTTCCATCCGCCCTCTTTTACCCGGATTTGTCCGGATTTTTTGTTTAGAATTTCTGTCCGGGGGGATTTTTAAAAAATTGTTGAAATGTCCGGATTTTTACTTCCTGCGACATTTTGTTTTAAGCAAACACAACAAAGAATGTTGAATTACGTTATCTGATATCTCTTTCGGATACAGAGAGACGATTGGTCAATTCAAATTTTTCGCTGGAGCCAAGCAGGTGTGGAAGACCCTGACGACGCTAACTTCATTACATCGAAGCATTGTCAACCTATGCTTACTCCAGAATTCACTCATATATAAATAGTTATTTGTAGTGGTATAACCTGCCACGTGTTTCAGGACCCTGTTTTCTCGAACAATACAACAACATGGAAATGTGGACTTGACCCACTGAGAACAGCATTGATCCATATTTCTGTTCTGTTGACTAATTTCGGAATATTTAACAGAAGACCAACCAATGGTGCAGCCGCTAATACATTTAGTACTGAAGTTCAGCTTTGTTTAAAACCACAGTTCTTCACTGTAAATACGAAAATATTTATTTTTCACTTTTATAGTTCTAGACAATACGATTTTATGATTCTATATTGATTTTTATTTAATAATCAATATGGAATTATTCCACCACATCACGCCTACAACGGTTGAATAATTTTTATGATTCATTACTTATAATATAAAATTGGTTATGATTATTTCATATATGAAAATTAACATTATTAAAGACTACCATTCCTTTAAAATGCCTAAAAAGAAGTGCACGTTCACAGAAGAGATGAAAAACAAATTTCCATGTTTTTCATCTGGCCAAAATGAATGGGAAGCTGAGTGTCAAGTATGCAGAGTGGGGACATATGTTTCAGAGGCTAATAAAGGGGCTGGAGATTTAAAGCATCACATAGAATCAGACAAGCATAAGAAAGCACCTCTTCGGGAAAGGTTACAGATTTTTTTGCCAAAGCTGTCAGTAAACCAGAATACGGTCTAGCTGCTGCAGAGGGCGCCTTTGCTTTTCATACTGTGAAACGTCATAGCAGTTATAAATCGATGGACTGCACGTCTGTCGTGTTAAAAAGTGCATTTTTTTATTCAGAAATAGCAAAAAAAATTCCTGTGCTAGAACCAAGACAGAAGCCATTGTAAACTCTGTACTTGCAAACCATTCTCTTAATATTGCTTTAACAACTTTTAAAGAAAATAATATTGCATAGTGTGGAGTTTCAACTGATGGAAGCAATCATGGTTCTGAAAAGATATTTCCAGTAATTATTCAGTATTTTGATGTGAAGGCAGGAGGGTTACAAACCAAATTAATTGAATTACATAAAATGCCTAATGAGACAGCAAATGCCATTTCTACTTATGTCAAAGAAACTCTTGAAAAAAATGGTTTGTATGAAAAATGCATTGCATTCACAGAGGACAATTGCAATACAATGTTTGGAGGACTCAGACAACATGATGAAGGAAATAATGTCTTTGCAAAATTAAAGAAATTGTTGCAGAATAAGACCTTAATTGGAGTGGGCTGCCCTGCACATATTTTGAACAATTCTCTTCGCAGTGCCGCAGAACATTTGGATGTTGATATAGATACCATTATTTTTTAAATTTACCCGTATTTTCACATTTATAAAGTCCAGACCGAGGAGCTTAAGGAATACTGTGTCTGTTGAGATTGAATATAGACAGCTTCTTTCCCTCAGCTGTCATTATTTCCAGGCCTTACTAGACTTATGCATATGTTTCCAGCTTTAAAGGCACTTTTTCTGATCCAAGAAAAAACCTCCCATTGTGATCAAAAGGTTCATTGAAAATGAATTTAGTGAAATTTATCTTTGGCTCATGCAATCACTTATGAGTGTGTTCCATACACACATACAACAAATTGAAAGGGAAAATAACTGTTGCAGAAGTATTCTGTCAGAAGTATTCTGTCTCTGAACGAATGGATCACAACTTCATGCCTTTGAAAGTGAAGGAACTCCTATCCAAAAAATGTTATGAAGGACTTGATCATGAATGTGAAAAATTTTGTAGTGATACAAAAAATCTTTATGGTAATTGCATAGAATATTTGGATAAGTGGCTTAAACCTATGAAATCCATTTTGTGTTTTATGTGGATGACACTTAGTGCAAAACCAAATTGGAATGATGTGGAATATTCTGTTCACTACTTGATCGACAAAGGGGTACCAATTGATGACGTTAAGTGTTTTGACCAATTGAACAATCTCAAGAAATTTGTTGAAGGTTAAATTAATAATGAAGACTTTAAAAACATGCTTGCATATCAAAAGTGGGTCAAATATTTCAGTAATTCAAAGAATATTGAATGCCATTTAGAAATGTTGAAAATTGCCCAGTTTTTCTTCGCAATTCCACCTCACAGTGCATATGTAGAAAGAGCATTTTCGCTAATGCAGTCAGTGGACAAAAGAAAGGAATAGGTTTAATGTTAAGTCTGTGAAAGGTATTCTGTTTTTGCAGTGCAATTTCAAACATGTCATGCACTGTTACGTACTTGAGAGGCAATCCAGAGATAATGAAAGAAATTATTTCACAAGACAAATATGAATGGGCTAATCCAAAACATTAGAAATATTATTTACATTGTACTTTTTTATGTTTGCATTAATAAATTTGTCCTCTTTACTGTCCTCTTTTTTAAATTCAGGACGACCTTTTTGTCCTCTTTTTTCACCCAAAAACGTGTAAATGTACTCATTTTCTGTCTACAGAAGATGGTAACCCTAGTTACTCTCCACTGTGTCAGAAGGGATCAGTGGAGTGAAGCAGGACACAAAAAATCATAAGATGAAAAAGTGAGGGGCGAGAGAGAGAGAGTCAATAGGGATGCGTCATCCGTATGACGTCATCTCGGTTTCACCTCCAAGTCCTCCCTCCGCCTCTGCCTGGGACTCCACCCGTCCCTTATTATGGCCGACGCCAACATTCCCTGGCAATTTATTAGTCAAACTCTCTCATTATGCTCGATGAACATTGGGATGAGACTCTCCGATCGCTCCGTCACCTCGGAATGAAGCAGGTGAACCCTAATCGGGATTGAGAGAATAAAAGAAGAAGACTGGCTGCATGGAGTTGCAAGATGCTTTGTCCGAGGGATGGGATTGGCGATGGCGCGAAAGAGGATTCTAAATGGGGATGGGAAACGGAGAGCGGTTACGTTCTCTTTACGTTCGTATTTGTACACATGTATCCTCGCATACATAGTTAAGGTATATGGTAAGAATTTTCATCGAATGTCCTCGGTATATTCACAATCGGTGCCTTAAAACTTTCGTGGAATCGAATTGACGGTTCTACGTAATTAAAACGGCAAAATAAATATCATTCTAAACAACTCTCCGCTAATTAATTACATCGGATGACGGCCCATACTCGCCGTCGCTCGATGGCAGAATGTAGTCGCATTGAGCAGAGGTCGGCAACCTACGACCCACGGGCCGCATGCAGCCACTGAAAGGGGAGGGAGGGGAGAGAGGGGAGGGAGGGGGGAGAGAGAGGAGGGGAGAGAAGGGCAGGGAGAGGAAGAGAGAGAGCTTTATGCGGCCCGCAATGCTATGATGAAGTGATCGGCGGAATTCAACATAGACAATTTCATATTTTTCAGTAAATTACGGTCTCTAAAGCTTTTCTGGTTGTTTTAACGCTAATAAATTATTTACGCTAAATTTTCACTAATACGGGACCGCAGAATCTCGAGGTAACTTCTAACGCCAACACTCATCTGGCCCGTTCGAAGCTTTAGTGACCCACAATGCGGCCCTCCGAAGCATTCGCAACTACGAATGTGATCCGCCATGAGGAAAGGTTGTCTACCCCCGTCAGAGAGGGTTGATGAAGGAAGAGAAAATGGAGATTGGAGAGTCAACTCTCTGTGGTACTTGGGGAGAGGTCATTCACCAGCGGTAGAATAAGGTTATTGGTGTGTAACTGGAGGAGTGGGTGGGTTGGGAGTGGGGTTGAGGCGAGAAGGAGGGGGGAATAAGGTGAGGAGAGAATGAGGGGAGAGGAGAATAAGGAGAGGGGAGAATTAGGGTAGGGGAGAATGAGGGGAGTGGAGAATGAGGGGATGGGAGAATGAGGGGATGAGTGAATGAGGGGATGGGGGAATGAGGGGAGGGGAGAATGAGGAGATGGGAGAATGAGGGGATGGGAGAATGAGGGGAGGGGAGAATGAGGGGAGGGGAGAATGAGGGGATGGGAGAATGAGGGGATGGGGGAATGAGGGGATGGGAGAATGAGGGGATGGGGAATGAGGGGATGGGGGAATGAGGGAAGGGGAAAGGGGAGGAATTAGGGGAAGGGGGAGGCAGATGCGTTCTTTACGATATAAGCGGTCATGTCAAAAAAGATAAATATTAATGGCTTAGTATATTGGATCCAGTGAACAAAAAATAAGCGAATGCTTATGCTTAAGATCATTTTTTAAGCAAATGCTTGATTTTGGGTGAATAAAAAAATAGCATTTGCTTTTGCTAGAAAGAATAAGCATTTGCTTAAAATAGTGTGAATAGCTGAATAGTTCTACAAAGTCGTTTGAAGGGCTTTTTGTTATAAATGATATTGTACGATATATAAAGAAAAGGCAATTTTTTTCACCAGTAAAGTGTCACTCTCGATTAGGCTGCGTGAATCTTTTCTGATTTTATTTGCCATTATGTCCTAAATACCAAATTTCGTGAATGTCGCAGTGGTTTCGAACTTGCGGACGGACGGACACGACCTGACCATAAGGCCTTCTTTTTCAATAACTTTTATATGAACTTGCCCACTATATTTCCATATATCTATAATAATAAAGCTACTTGTGATTCACTCATTCACTGACATAAAACTCTTAGGTACTTCTAGAAATGATAGAACACTGAAATTTGGCATGTAGTCGAGCGGCACAGCAGATGAGAAAAATCGAAAATCACAAAAAAGGTAATATTTAAGGGATCTTTTTAACTCCAATGTTCTATTTTAATACCCCATAAGAAAAGCATGGGATTCTGTGCAAGACTTTCTAAAAATGCATTTTTAAATTACTTAAAATTTGGGATACGAATTCGGGAAAAGAACAGTTGTCTATCTGAAAGAACAGGGTTCTTAATTTTTGAAAGCAGAATTCAAATACGTACCGAATTAGCGTAAATATGTACAGGTGCGTCGAGAGCTAACGCGGGACCCTTCTGTGTCTATGTGTTTGTGTGTGCGTGTGTCCGCCAGATCACATTTTCGAGTCGTACAATTCCACTCCACGTATCGTTCAGTTGGTCTTGTTCGTATGGTTCGCACGGCTGCTTGCTTATAATTTTTTGCCGATTTTTCCCCAAATTTATTTTCCCCCTTGATTCGATGTTCAAAAACGAGGTGCGCGTCATACACGAGGGCACGTAGTGCACGAGCAAATACGGTGTTAAATTTGAGTAATTATCAATAAAAATATTATTGCTTAAATAAACATAACTTAGCTAGCCTGGGTTAGGCAGGCCGGACTCGAGAAATATATATTTGGATTTGTCAAAGTTTTCGTGTATATTTTGATTTTAACGAGCATCTCAAGATTTCTCGAGAAATATACAATAACAAAATTTTGATTTTATGGTTCTTAAATGTATTTTTTTGGAACCCATTACAAATAAAAAACACGAGAAAATTAACTTTCATAACACCAAAGTTTTTATTTAGAAAAACTCACGACCCTGGTTTCGACGCTTAGCATCACCATCAGGTGACAAAGGGACCAAAACCACGCCATATATAGGTTAGGCACGGTAGAGGGGAAGAGTTAAGGCAGTCTTGAAAAGAAGGGTTGAGGACAACACTATCGGCTAGAGGTGAGGAGGGGAGGGTGTGTGTTGCTCATTCCGATTAACGACGGCCAGTAAGAAAGGAAAGGGGTAAGGTTCAAATACTCATTTAACATCGTTACATTGTTATCTTTGTTACATTGTAGGATTTCTAATTGCTCTAAAGCGTTAAGTTTCAGTCATTTTCCGGCAAAGCGACAAATTTTCAAATTAAAACTATGTACTACTATGTTTACAAATTAACAAATGCTTGGCAAAGTGGGAGTTGGAGGTTGAGTTATTCTGGAAGCCCTTCAAATGTTCTTTGCACGTAATGTTAAATTTTCTCTCAGCCTGTCCAAAGTAAAAGTTTATTTTCTCGTGTTTTCTTTAGATGGAATACCACCAAGTGAAGGCCCAAACATTCAAGTTTCTATTACAAATAAAAATTTAAAAAAAATTAGGAAGCATATACAATTTACAGATGCTTTCTCATTTTTGTTTAAGAGTCAACAGTAATCCGTGCCGTAATAGCCCAAATAATTGGTCTCAACCCGGAAAATTGTAATTTTTCCTATAATAGAATTGAATTAATGCTTTTTATTTTGAACTAAGTACACGATAGAAAACTATCATTCATGCCAATCCACTATTAAAGCATACGATTACGTAATAATCCAAGCACACCAATAATCCTATTTATTCGTAAGAGTTTTCCAGACATTTTTGACTGCTTTCCAATATGGAATGTTGTTTCTTTCAAGTTAAGTAAGTTATATTGTATGCAATTTTAAGTACAATTTCGTTTGATGTGTATTATTCAGATCGCAAAGAGGGTTTAACTGTTTTCAATTATCGAATGTATCTTCTCTCAAATTGAGTCCGGGCCGTATGTAATTTTGAGTGCATACAATTGATTTTTAAGCATGATAATCAATTATTGAATTTGCTTTGCTCAAAAACATGTATGTTGATTGTTTCTGCGTTTCAAGCGCGCTTATCTGTGAGTTATACATTAAAACATTTATTCGGATAAAGGACATTATTTATCACGTAAAGGTCCGCGAGACCAAATAATTATGACTTATAGTTACAGAGATAAAAATTCTCGAAGCGCTTAATCTTCGATACCGTTTTATACGTATTTCCCATAAAGACTGCATTTGAAATCTCTGTGTATTCCATTTACGGAGTATACTTTTCCATCTTGTTAGCTTCTAAGCGAAACGCGCCTAAAAATGGTATATTGAAACGTTTTTCACAAAAATCTAAGTATAGTTGATCCTAGAGTTTTGGGTTCCCGGCGATATTTTTTTCCCGGGAAACGGGAATTTGATTTTGAAATATCCTGGGAATCCGGGAATAAGAATTATTTCAGATTTTAAATATTTAATGCAGTATTTTTCATTTAAACATGATATTTATTATTGTTACAACGCAAATACATGTCTTTAATGAATCCCAATGACATGTGACACATTATTTGCGACAAATTGTTAACAGATTCAATATTCAGACGCACCTTGACCTGCGCAACTGATCTTTCCTCGATGTTGACGATGTGGAGATAACGAGAGACCAACTACTAATGTAGCCTATGTTGCAATTACCTCAGTGTTAAAATTGAGGGTAGAAAATGTATGAAAGAGATTTAAAAACAATCTAAAATCTATATGAGCCTTCTTCTGTCCCTTTGTGGGTCCCTCTGTCACGCTATAAAAATACAAATAACCCAATCAAGGATCGAGATACATTTTTTTAAATTTGGCAGGAATGCTCGATTTACATATTTTAAGGTGATGACGAAAACAAATGGAAATATTTCTGGGTTAGACTCCAAGGAAGACATTCCTAGTTCCCATAAAATGACACGTAAACAGACTTTTTCACGCGCAGGCTTTTATTCTTTTTAAGATCAACGTTAGAAAGAAATAACGTACGATCTACGATATAAAGCATTTTAAAGAAAAAATTATTGTAGTTCTTATTCTGTTAATCTTTTCCCGCCTACAGTTCGAAATTTCTCATGTTAATCGTTTAACTCACATATTTTGGAGAAATCGTACAATTTTAATGGGATGTTGCTTTGCCAACCAATTACATTGTTAAACCTCTAAATCCTATTTTCATTTCATTCCTTATGGGTGAAATCGTGCTTTTAATGTTTTTAATAATAGTGATAGAGAGAAGGAAGGAGAGGGAAATGATTTTCATAACAACCAATGTAAACAACATTCGTTGCCTTATTTACGAGAAGGAATGCATTTGAATGTAGAACATTAATCATTCGCATATTAAAATTACTTAGGATCATCGTAGGAGTTCGAGGCTTGAAACTACGAACGCCTAAAAGAACGAATGTTTGTTTTCCTGCCATCGATTTTTGAATACGCGTCGAATCGATCACCAGATTAGTTTTTAACGCGAGAATTTGACGCATTCTTAGTGATTTGCATTGTTGCCGGTTTCGTGTTATTGGGTGCCATTGATTTGGATAATCGCATCTATTCAAGAAATTCCATAAAGAAATTTCCCGTTGAATTTCGACGGGCATCTCCCTAGTTAATATATACTTAATTCATTTGGTCAGAGTTGCTAATTTGGTCGATTAGGGAAGGAAGGACGGGGGAAGGAAGAAGATTATATAGGAGGGAAAGCCAGTTTACTTGGGCGCCTAGTTTCAGATTCATGCAACATACAACCATTACCTTTGGACCTTTTCTTACTAACGACATTCACGGGCGCGAGAAGAAGCCATTTTGACGTTATATTAGCGTTCAAATAAAATTGAATTAATAGCGAGAAACGCAACCTGATCCTTAATCTCAAACTCCTTATAACTCAGTTACTAAATAGCATTCACTGAAAAAATATTTAGTATTCTTCAGAAATTCTATTAATACAATATGCATAAAATCAAAAACAACAAAAATAATATTGATAGTTTAACCTTTGGAGCTGAAATTCGGAGGAATATCTAAAAAAAACAGCTATGAAGGTAATCCTGGATAAGCTTGAATCGGCACAAAATTCAAAAGAACATTTCTTGGGAATCCTTAAAAAATTTCCCGGGAATCGAGAATAAGAAATATCGAGTAAATTCCCGGGAACGGGAATTCCCGGTTCCAAAACTCTAGTTGATACCCTTCATCATCGACTACGAAAGAAAATACGGTTTTGGCATCATAAATTTGTAAATAAGCATACGATAACTTAATAACCTAAATTAAAGCCTCACCTGACAAAAACAAAAATTAAAAAATATTTTCTTCAAGTTCATCATTAAAATTTTAAAATGTGTAGTAATATTCTTTTGTCATATTACAAATTAATATTGACGAATCAACAGAAAACAATTGCATAAAAGGTATAATTAGCAAAAAAGCAGTTTTAAATACTATAACATCAACTCAAATTGGGTGAAAAGCTTCAATTTTTGGAAATTTGTGCCAAAAATAGGGCATAGGGCTAGGATTAACGATAAATCTGTGCATTTTTTTCTTCCTATAATATTTACCGGTTAAAAAAGGTAAAACAAATAATTTTTACAATGTGATATTATTTGTATTTTATTTTTACCTCTTAATGTTTAAATTTAAATATAATGTGTGGGTGCAAATAAAGTTTGGAATCAGGGTTGCCAACCAGTGAAAATGATTTTTACGGACAATATGGATAAAAATTACGGACAACCAAACTTTTTACGGACATTTTTTTGCTTAATATTATGATGTATCAAAAAGACACAAGTGAACAATATTCAATACTGCGATTCATACATCGCAACAGAAATGTTATTTACATTAGTTTAGCGCACTTATTTGGCTTAGGGAAACAGGAAATTTCGGATGTGTTCAGTAAAAATTCTTGAAACACAAATGCTACCTGATTTTTCATTCAAAGGATTTTGTTTTATATTTTTAATTTGTGCTCATTGAACAAGAAAGGTTGCTTTACTTTTAAAAATATAACCAAAATGAGAATATGTAAGATATACATATTTTTTATATCAGCGATATTCAACCTAAAATACACATATCCCTAGGGATACGCGAGATCTTTCACATAGGTACGATATTAAGGATATCAAATGATAAAAAATAGCGAAGCAAAATCTAATAATTATCTCACCCATAAAATATACGTAATTATATAATTAGAAAGTACATATATATTTGTAGACTACCCAATTATAACCGAGTTTGTCAACTTTAAAATATACCAGAGAACACGAATTTCGTCAAAAATATTTTAAGGGGTACACCGAATACCACTGCTTTAAAGCTCTGGAAATTTCTTAGAATTTTTACGGACATCTAAATATTTTTACGGACCTTACGGAGACGTCCAATTTTTGCTCTTTTTTACGGACTGCCCGTAAATTTACGGACGGTTGGCAACCCTGTTTGGTATTCAAACTACGTGAATGTGTGCAATGTGTTAATTCTGAAAATAGAGCACAAAGGGTAAGTAAACATACACATTTGTGGTAATTTACCTTCTGGGGTGCATGAGTTTCTTAAAAACTGGCCTAGAGGTGCATAAAGTTATAAAAGGTTGAATAGCACTGCTCTAGAGTCCATCCTTCCTGATGACTGGTTTAGGCGAGACGGACTCAAGAGTCTACACAGCCTGGTGAGTCTATCCTGCCTCCTACACCGACACCGGGTGTTCGGTGTGGATGAAGTTACGGCTATAATAATCCAAGAGGTTGATTAGACAAAAATACATACACACACACACACAAACCTTTCATTTCGCCTCTTGGAGGAGCTCGGCAGATAATGTCGTGCAGAGGACGCAATAGACGTCGTCCGACTTTTCGGCAAATGTGCGTATGGATTATCGGATCTGGCCGAGGGTAAAGAAAGAGCGCAATAAACAGATCATAATATTTTGTCCTTTACCTTTGGATCCCACGGCTGCTCAGTATGTGCCCTAAAGACAGTCACATAAGCGACATTAGAAAGCAAATTCCGAATGTTGTGTGGCCATTTGGTATGTCAAATACAGAGTGCCTCTACGGTTTTGGATGTTTGGTGGTAAAATATGTTAAGTTTCAGAGCGGAAAACAAAAGTTTAAAACCATGACCAATAATTTTATAGAAAATGCAGTGGCGAAAATCGACACTTATCGACGACAATTCATTTTCGTCGAATTCAAATTTTTTTAATTCGATTTTTATCGACATTTATCGATTTAAATCGAATCATACCAAGCCTAGATATAACTTGGCTTGGTAGGATTCGACGTTTGTTTTTTTTAATTGACAATTTAAATCGATCTTTATTTTTTCGAGATATCTTCTACGGATATCGACGCTTAAAATTACTACTTGGTAGAATTCGGTGTTTATTTTTTTAAATCGACGTTTATTTTCCTGAGAAATTTTCGACGAATATCTACGCGTAAAATTACTACTTACATATATGGCTGGCAGTTTTCAACCTTTCAATTCGATGATTTAAATTTACTTTTTATTTCGAAATTCTACGTAAAATTTACGTTCATTTCAAAATACTTTATTTATTTAAAATTTTATAGGAAGATAAATCTTTATGTAAAAATTAATCGAACTAATATATTATCTTCTTCATAAATTATATTTATGCTCATTTACACTCTTCTTCATTTTTAACTGGTAATATTAAAGAAGAACCTTAATAACGAATTTATTAAAATATTATTTTATCTTATACTTACAGTAAAAATGTATACAAGTATACAAAGTAATAAGTACATTTAAATCGTTAAATTGATCTTTTACTAATTAAAGCATGACTTTTAACCAAGAAAATCACCACATTTGAACCGACCAAGATATTTCGGGTGCTTTTTTCTGGATTTACGATAAAATGCCCAGGAACTGAGTGTAGTACGGGAATCTAAATCCGGTACACAACGTGTTAACGCGACGTATGCACAGCGTACAACCAAACATAGTGCGTTTCCACTCCACCCGCGTTTTTTATAGCGGTATTCTCTTTAGGCACTAATCCACTGTTTATTTTAGTTACTTAACATAAGTAATAACGAGCTCACAACACTTGATTTTAAGACAGCGACCGGCCTGCGTTCCGCAAATAAGCTCATTTTCTGCTATACCATCGCAGTAGCAAAAAAACCTGCAAAGTACTTTTCTTGTAGGAAATTTTATTCTCTCCAAGTTTGTCTATGTACGGTTTTGCCGTAGATTTGACCGTTTCCGAGTTATACGCGAAAGGCCAGTCGCGGATCGTGCTTCGGCGGCAATTTTGGAGCCATAGCGGCCGACGCGTACACGTAGGACATGTCAGCTTTTGATATGTTGGTTAGGTTTCCCTAACGAACAAATGTGCCAAGTTTCAAAAATTTATGAATTATTTCCCCTATCCGTCAAAAAAAGTTTCTAATTTGACCGGTCGTTCCGTAAAAAACGCTCATTTTCTGCTATACCAGCGCAGTAGCAGAAAAACTGCAAAGAATCTTTTTTGTAGGAAATTTCATTCTTTACAGGTTTGTCTTGACAAATGTGCCAAGTTTAAAAAATTTATGAATTATTTCCCCTATCCGTCAAAAAAAGTTTCTAATTTGACCGGTCGTTCCGTAAAAAACGCTCATTTTCTGCTATACCAGCGCAGTAGCAGAAAAACTGCAAAGAATCTTTTTTGTAGGAAATTTCATTCTTTACAGGTTTGTCTTGACAAATGTGCCAAGTTTAAAAAATTTATGAATTATTTCCCCTATCCGTCAAAAAAAGTTTCTAATTTGACCGGTCGTTCCGTAAAAAACGCTCATTTTCTGCTATACCAGCGCAGTAGCAGAAAAACTGCAAAGAATCTTTTTTGTAGGAAATTTCATTCTTTACAGGTTTGTCTTGACAAATGTGCCAAGTTTAAAAAATTTATGAATTATTTCCCCTATCCGTCAAAAAAAGTTTCTAATTTGACCGGTCGTTCCGTAAAAAACGCTCATTTTCTGCTATACCAGCGCAGTAGCAGAAAAACTGCAAAGAATCTTTTTTGTAGGAAATTTCATTCTTTACAGGTTTGTCTTGACAAATGTGCCAAGTTTAAAAAATTTATGAATTATTTCCCCTATCCGTCAAAAAAAGTTTCTAATTTGACCGGTCGTTCCGTAAAAAACGCTCATTTTCTGCTATACCAGCGCAGTAGCAGAAAAACTGCAAAGAATCTTTTTTGTAGGAAATTTCATTCTTTACAGGTTTGTCTTGACAAATGTGCCAAGTTTAAAAAATTTATGAATTATTTCCCCTATCCGTCAAAAAAAGTTTCTAATTTGACCGGTCGTTCCGTAAAAAACGCTCATTTTCTGCTATACCAGCGCAGTAGCAGAAAAACTGCAAAGAATCTTTTTTGTAGGAAATTTCATTCTTTACAGGTTTGTCTTGACAAATGTGCCAAGTTTAAAAAATTTATGAATTATTTCCCCTATCCGTCAAAAAAAGTTTCTAATTTGACCGGTCGTTCCGTAAAAAACGCTCATTTTCTGCTATACCAGCGCAGTAGCAGAAAAACTGCAAAGAATCTTTTTTGTAGGAAATTTCATTCTTTACAGGTTTGTCTTGACAAATGTGCCAAGTTTAAAAAATTTATGAATTATTTCCCCTATCCGTCAAAAAAAGTTTCTAATTTGACCGGTCGTTCCGTAAAAAAACGCTCATTTTCTGTAGAATAAGGTGCAAAATGCCTTCTAGGCGCCTTTGTAAGTGAACGAAGTGGTTATTGCTTACCGAATGTTGCGTAAAATTCGAAATAGGGGAAGAAAGCGTTTGTGGGTGCGCTCGTTTTACGTCAATACTGTTGGTAACAACGGAGTTGTTGTGAGAGAACTTAGTCATTTCCCGTATCTATTTCAAAACTTGATCGAATGAGTCAAAATGCTTTCATTGGTTTCACCTTCGATTTTAATTATTCCGGAATCGTACAGACAAGCGCATTTCTCTACTCTTTGCACAAAATCTGTGTTGTGCTGCTCAACTGCACCCATGTTAACCAATCACTATATTGTGAATGAAATTGACTCAACGTGTTGTTGATGATTCACCGTACCAGGAAAGGCTGAGTAAATTTCAACAGAAATTTCAGGAAATTAAGCAATAAATTTATATTTTATTCTATTTTTAACAGAAAATAGTAAATCATGCAATATTTTCAAATAAGAAAACCTTCCTTGTTTTATATAATATATAGCTAATCAATTATTTCATCTACATCTAATTCTTCAGCCATGTCTGCCACATGTGCTATACCCTTGAAGCGAGACTGCTTATTCCTACTTTACTCTCTAGGCGGTCTTACACAGACTGGATTACTTGGAATTATTAATATAGAAAGAAAGCGTTTTACTAAGAAAAGCGTGGATTTCGATACAGGAAAAGAAATGGAGACAAGTAGCTGATTATGGTACGGTTTGTAGGTAATCTGTGCGACAACACTTGGAAAAGGTTTCGGCAAGATGAGACGTGATAGGGTCGGCCAGTGTGGGCCCCCTTGCCCTCTGGACTCCACTCCCTTGCGTGGTTTTCGTACCACTTAATCCGGCCCTGCAGTCCCGTTGGAGAGGGGAATGGGATCTCTCTCTGTTTCGACGCCCACGCTTCCTGAATGTGTCGGCAGACCCGGTCCCATATACGGCGCTAAGGTAATTGGCTGAAGAAACGCGAGTGAATCCAAATTGTGAGATAGATTGAGGGAGAGCAGTGCTTATCTTTGTACTCCGTTCGCGCAATCGCCCCAACGCAAACAAATTCATCTTCTGTATCCAGTGGTTTCGAGATCCAGCTTAATCCAAGCGCTTCACCAAAATGTGCAAATTTTCTGTTTCTTTCCATCAGCTCCTATTGTATGTCCGTCTGTTAATAGAAACGGAGCGCCATAACACTCATATGAACTCCGAAGCGTACTTCTCGTTCATCATCCAGGTAGAGTGGAACCCCCTCGCTCCTACATCACGCGTCATCCTTAGATACTTTTTCGATATATCTGCAATTCTTCCGTTGTGTTTTAACATCGCTCGTAATTTCTTTCGTCTATCCGACGATTGCAAGTCGGAGATGACATTCTCTTTGGATATTTCGCCCTGCAGATGCGACGCTCGCGCGAGATTGCGATTATTCAGCTGCATTCGGTCATCGGTTGTGCATCCCACGCCATGTTACAAGGAATCATTAGATTCGAGTAATTGAAGTGGTCGAGCGGAATCTTTTTGCGTTTTTTGCGTTGCAAGTGCGGCTTTCGATTTTTGCATCGTTCTTATTTTATATTTCGCTCCCTCCTCTCTCGGTGTATTCTAAACCAAAAGTAGCTTCGGAAAATACGAGATTTTCCAAGGGTCGGGTGAAATTTTACATCGGAATATATTTACTCGGAGGTGTGGCGGTTGCATGCGGACAGGGCCGGATTAAGGGACCCATGGGCCTCACGCAAATCGTAAATTTTAACGGAAATTTCAGGAAATTAAGCAATAAACATTTTATTCCAATTTTATCACAAAATAGCAAATCATAAAACAATATACAAAATTTTCAAATAAGAAAACCCTTGATACGGGATTGCTTATTCCTACTATACCCTGTAGGCAGGGACATACTGGCCATATAACCTTTCGGTGCAAAGGCAAAGGGCCGGTCTGCTGAAACTTATGTATGAATTTTTTATCAATTAGTCATTCTTTTCCATGATAAAATTCTCTCCATTATATTACTTGATTTTAAATAAGATATTATCCACTCTCCGCTAATAATGCGGTGGGAGGGGGGCTGACCGCGCGTTCTTCACAAATTACGTCCCAGTCCGCCCACGCCTGTAGGCAGTCTTACACAAAATGGATTACTTGGAATTATTAATAAAGAAAGAAACCGTTTTACTAAGAAAAGCGTGGAGTTTGATACAGGAAAAGAAATGGAGACTAGTAGTAGATTATTGTAATGTTTGTGATCTGCGCGGTAACACTTGGAAAGGGTATAGGCAAGATGAGACGAGATAGGGTCGGCCCAGTGTAGACCCCCTTGCCCTCTGGGCCCCACGCACTTGCGTGTTTTGCATACCACTTAATCCGGCCCTGCATGCAGGTGAAAGTCGTGTCATTGAATTTGAAATTTCTTCTCGGTGGCTCGTCAAAAACATTTTGAAATTGCAATGAATTGCTTTTCCACCCGTAGGCTCTCCGCCAAATTGCGCTCGCGAACAATTGCTTAACCGCCACTACTCGAAAGTCGAACACGGCGTCCTTCGACCTTATCTTGCCGACATACCTCTTTGGAATTTGTAAATAATCCCTTACTCTCTTTTATATTTGTAAAAAACTTCATAAAATAGTCATTTAAGGAAAATGTACGGAAGAAGTAATGGAGAGGAAATTGAGAAGTGCTTCGATCTCGAAGCGAGACGAGTGAGGAAGAATGGTGCGGGGCGGGGGCAAATAGCCCTCGGAATGCGATGGGGCAGGGGACCATCTCAAGGGCGGAGGGGGCGTTTTCACGGTGGGAGAGTTTCTCACGAACGCCGCCGGAAGCGGAGTTCCCCCCTCGGGCGGTTGGCAACAGAGAGTCGCCGGTCCTCGCGAGGCAGAGCAACTACAAACGTCGTGGAGTCGCAAGTGTTCCGAACTTGAACTATTTAACCGCAACTGGCAGAGTGGGGGCAATTTATTGCAACAATCTGTACATATTCGCGGGGGTTACGTTCTTAGAAAATCGCGAGAATGCAGATAGTAAAATCTTATGGAAAAATGCTTGAGGAAGAAACTTTTTTCGTTATTCTCTCGCCTTTCTCCGAACTAATTTCACTTCCTTTAGATCTTGGGGCTCTATTTTAATCTCAGTTAGGCAAATAAATTGTAGGAACTAAAGCTAATTACACGCTATGGAAAACGCGATATTTGACCGATGATGATCGTCGGCCGCGGTACAATAGAACAAAACGCTAACAGTCGTCAATGTATGTTAATTATTAGCACTTAGATAAATGTTTCGTAATTCCGTTGAATTTATTTTCGGAAACCTTCCTATCTCTCGTTTGGTTTTTTATTCGCCCTTTACAGTTGCTAGGGTCCTCTGCCCATTTTATCAAAGCGCTGATATCTTGAATAAAAGCACTTAATTCTTATTTTATAAGTAAAATGCCATTTCTGTTTGGCGTATGGCATTTTAGTAGAAAAAATATTTAAGTTTTAAAAAAGTTTGTTATTTTAAGCTTTTCGCTCTTCTTAAATAATAATATTTATGATTTTTTCCTGCATTGAAAATTAATTATGATTATGTTGACATACACAAAAGTATATGCGTGTCTTAAGAAACTCACTGGTGAGTTCGAGTGAACTATCGCGGCTTTTCTGCTCACCTGCCCGGCGCAGGTTTCCCGCGTTAATGTAATCTCGAGTTAGCGAGCCGATCGTGACGATCGCCCTCCCTTCGCGCTGAAATTGGAACGGACGATCTCTCGATTCGTTCTCGAAGACCCTAGCACGGAAAAATAGAACTCCCTTTTGAGTTCCGAGTCATTCTACGCGGGCGATAGCTAAATTGGTTGTTTGGGAAGGGTGGATGGATCGCAAGTCTAAGGAACGCGAAAGAGGGATTATGTGCGGCTCCCGTTAAGTTCGCCGCGAATTCTCTTCGTCCGTCGATTAGCTTCGCTCTTTTGTTTAATTTTCGAGTACGAAATTAGCAAAGGTTCGAAACGAATGGGTAGAGTAGCGTAGAGTCGGTGAATTATGATTCGTCATTGCGCTTGTATAATTATGTGAATCTCGAAGAAGATAAAATTTAATCTCTGACATAAATGAAAGGGGTTCGCCTAAACATTTCAATTTTACATGGCATATTATATTGGATATTTAGGTGCACTAGCAATTAGAATAACCGCAGAAAGGACAAACTCCGACCATTTCGTCGAATTAAACTGTTTATGAAGTCTTCGCATTGATGTCTCCTCAGCGATTAAGCAGGAATTTCGCAATTAGTAAAGATTAAATTTCGCTTTTAGGTAAAATGTATAATGCATCCCGGGCAAGCGGGAACTTGTCAATAGAGATAGATGCGCACTTCGGTATCCAGAAAACGTATTTAGTAGTGAGGTCAATATCATTAGTGTGAGATTATTGTGGTTTCTTCTGGATCTATAGATTAAAATTTTTTGCTTTAAAAACCTTTTTGTGTCAATCCTACCTCTACTCGCTGATAGGATTAAAGCTACGTAATTATAGGTTAACATAGAATAGGCATTAACATTAAAGAATTTGCTTAATAGATGAAACTATTTAAGTGTGGCTATTATAGATATATTTGTTGTTAATGTATGCAATGCAGATTTATCCGCTTTAATAGGTTTTCTTTGCGCCTTGAGACGCAACTGTCTCATTTTACATTAGTCTCTCGTAATTCGCAAAGTACTTAGAATAGAAAAACGATACTGCTGCTGCCAACAGGAAGTCAAATATAACACAATGGTAGAGTGACAAGGAAATGCTTACAACTATATTGGAGTGACGTTATACAAAGCAGAAATATACAAATATACTTAGTAGAATTGTCCACTTGGAGGGAAAACAAAACGATACGACAAGTAGTGAATTACTTCGGAGTAAAGTGGATGAACTAGAATTATGGTTAAGCTTACAAAATGTTGATATAATTTGTTTGTTGAACTATTTCTATATGCAGACGATACCAACCATCTCATTAATAGCACCAGTAATGATGTATCTAACCACTGCCAACAAGCCATTGATAAAATGGTCTCTTGGTGTGATTATAACAGGTTACAAATCAATTATAAAAAATCATGCTTCATGCAATTCCATCCATATCAAAAAAAGATTACCATATCTCCCTCTTTACATGTTTCTAATCTTGATCTTCCCTCCCAGTAATACGGCATTGTAGTCTGGGGGCACTCTCGTCATGCAGACAGACTGTTCAAATTACAGAAATGGTCAGTACGAATCATGGCAAAAGTCAATAGGAGTACAAGTTGCAGAAAATATTTCAAGTCCTTCAAATTACTCACCTTACTCTCCATCTACTTGCTTCATGCAATTACATTTGTTGTAAATAACCAATTTTATTAGATCTGGAAACTAATAGTCAAGTACACAATTACAATACTAGAGGTAAACTTGATTTTAAGACCCTACTCATAATCTTAACATGTACAAACACAGTCCTGCATTTGCAGGATCCAAATTTTATAATAAAATACCATGTAAAATAAAAAGCATTAATAACCCGTTTATTTAAAAGGGCTTTAAAATAATACCTGGTAGAAAATTGTTTTTATTCAATAGATGAATTCATGGGTAAATGCTGATGTAATTTTTTGATTTATTAATTTAATTGTACCTAAATGTTTACTTGTCATGTAATTGTATTTGTATTCTTTTTTATTTTTTCTATCCTCACTTACTTGTATAGCCAACTTGACTTATCCTATACATATATGTATATGTCCTGGGACGAATAAAATTATTATTATTAACAAGGAAATTTTCCGCTGGCCGATTTAAGCTGCTCTCTCGCTGCTTGCTCGTCCTCACGTTCACTCTGTCTTCTTCCTCCTCAGGTTCGACACTCGTGACTGACGGCTGGCGGTCCGCAACGTTGCCAGGTCGGAAGTCCGCTCGTTCGATCTATTCTCGAGAAGAGGGCGCACTACTCGCGAAAGTCTATTGGTTAAATCGCACAATGGCAGCGTTCTCTTCTGGGCTAATGTCGGTTGCTTATAAAAGTAGGGACTCGGTACGTACGCGCAAAGCGGAAGTACTCGCTTAGCCGAAGTACGAGCGTATGCCGAAGTGCGTGCGTATACCGGGATGCGTGCGTTTGCAGGGGTGCGTCGTTTGCTGAAAAACTGAGGGGGAACTCAATAAACTGTCAGAGGGTAAAACGCTGCATCCCCCCCAGTTTTGATGAGTTCACTCGGTGTTTAGTTTATCAAACTAAAGTTTCACTCCAGAGTTTACAGATGCACCATCTTTAAGCACAACTTAAGAGTCAAAAATAATCACCAAGGTTCAACAAAGGTTAACAGACTCTTGGTAGACAATAATGCACAGTGTTTGCCAACACTCTATTGCCTGAAGCCTCCAATCTACATTGAAATTACCATATTTTAAAGCAGCCATAATTCCTTAACCTTTCCGAATCGGACCCATGTTTATAGGAACTTTTTTAATCAAAATCACTTGCTCAATCTATCCTCCATGTTTGGCAAATTCCTCCTGAATCACACTGTATATTGATTTCTCGGTATTTCCATTTAAGAAAACAGGCATTACTCTATTGAAATTGAAAACGTACCAAATTTAGAATCCGCGTAGCATTTACATATATCCAAGAGGTTAGTTTCAATAATTTAAATCGTTTTCAAAATCCGTTCATTTTTTGCTTTCTTCTTCTCTTTTCTCTTTTAGGAATTTTTAGTCTAAAGAGATTCTTTCATGTCTTTAAAAATAAAAATTTTAATTCATTAATAAATTAAAATTCTAAACTTCATTTATTTCGTTGCTTTTTGAAACAGAGCCTTAGCCTTAGGGAGGGAGGGTGAAGAGGGAGTTAGGGTGAGGAGGGAGAGAGGGTGCGGAGGGAGGGATGGTGAGGAGAGAGAGGGAAGGTGAGGAGGGAGTTAGGGTGAGGAGGGAGGGAGGGTGAGGAGAGAGAGGGTGAGGAGGGAGGGATGTTGAGGTGAAAGGGAGGGTGGATGGGTGAGGAGGGAGGGAGTGAGGGTGAGGACAGACAGACAGACAAACGACTTTATTTAGGGCGAAATTGAGACTACATAGTCCCTTCTTACATTTAACCCTTTCGTCATAAGTAATTACAATATTTACCTATTAAAAGAAATTAAGTTACATAAATACTACAGTTAAATATATACAAATTACGAGGAGGGAGTGAGGGTGAGGAGGGAGGGAGTGAGGGTGAGGAGGGAGGGATGGTGAGGAGGGAGGGAGGGTGAGGAGGAAGGGAGGGAGGGATGGTGAGGAGGGAGGGGGTTGAGGAGGGTGAGGAGGAAGGGAGAGTGAGGAGGGAGGGAGGGTGAGGAGGGAGGCATGGTGAAGAGGGAGGGAGGGTGAGGAGGAAGGGAGAGAGGGTGAGGAGGAAGGGAGAGATGGTGCGGAGGGAGGGAAGGTGAGGAGGAATGGAGAGATGGTGAGGAGGGAGGGAGGGTGAGGAGGGAGGAAGTTGCTGGTGTTATGGAAGGGAAGGTGAGGAGGGAGGGTGAGGAGGGAGGGGGGTTGAGGAGGAAGGGAGAGTGAGGAGGGAGGGAGGGAGAGTGGGGAGGGAGGGAGAGTGGGGAGGGAGGGAGAGTGGGGAGGGAGGGAGAGTGGGGAGGGAGGGAGAGTGGGGAGGGAGGGAGGGTGAGGTGGGTGATACAGAAGGTGAGGAGGGAGTGAGGGAGGGAAGGTGAGGAGGGAGTGAGGGAAGGTGAGGAGGGAGTGAGGGTGAGGAGGGAGGAAGTTGCTGGTGTTATGTTATTCGGATAGAAATTGGACCGTGAGGCGAGGACTACAAATGGGAGGTTTGGGTGTGTGGGAGCGAATGAACGATTTGCGGCGTCGGGTCAAATGGTCTTTGCGATCGTATCGTCCGACGCGTTTCCTTCACTCTATCCGTCGGAAGCATACGAGCGCTCTCTTCTGATGAGTGGGACAAGATGGTTCATTGATCGGCTCCCAAATTTATTTTGTATTGGTGTCTGATGGCGCACGTGCACCGGATTATTCTGGTGGTCCTCGTGCGGGCGGGATTAGCGATGGATAATTCGCCTCGGCATTTTCGTCGGGATAAAAGCGTACTTTTATTTCGAAATGCGGCTTTCTAGTGTGTATATGTCAAAGCTTCTACATCTACGTTATGCTCTGCAAATCGCCATAATGGTGGATGGCAGGGAATGCATTCGCTAGCTCCCCCGACATATACCTTTCCATCAGCTTAAGTAATCTGCGTTCTTCTAACGATGATCACTTCAAATCTTCTATAAGCGATGTGATGCCGTTTATTATCAAAATCTCTCTTTACAAATCTAGCTGCCCTGCGATGCATATTATCTATCTTCTTTATTATAACCTTCTCCTACGGATCCCACACAGCTGATGCATATTCTACTTGCGGCCTCACCAAACATAAACAACATGTCTCTCTCACTTTTTCGGTACTATTCCGCATCGTGCTACATATAAAGGCCAACTTTTTGCTAGAAGCACATATCACCCGGCGAACGTAAATGTCCCACGAGAGGACGCGACAAATTGTAACTCCTAGATATTTGGCGGTATCTGAAACGGAGGTATTTATTCCGTCGACTTCATGGTTGTCTGTCATACTATTTTTAATTTTCAAAAAGTGGACGATGCAGCTTTTCCTCTGGTTAATTTTATAGTATAGGGCATCGCTTCTCAATCGGCGTTTCGCCAAGTGTGCCGCCGACAATTTTAATAACGGCATGTAAAAAATAAATTTTGTTTCTCTTATGTCATATTTAACAGCAATAAAAACAATTTTTGGGCTTAAACTCGTCTTTATCACACACTCCAATAACGTGTCTTCTGGTCGCCATTTTCTACGCCTCCGGTTACGATTTTTCCATCACATTTCGCTTGTTCCACAGAAGCGCTACGAGAAATATTCCGACTTCGAATCGAGTTACTGCGCTAATGGAAGGACCTCGCATGGGTGCCTCGCGAGTCGTTTGTTTCCCCTCGTCGGAATCGGCGACCCTTAGCTCCGAACCCGGCGTCCACTTAGCTTCGCCACCGTTTCCGTTATCTGCTCTGTGTCAGACCACAAAACAGCCGTAATCAGATAATTCCAAAATACCCCTCTAGCTTTCCCTTTCGGAGCCAATTCCAATATGTAGGAAAAGAGAGGGTTGCAAGACACGGTGAAACAATAGAATAGTAAATAAACAAATACTCCTTCGTCGTAAAAAGGAAGAGAATACTCACACGCTGCAGGTTGCTGGTAAACACCGTCGCAGGACCTAAGTCAGAAAGAGACACACGCACACGCAGAAACATGCAAAATCCACTCTCACAGTATACTCGAACAAAAAATTCAGTAGTACTGAAGATGACAGCATAGCTGTCGAAACATCGGTGTCTAGTTTTAATTTTTGGTTAGAGTTTACTGTGTGAGTGGATTTTGCATGTTTCTGTGTGTGCGTGTGTCTCTTTTTGACTTAGGTCCTGCAACGGAGTTTACCAGCAACCTGCAGCGTGAGTGTGAGTATTCTCTTTTTTTTACGATGGAGGAGTTTTTTGTTATTTACTATTCCAATATGTAGATGTTAAGGAAGCAAAATTTTGCTTAAAATTTGAACGCAGATACCGACTCGTTGATACGAGTTAAACTTTGGAAAGACAGCTAACTCCAACGGTTTATGGCTTTACTACATGTTTCCCTCTATGTGGAAAGTGACGCATAAAGCGAATTCGCATAAGCAGAACCCATATTTACGTGTAAATGATAAGGATACGTTCCACAAGCAATCCTAACTCTCCTCCAAGATGCTCTTCTTTCGCTCCATAACGACTTCTTATGCGCTAAATACAAACTTAAAACAATTAACACTGTAAATTATGTTCACCAATAAAAGGAAGCAAACGAGCACAAGTGGTGGCTGTTGTGAGTGACATAATAGTGGAGGTTTAAACTGCTGGAGGGTTGTATTGGCCCAACCCAAGTTCAGTGGGCAAGGAGACAATATTTCTCAAGTGTGCTCAAACAGTATCACACAAAATCTCCGTCTCATCTCCACTCTACAATATCCTCTCCACTCTCATCTCTTTTACTGTAATACTAATGCACACAGCATATAAGACAATGAGAGACTGAATGGTCGCCTTGTGGTGTAGTGGAGAACTTTCTTGCATTTGTATTGCACTGGCCGCGTAACCGCATAAGAGCGAATAAAAGACGCATAAAAAATATCCGGTAGCAATAAGCTTTTCGCATAAAGCGAACCCGCATAAAGAGAGGGAATCCTGTGTCCTCCTATATCTATACTATATTGACCCTTCTTACTTATGATATGTCATTATCTAAAATCTATAAAAACTTACTTCTGTCCTTTTGTCACTTTTTAGGCGTTATTAACCAGCGAAGCGGTAATAGCGGACCGCCTAATGGACACGTCTGGTCCGTCCGTCGTAACTTTCATCTTCTAAATTTAATTAAGTATGAGTGATATTTATAAAAATTAACGCCCAAATGTGATCTTCTACTCAATCCATCAATTACAACTTACACTTTACATAATTACTTTAATAAACTTATACTCGCATCTCGTTAAATGGCATCCGTCAAGCAACAATGAAATATCAAACTTTTATCTCCCTGCTCATATATGATCTGTATGGTTCGGATAGAGAACAAAATTTACTACAAGATTGTCCAGAGACCGCATAATTACGACTTATAGTTTTCGAGATAAAAATTCGAGAGAATTCCGAACAAAACATCGCATACTTTGTTTACATCGATCGCGAAGACGGTTCTCTCAGCAAACAACAATTAAAAATCCATCTATTTCTCTCCCATTCTCTTATATTATCTGTGAAGTATTGATTAAAATTTTTATTTGAATAGAGATCAACATTTACTACAAGATAGTCCTCGAGACCATATTTCGGGGATAAAAATTCGAGAATCGCCTAATCTTTCGATACCGCTCCATACATATTTCCCATTAAGAATGCCTTTGAAATCTCTGTGTATTCCATTTATGGAGTATACTTTTCCATCTTGTTCCCTTTATGGCTCCTTCTGTCACGCTATAAAAATGTGAATAACTCGATAAAAGATGGAGATATATTTTTAAAATTTGGCAAGAATACTTCTGATGTTTAGGCACTCCTAGATTAGCTACAGACTTAAACATCGGCACGATTATAGGTTTTTAGAGAGCCTAAAAATCCGAAATTGGGAAATTTCATATTTGAGGGGGTGTTTTGTCCCCATTTTTGCCCCATAAGAAATGCACATAAATCGGTGCAGAGGTATATATATTAGCTTTTAAAATTATTTCCTATCAAGATTCGAATTCCCGACAAACTATCAGACGGCTGAAAGATAGTAGTTTTATATTTGTGAAGAAAGAATTCGAATACATGCAGTATTTGCGCAAATACGCGTTTTTTATCCGAAGAAAGGAGTTTTATCCCCGGTCTATAAATTGGGAAATTGGCATGGCGACCAGACCAATGCTTTTCAAAGAGATCGAATGAGCTGTATTAGTGTCCTTGATTAAATTGTTCTTCTTGATCTTTCAGCCTATTTTATGGTCTTATTTAAGACGACGTAAGCACATCATGACGTCATATAGTATAGATAGGAGGATACTAATGTTTAGGCACTTCCATATAAGCTGAAGACTTGAAATTTTTTGTTTAGGACTATGTATGCGGTAAAAATCAAACAATGTGTTAACATTAAATTTTTAACGAAAATGAAGAAAATCGCTACCAAAACATACTAGTTGTTACGTTAGGGGTATGGAGAAGACACCCTATAGAGGACACGTATTTGAGTGGCACTAAAGGTTTTTAGAAGGAGGAGATGAGGTGGAAGATGATGAATGACCTGGTCGTCCAGTAACAGTGAGTATCAGAATGGTAGCTGATGAATTAAATATTAATAAGGAAACAGTAAGACAAATTTGAACATGAGAAGTCTGCGCCAAGATGGTGCCAAAAAATTTGGGCAAAGAACAGAAATTGAAAAGAAAAGAAATTTGTGTTGATGTTTTGGAAAAAATCAAAGAAGATCCACACTTTTTGGGCAGTATGGTTACCTGTAATGAAACTTGGCTCATTCAGTACGACACAGAAACCAAACAGCAATCAATGCAATGGAAATCAACTCACTCTCCAAGACCAACGAAAGTAAGAATGTCAAAATCCGAAATCAAGTCAATGTTCGTCGTTTTCTTCGATGTTAAACGAATTGTTATGGTTGAGTACGTCCCACTCAGTCAAAACGTGAATCATAAATATTAAATTAGGGTTTTTATCAATGCTGTGAGAAAGAATTCGAAGAAAGAGACCGGAGTTGTGGTAGAATGGTTGGATTCTGCACCAGGACAATGCCCCAGTGCACAGCGCGCTATCGGTTCGGGGGTTTCTTGCCAAAAAACAAGTTCCTGTACTCGATCAAGCCCCATACATACCATATCTCACTTCGTGCGACTTTTTTCTATTTCTTAAGTTAAAATGTTCACTGAAGGGAACACATTTTCAGTCCGTTGAGGACATAAAAAAAACTACGGAGCTGCTGAAAGGGCTTTCACAAGAGCAGTGCTCTGTAGGTGCCAAAGGGAACTACTTTGAAGGAGATAACGTGTAAGATACTTTCTACAGCGCGAATACCCGCCGGATCTGATCCGGGACCAATTCCGGCGGGCAGTCGCACCCGCCACCCTTAACTCCCACCGAAATACCAATTCCATCACCGACTCCACCCCCCAACTCACTATAACCACCCTTTTCTTCCCCGGCATCCACGATATTCTGAGGGATATCCTAAACGCCGGCTACCCTATCCTCACATTCGTCCCCCACCATGTTCCATTTCCTAGACCACCGATCCTGTCCTTCCGCCGACCCCATAATCTGGCAAACATTTTATGGAAAACAGAACCCCCAGCACCCGTTCCTCTGCACCCTGCGGAATCTCAGCTCGGCGGTAGACCACGATGTCTTACATGTCCAATAAACCCTCCCTGCGACTCCTTCTCCAGTCCCACAACCAACATCACCTACCCCATAACTTCTACCACCAACTGCACCACCCGCAATATCATTTACCTTCTGAAATGCACCCAATGTCCCGCCTTTTATGTTGGCCTCACCAGCAATCCCCTCAACATCGCATGAACGGCCACCACAACAGAGTCATTCTCAAACGACCGCTGCCGGTGGCCGCTCATGCGAACCAACATAATTTAAAGTTTAATAACTGCTTCACAGTGAGAGTCATTCGCGCTCTCCCCAACAATGCTTCGGCTCCCCAACTCCGTCAGTGGGATCTTTCGTATATCCATATCCTAAACTCCTTCACTCCCCCTCGTCTCAACCTTCGCTCGCATTTCACTCCGTTTCAGTCATTCCCCATCCCCCTCCGTATCCTCTAATCTCCGACTTTACCGCACTACCCTTCCACCCCATGCCTCCACCCAGTGTTACTACCATCAGCTATCTCTCTCCTGTGTTGACGGAGAGATCACCCGCGAAAGCATCCGTGTATTTCGTTTTTATGTTTGTTTTACGTGTGTCATTTCGACCCCCAGCAGCTCGCCAAGCTGATGTCATCTTATTGGTGAGTGCTCACTGGGCTTCCTTATTCCAACAACTTGTTGCCATCCAGTTAACCCATTTCATTTTTTGGAAAAAACATCGCTTTATATATATACCGAATACAACGCGATGTTTTAAAAGATTTAAATGGTCGTAAAATCGTGTTTCGAATAACCATCGTACATTCCTCACGTCTGTTTACGAGATACAAGTTACTTGTTACATTGTAGATACATTGGGCGTACGTTACATTGTGCGTAATTGAAAAGCATCCGAGGCGAGAATAGATCGAGTTCATTCGGCGACTGAACTCCTCGATAATCATTGAATTCAAGCTATGAGTGTGTCGGCGTATTCTTTGTAACTACCATAGCGAATTTTTACCTTTCCGTTATTTTAACAATGGGTGACAAAAAGGGTGTTGATCATGCTGAGAAAAAAGGTTCTTCCAAATCCCAGGTTAACAGAGGAATACCACGAAGTTATCACATGACTTTTTAATAGTCGTAACTAAATCCGTGTTGTTCAAATCCACCGGAAATGAGAAATCAAGGGTAACTTTTATGCTTTCGGTCACGGCCGACGGACGAAAACTGACTACCTACTACATAATTTTAAATCGTAAAAGGATGCCAAAGGAAAAGTTACCGACCGTCAGGTCTTCACGCGCAGGAGAAGGGTTGGATGAACGAGGAACTTGTGTTAGATTGGCTGATGGTTGTTTGGGATCGCGTAATATTCGAGGTTTAGTTTTTTCTTGAAAAACTTTCCAAAAATTATAGGGTCGCGTTATATTCGAGGTCACTTTATATTCAGGAAAATACGGTACACACATACTAGGAGAAGGTGCTTGCATTATGCAAGAATTTCATCTCACCTTGTAAAACACATGTAGCATTCAGACAGATACTTAATTATTGAAAAACCTTTTTAATTCAAAACATTTCACCTCTGCGCCGATTTTTGTACTTTCCCTATGGAACAATAATGGAGTAAAACTCCCTAAAATTTGCAATTTTAAGAATATCATACTTTCTTCACAGTGGGGTAGTAACGCCACACATTTCTGCCAATTTTTAAAGTTATAGCGCATTTAGAAGTGAAATAACATTCATCTAATTTTATGGAGATATTCAAATTCTACCTGAAGATGTTTCCTGGAATGGAAACGAAACTGTTGTCATCACAAGTCACCAGACGTGGTGGATCACCGAAAGCCATATATCCAGTAACCAAACCGCCAAAGCCTTCGCCACTATTCAAATTTTTATTTGTGCATTTACACTAAGCTCTAAATAACTGAAAACTTGCATCTCCCTAGCTTGCCTCGTAGTACCTAAACATTTACTTATTTATTTAAACTTTAAGATTTTTTAACAGCCAAATAAATAAAAATATCAAAATTTCTGTAATCCCTATTTCGTCTTTTTTTTCAAATTCTACCTTTAAAAAAATTTCAGCTCGCTCGCACATGCAGAAATACATAAACCTTAAAAATTTGTTTAAACAACTGCGAATTTTTAGCTGCCGCATTGTTGAACTTTTTCAAGATTTTCGTTTTTTCTAGTCGGTTTTGCACATAATCCTACCTACGAAAAACTTTGAGCCTCCTGCTCATCTAAAAGTGCCTAAACATTAGTATCCTCATATATATGTGTGTGTTAGTTATATTATGCGGTGAGGGTGCCGGTGGTGTAGTAGTTAGGACGCTGGCTGCTACACGCCTGCTGCTTGAAAAGGTAGTGGGCACGAATCCTGCGCAAGTAGGATTTTTTCCAAGGTTGCCCGGCCCTCTGTTTTTCGGAAGGGACGTCAAACAGTGCCCCCTTGATGCTCTTCGCAAAGAGTAGGCAAATGCCGGCACCGGGTTTCCCTCCTCCCTTCTGCATGTGTGTGAAAGATAACGGGACACCACCACACGGTGTATATATATTCCCTAGTCAAAACCAATCAATGAATTGGACCTGTCGTAAGCCAGAACACTGAATGAATGAATGTTATATTACTCTCCTCTGTAAGGAACGTCTGTATATAATGTTAGTCTCAATTTCGCCCAAATAAAGACGGATGTCCGATATCTATCTTCTTCCCCTCCCTTCCATTCCCTTTCCTCTCCTCTCATTCCTCTGCGCTGTTGTTTTCGGTGTGACCTTCGCCCGCGCATAAATCCGGATATTGGCTTGACGGTTCTCTCACGGGATGAGAACCGCGGGGCAGTGATTGGCTCGTTCTCTCTCTCTCTCACACACACTCTCGCTCCTAAAAATGAGAGAGAGAGAGAAGTGGGCCGTGGGAAGACTGGTGGAGCGAGAGGGCATTGCATTGGCCCTCGGGGGCCGAACCGCCCTCGTAAGGGCGTGAAAAGCCTCCGAAGGTCAAAAGGCGTTACGCTTTTATCTCGAAAATATCCCGAGCCGCCGTTGAGGAAACGGATGATGGATTGCGCCTGTTTCACATTCAGCTCGGGTGGATTCCGAGCGCCGAACGCAGCTCTTTTGTCCTCGTATCGAAGCGTGCATTCGAGTGCGTAGCGTGAGCCAGGATGAGACGAATGCGGCAGCTGCCCACCGGATGTGACGTCGTAAACTTACCTCTCCGAGTCGCACCGGAAGTCGCGATTTCTCTTTCCGCTATTGCGCTCTTTAACAGCGAGTCGAGTTGATAACCGAAGTGACCATAGAATGGCCGAGCGGACTCGCTCGACAGGGAGCAATCGAGCCCGTCTTTGGGCTGAAAATTTTCAAGAAAGAGCAATTTAAAATATGTATTTGCCTCAGGTGTCTCCAAAAGCCACAACAAGGTTAAAAAACCACATTCTAAAAGAATCTATCTAGAATCTATTTTTGTTGAATTACCACAGAAGACGTCAGCTTTGTAGCGCATGTTTTTTAACCTTGTGGCTATTGAAGATGCCTGAGGCGAGTACATTTTTCAAATTGATTGTTCATGAATTAGTTGCTATTGGTCGTTAGTTCTCTCACAGATCGGAGAATGGCCAGCGAAAGTAGAAATTCATAGCTGAAATGCGAATTTGATACATTAGATGGTCCTATTGACGCCATAATACCAAAAAACACCGAATGGGCACGAGTCCCTCTCCATTCGATGTCCAATCCACAATTACTTCGCTTTGAACCGAAGGCCGCCAAGTCTTACCTCGCCGCGTCGCGCGCCCTTCTTCCGCACTAGCGTTTCATTTGTTCTTGAAGTTCTCGCTTTTGCCACCATCTCCTCGCTTATCTGAGTGCGTTATTGGAACGTGTTATCTGGAGGCTCTCCATCTGCGAAGATCTATAAGATCGAGAAATTTCGGGATATGTGTTCGTCGGGTGTTACACGCGCGCGAAAATGCGTCGCCGAACAGATGTGATCTTCGACCCTAGTGTCCGTGAGTCAAAGCGCCGCTCCCCTCCCCTTCCCCCTACTTCATTCCCTCCCCTGCATCCCCTCCCCTGCATCCCCTCCCCTGCATCCCCTCCCCTGCATCCCCTCCCCTGCATCCCCTCCCCTGCATC
Source organism: Tanypteryx hageni (assembly GCA_028673005.1). NCBI lineage: Eukaryota > Metazoa > Arthropoda > Insecta > Odonata > Petaluridae > Tanypteryx > Tanypteryx hageni. The sequence goes on along the minus strand of CM054115.1, from coordinate 10,586,780 downwards.
CCCTCCCCTGCATCCCCTCCCCTGCATCCCCTCCCCTGCATCCCCTCCCCTGCATCCCCTCCCCTGCATCCCCTCCCTTGCATCCCCTCCCCTGCATCCCCTTCCCAGCATCCCCTCCCCTGCATCCCCTTCCCTGCATCCCCTTCTCATCCCCTCCCCTACTTCCCCCTACCCCCTTGTTCCTACGGCGACGAGGAGAACTGGTCTTATTATTCGAATCTGGAATTTCCAGTTTGCGAGGCGATGGCCGTCGGTGCCTTATAAAGGCAGAGATCACCTGCCTCTTCGCAGTCTCCTCCGCACACGAATAAAAGGAAAACTACTCTATCTCTGTCCCTCTCTTTAAGTCGTTGCGTCATCGACCATGCGATCCACGCGCCTTACGGAAATGCCCCTCTTAATGTTATTCTGAATGTTTGCGTGTTACCCTGCCAATCGCTAGACTGTTGGGCGGCCGAGACGAATGTTATGGAGGCTTTATTGTATGCAGTTTCCGTGACTGGTTCCATCGGGGAAGAGAAAGCATGATGAGAAACATTCCGTGAAAATAATAATTTTTCAAGTTTCCTACTTTTTACTTCAGTCTAATACTTAGATATATGCAGATGTGGAAATATCTTCCGTCCTCGAGTTTCCGTTACGTCACTTCCTCCATATTCGCAATACTTCCGCTTCCACAATTTACGGAACGTCTGCTGGTGGAAGCGATTGAAACTGAAAAGAGAATTTGGAGACTAGGTAACCCTGGGTATTGTCCAACCGTGTGCCTACGGAACGTGTTGAAATCGCATTTGTCGCTCTGAAGTACTTCAACGGGTCACCCGACGCCATTTAAAATAGGAATTAAACAGGACAATTATTTTATATTCTCGAGTATCGAAGATTGATGTATTTAGAAGAAAACGTGTTCAATTATTTAGCGTAATGTTAACTCGAGTAAAGTCCTTGGATTAGAGGAATGTGATAAAAAAGCCAAATATATCTTAAGAGAGGTAGTTGGGAATTGGTGTTTAAGAAATGGAGCGGAAGATGAGATTTCAAAGAGTGGGCGCATTCACTCAAAAGAGGATTTACGAGCTCGCCTTATGACCTCAATCGATTTGACAAAATATTTGTCTTTAATTGTCATAAAAAGTTAAAAAACGAGGTGCATATTTCGGCTGCAAAATGACCGTTGTCGGCGGTGATTCGCTGATTGGATTAGATTGGAAAGAAGCACGCCCGTTATCCTCTGTATCTTTATCATAGCTATATTTCATGTGTATATTACTTGAGTGTCTTTATATGAATATTTTTGTCGGTAAACAGCGATGCTGTATTTACGATGTTTCCTACTCTACTTACTGTTTCCTATACTTTGTTGTAGTTTTCCATGTATTTTTCATGTATATTTTATGTATAATTAATGTATTTTAATCTATATTTTATGTCTATTTATCTATATATCATGTATATATTACTTGAGTGTCTTTATATGAATATTTGTGACGGTTTACAGCGATGCTGTATTTACGATGTACTTACTGTTTTCTATATTCTGTTGTAGTTTTCCATTGTAATATATGCACTATGTAGGGTTTTCGCAGGTTTTTCACACACCCCTTCTCTGTGGGTGTTTCCCTGCGTGGGTTTTACTAGATAAATCTGTTTTTACCTATGTTTTCCCAACAAACTTAAATCTATCTTCACTTATATATTTTTGTTTTGTATATTTTATATACTCTTAATTGTATTACTTTAATTTTTAATATTCATGATATTGAGAAGGGTAAAATATAAGAATGGACCTTATGGTCCAAATTTCGACCAAATAAAGACGATTATCTATCTCTCTATCCGTTAATGACTGCTCTTTAGCCGAAATGCACATTTTGACAAACCTTTTTATGGCTTTTGCGTTAGCGTATTTTTCGTATTAAGAGATTGGCTCTCACGATTTCTTTTCGAATTTAAATATTGAATGCGGAACAAGAGGATTATTACAAGATTTACCACGAATTGCGACACGAGTCTTAATGCTTATGCTTTGTTCTTTAATACAATGGCACTAAGCTTAAAGATTTCATATCCATATTTTAAATAAACATTTCGTGCATAAGGCTCAGGCCTCGATAGCCTATGTTTAATACGCCCTCGATAGTAACCTCCTTAGTCAATATTTCCCTAAATATTCAGAATCTTGACGTATGATCTCGTATTTTTATTTCGCGCGCCAATAATGAAAGCGGAGGCTACGGAAATTTTCACGTTGAAATGAGGAAATAAGAAGGTAGACGCAAATATTGGAGACGGTATCACTCATTGAGTGGCCTCGTCAAGAGCAAAGGTAATTTGCAGAACTCGGCCACAGATCAAGGATAAAAACGTAACATCCTCTCGCACTTTCGATCCTTTCGTTTCCTTGACAACGCTTTCCATCGCATCCTTCTGTATTTCTTCTCCAAAACTAATGGGAGTTTGCGCGCGACTCGATCCCAGCATTTCCGCTGAAGCGACAGATAAGTCGCCGTGGAAATGCCTGCTGACGCTCTTTTTGTGTTCTCGGGACATGCATCGGAGTAAGAGAAAGGGAAAAGAAAGAAGAGTTAAACTGAGACTGTTAAGTTAAGTTAAGTTAAGAGACTGTTAAACAATTTCCGGATTTTTTTGCTCGCTTTCTGACAGATTCCACTGCTGAAAATTGTTATTTCTCCTTAAAAATGAAGCTAACGAAAATAAAATGTCCCATACGACAATGCGTACTTTCTCCACTCGCAATGCAGGAGAAAGTATTGTTTTCGAGTTTTCAACGAAATGCACGTTTTTAGGCCCATGAGTTCCTTATCACTATTTTCTCGATGGTGTGACAGGAATTTTGTGGGCGCTGTGACTCAAAAACTAATGATCAGATCATCACAAAATTTTATATTTAAGATTTATTAGTAATTCAAGGTCTGATAAGGTTTTGGATGAATCTGGTCAACCGGAAGTGGATGTTTACTCCAATAATTTTGTTCCGTTTTCCCAAATCTCTCCTTTAGAAATGAATCTATATAAATATTTGTTATTATCAAAGTTGTAGAAAATATAAATTTCTACAACCTTTGTTTGAAACATTTTTTCGTAAAACGAATTGTTTAAATGATATTTTGATTATTTACCTGTATTTGTTAACTACATCACTGTGATACCTTTGCTTGCGTTGCTATGATAAAATATTCAAATTGTTGATTGCGATCAAAATTTTTTCCCAATGCTATCTATTGTCATATTTTCTAAAAAGATTTTCTTGTTCCCAGCGCCGTCAACAGTATCTTTAATCGCGTATGATATTTTGTTATCCACAGCAACAATAAAATGTTTACTTATTGTTTTTACTTTCTCCATATACGTTGTATAGGGGAAAGTGTTGTATTCATGAAAAAAATCGACTTCGAGATTTCAGCAGAAATACACGTTTTGAGGTCCTCTGAACACGTTTTCACAATTTTATCGATGATGTCTGTGTGTGTGTGTTTGTATGTGATAGCTTTTTGTTGGTGCTCTAACTCAAAAACTATTAATAAGGTCAACGCGAAATTTTATATTTAACATTTTTATAAAAGTCACAAGAACTGATTAGTTTTTGGTAAAAATCGGTCAACCGGAAGTGGTTGTTGACTCTAGTCACTTATCCGTTATTTTGAAATATTTGCGTTGACCCATAACAAACCTGGCTGCCTTTCTCTGAACCTTTTCCAATTTATTAATATGTATTCTGTCATGAGGATCCCAGACTCCTGAAGAATATTCCAATACAGGCCTTACTATTGTTTTGTATGCTAATTCTTTAGCTTTCCTACTGCTATGTTTTAAATTTCTCATAACAAAGTCAAGTGCCTTGAAACCCTTTGAAACTATACATTCTACTTGAAGACCCCATGCTAAATCTTTCGTAATATGTATTCCAAGATATTTTATATTATCAACCTTCGGTATTTGTATACCTTCCATATAGTAAGGAAAATTACTCTTTTCCCATTTCATAGAGAATAAAATATGCTTGCTTTTCTTAACGTTTATTTGCATTTTATTTGAATATACCCAAGACATCAGCTTATCTATGTCCCTCTGCAGTAAACCTCTGTCATTTTCATCTTTAATGACTCTATAAATGATGCAGTCGTCTGCGAAAAGTCTCACTTTTGAGGATATTTGACTTGGTAAATCATTTATGTAGATTAAGAATAATAACGGTGCTAAAACGCTTCCCTGAGGGGCACCTGAGGTGACATCTATTTCATCGGATAAACTATCTCCTATCCTAACCCTTTGTTTTCTATCTGCTAGAAAGGCTTCTATCCATCGCACTACCCTCATACCTATTCCTAGAGCGTAAACCTTAGCCAAGAGTAAATCATGAGGTACTACATCAAATGCTTTCGTTAGATCCATCATTATACCTTCCGCTTCCTGGCTATTGTCTAATGTTTCTGCAATATCTTCACATAACCCTAGCAACTGGAGCTCGCAGGAATGACCCTTTTTGAACCCGGCCTGACCTTCAAATATCATACAATTATTTTCTAAAAACTTTTGTATATAGTCCGCCAGACATTTTTCCAGTAATTTGCAAACAACGGACGTTAGGCTTACTGGTCTATAATTTGCAACTTCTGTCTTATTTCCGTCTTTATAAATAGGTATATCAGTGGCTGATTTCCATTCTAATGGGATACAACTGTTTGCTAAGGTAACAGTAAAGATGTGTTTTAGATACGGTATAATCGCTTCGCTCCCTAATTTTAATGCTCCTAATGCAATATTATCAGGTCCTGTGGACTTATGCCAGCGCAGTTTCTACCTTGTTATTAATAGTATTAAAGCTAAACTCAATTCTCGGTCCACTTTCATTTGGCAATCTTACTTTGCCTAAAGCATAAGTTTTCACTTGAAATATAATGCATTGTTTAAGAGATATCTTATATATTTAGCTGCCACCACCACGCCACCTACCGACGACTATCGTTAACAATGGATGCTAAGTTACGTCTTAGTAAGGCTCCTTTTTCTTTTCTTAATTGTTGGAGTTTTGTGGCTGTATCCAATATCAGAAGTTTGAGTTTATTTCTGTTCTTTGTAAAGTCTAAAATTTTCTCGGTTTCTTAAAATATTTATTATTACGTAACCTATTTGGAATTTTAAAAATATTACAGATATGGAGAAAGTCATGTGGTGGCCACATCAGAGTTTTTTATTGTGAAAAGTGGTTTTAAATATTGTTCGCTGTGAATATTATTCAAAGTGCTTAAAAGTTATTCACGAGAGTAATTGCTGATAATTATTCTTGTGGACGCATTTGTCAAGAGCAACTTGCATGTACTTTTGCAATCATATTCATTACACTGGGTGGAGAAAGTCATATCCTGGACACTTCAGATTTTTATGGAAATAAAAAGCATAAAATCTATTAACCAAGTGGTCCACTAGTAAAAAAGCTTGGAGACCCCTGTTATGGGGTATTGAAATGGAACAATGGTGTCAAAAACAATCCTCAAAATGCAAATTGTTGGAATATTTCATTTTTCTTGTTGGTTGTGACATATGACAGACCAGCATTCCAAATTTCAGATCTCTAGTCCTTCTAGCAGTACCTTATAATAGGCATTGGACACCTAGGACAAGATTTTTATTTATAGTTTCGTCGTTGTGTAGGCCTGTCTGTCCGTCTGTCTGTCAGTTCCCCTATTGACTTTTGAACCAATAGGCCAATTTCCTGGCACTTGGTGGAAATCTCTTGCTACTAGGGTCGAACTCCCGTGGATAGATTTTTTGTGAAGATTTAAATTCCCGGGTTCGATTCCAGGAACTATCCTTATCATTTAATTTACATGGAAAATCTGGAATCCATCGTACAGGGTAATTTTCTCTTGCATATTTAATTATCGTAGAATTGTAATATCGGAGCATGGTTGCACTATTCTACGAGGAAAGTAATGGAGATTCTAATTTTTATCGTCGAGCTTTGCCTATCAATAGTATTTCTTCAAATTTCGCCTAAATACTGGTGTTTTTGCAGTCTTCATCACTCATTATGAGAGTTTTTCCATTGCAACGGCTGTTGTTGGACACGGGATTGGTATAGCCCAGTACATACACGCGTTATTTTTGCCACACAAATACGCGTGATCAATTTGGTTTTCTGTTCGATTGTATTTGTAATATTTTATAACGCTAAATTATGAAATATGGGAACACAAAGAGAAACTCATCCGCGGTGATTTTAAAGCTACAAAACTCAATATAAGCTATTGTTGCACCACATTTAATTAAAATGGTTATGTGGAAAAGTAGGCATCACCAGTAGGCTTGGTAGGAATCGATTTAAATCGAAAAACGTCGATAAACGCCGATTTTTTTAAATTTCAAAATCGACGAATACGAATAGTCGTCGATAAGCGTCGATTTCCCAACAAGATGGAAAAGTATACGTCCAAAAACCTATTCTGAATTATAATATTTAAGTCGTTTCTGTTTAGATTTTTCTCAGTATTATTTTCTACCTACGATTTCGTTTCTTTTCTGGGCTTGCATTAACAGTGGGACTGAAAGAAGGGTATTTTCTTGCACTCAAATATGCGTCTTTTTGAAAAGCTCACGCTTCTACTCTGGACAATCAGTTAACCGCAAGGCCCTGGGGTAGTTTTGAGAACACATGTTTCTTAGGCCTTTTGTGGTTTTTGAGATTATATTTGCCGACCTAATGGTAGGATGTTCCGAGAGCCTTTCTATACAGATACGGTCATAGATATGCCCTGCTGAGAATGCCTCGACCCGTTAACCCTAATCCTACCAGGCTGTGACTTAGAGACACATTTGAATTTTTATTTATGATTATATCTACAAATAAATTCATTTGGCACGGAGACTTTTGAGTATTCTATTATTTTGTATTTCTACATAAATGGACGTCATTAACTTTTTTTATCTCCTTGTGTTTCATTTATATATTCCCGAATATAAAATCCCTACGCTGACTACCAGGATGTTACCCAGGGACAAATTGACACAATGTAAAGAAAAGTCTTTTGTTAGTGCCTGGTTTTGTTGATCCAAATTATACGATATACTGCTAAGTCATTTGATGTTCTGTCCGCATGGGACGAAGATCATTTTATAATTGCAGTTTCAAGCATACTTGGGTGAAAATCATTTCACTGTGTAATAATATTTAAAAGTTTATAAAAATATTTGTCTATAATAAAATCTCATGTAATCATACGTAGTGTGTGAATAATAAAAATAATGTCCTAATGAATCATATCTTCAAAATTTATCATGTGTGTCTCTAAGTCAGACCCCGTCAGCAAATGAGCCTGGTAGGATTAAGGTTAAACAAGGTTCGGAAGAAAGGAATTTCGGTGGTCGTTTGAATCTAATCGTTTTCTGCCCCTTCCACTCATCAACCCCGTGGAGTGTAGTCCGGAAACAAATGTTTCTCGATCCTTTCTAGGGTTTTTCCTATAGATGAACTTGTTGTATGCACTTTCATCCGTTCTCCCTATGCACAACCCAATCTTTTGGCAGTCTTTTTCTTAAAGTTATCAAGGAAGGATTGTTCCTCTCTCGTGCTTTTGGCTCCTTTGTGTTTTGCTACTGGTTATTAAATTTCAATTAATATATAATCCTTTAAAAAGGTCCACATAAATTAGCAATCGTTGCTAAAAATTGAAAATGGATTAAATATTAATATTATTTGCTATTTGTTGTAAAATATTTTGCCGATTGCAAAAACATTTTAATCAGGATTTGAGGTAATGACTGTTGATTGAGCGCCCAATAATAAAGTCTAATTTTTCTCACTAAATATGTTATGTTAAATAAAGAGAATATGTAGTGCAGTGATGAAATATATCAATCTTTTTTGACGTCTAAAATATTATTGTGATAATTATATCGTTAATGTTTTTCCTTAATTGGCATCAACGAATGTCTAAAAGCTGAACTCGCAAATTATTATTTTTTAAAAATGTTTCTCGGCACGGCAAAAGCAACATCATATTGTTCGAATTTCATAAATTAACCGTTTTCTAATTTTCAATATACAATTTAAAGAGGTAAATCATAATTTACTATCTACATTCGCGATATAATATATTTCTCAACTACGCGATAAGAATTATACTAAATCAAAAATATCTAGATTTGGAAATACCAGCTTACGATATTTGAGATTAAAAATATACTAAGTTCCAGTGTGGCAAAACAACAATATTCTCGTGACCGAAATGTAAGGTGCTAATTTGGTTTAATCATCAAGATTCAGTTAGTAAAGGCGTGAATTAACTATTAATATATGTTTTCGAAATAATCGAAATAATCACGTTTGGCAAAATTTGTAAGGAAAGGAGTGAAAATACAAAACCAAGAAATATAGTTTTGCGTTCGCACGATGAATTTTTTCTGCACTAGCTATTTCTTGATAATTAAAGAGGTAAGCTTTCTAGTGAAAACATTCTTATACAAAAGTGTGTATATATATATATATATATATATATATATATATATATCATCATCATGAGGTGTTCTGCCTCAAGGCAGGTCCCTGGCACCAGCGTTGTCTCCACTCCTTTCTGTTCCTTGCCATTTCTTTCATTTCCTGATACCCTCCACTTTCTTTCAGGTCATCAAACATTTTTATTCTTCTACGTCCCCTTTTCCTTTCACCTCCTACTGATCCTTCCAACACCATCAATAATAAACCTTCTCCTCTCAAGATATGCCCTAACCAGTTACTTTTCCTCCTCTGAATTGTTTCAAGTAATCTTCTCTTCTCATTCACAGTTGTTAGTATTGCTTCATTCCTTATCCGATCCATCCACTTAACCTTCTCCATCCTCCTCCATCCCATTCTTCAGATTTAAATCCATTTTACTACATAGTACCCGTTTTTTCCTATTAAATGTTTCTTTTGCCATTGCTATTCTTGTTCTTATTTCTATTTCACTTCTCCAGTCTTCAGTTAGCAGTTATATATATATATACACACACACACACACATACATACATATGCCCTGCGTTCTACGCAGGCCTCACAACCACACCCCTTAATATCCGCATGAACGGCAATCGGAATAGCGTCTCTCTTAGACGCCCCCTTCCGGTGGCCGACCATTCGTTAACCCACTCCCTTCCCTTCAATAGTTGCTTCACAGTAAAAACCATTCGTGCTCTTCCAAGTAGTTTCCCCGCGCCACAACTCCGTCAATGGGAACTAGCCCATATTGACATCCTCCGCCCCCTCTCATTACCAGGTTTAAACTTTCGCTAACACTCCCACTCCAATCATCTTTCCCCTTACCCCTTCCCCTTACCCCTCTTTTCCCGAACTGCTACCTCCAGTGTTACGCTTACTTTTAGTTTACGTTGTTCTCTCGCTGAAGAAGGGCGTGTGTTGCCCGAAAGCTTCAAATTACAAGCCTTCCTCTATCGCTGTAGACGTCTACCAACGTATGGTAAGTGTTCACTGGCTCCTTCCTATCCCTCTCAACCTCTCGTTGCTTTTATTTTATCATATTATTTCTTTTTCCTTATCGTTATATATATATATATATATATATATATATATATATATATATATAACAGCTTACGGAAAAGGAAAGGTAAAGTGGATATATGGATAGCAACAAGATGTTGGGATGAGGAAGCCCAGTGAACACTCACCAATCGGACGACTTCAGGTTAGCGAGGCCCAGGGGAAGTTCTCTCTCTGTAGCTGATGAAGAAATAACTCCGAAAGCTTCTACGTTTCTGATGTTTCTGTGTTGTCTTAATGTTCTTTTACGTGTGTCGCTTCGACATCCCCTGGGACTCGCCAACCTGAAGTCGTCCGATTGGTGAGTGTTCACTGGGCTTCCTCATACCAACATCTTGTTGCCATATATATTTTTTTTTTGTGTTCGTGTGTTTTACGTGTCTCTTCGACGCCCCCAGCAGCCTACCAGCTTGGTCCTCAACTTGGTAAGTGTCCGCTGGGCTTCCCTCAACACCTTGTTGCCACCCTCATCACTACCTTTTCTTTTCCTTTAGTTAATATATATACCGTCCTTTTTTCTCCTTTTTTGTCTATATCTTTACGTTTCTTTCCTGTCGTCTTTTCCTCTTATCTTTCTCTTCCACCATGGAACTGACCCGTCTCCGTTATCATCTCCGTAGACACATTACCCTCAACTGCCAGATTGAATTCCTCAACTCCTGCCATGCACTTGGACTCACCCCCAAATGCCTCACCATCAGAATTCCTCTTTCAGGCCTTACTCCCCCTATCCGCGCTTCCCTAGCCCTCACGTATCACCTCGCCTCTATCCACATTATCCGTTCCACCATACACCATTATACCACCCTCTCTAACTCCCACTTCGCTAATTGTAAATCTCTCGTTCTTTATCTTCGTCATTCTTCGCAATCCATATCCGACCTTCGTGCCGCTTTCCTTCAAGCGGCTAATGATATCACCGCACATCGCAACAGACTTCTCCGTAAACTCTCTCTGCTTTGCGTCCGGCACCTCAAACTTGGTCTTCCCCTTCCGTTCATAACAGCTGGCGAGGTCAACAAACCACCTCCTTCCCCGCCACTCATCGGTCAAACTCCCTGTCTTGCGGACCTCCTGGGATTCCCAACGCCACCATCTCTTCATATCCTGAAAAAGACCCACACTTTCCTAACCCGCAAACCTTTGAAGCGCTCATATTTTTCGCACACTCCTGCCACCACCTCTTCATCTTGCCAAACAGATGAAGTCTTGAACCTTTCCTCCCACGTACTTACCCCTGCCGAGAATGAACTCCTCTCACGCGGCCTTTCCTTTTGTCCCACCACCAAATTTGATCATTTTCGCCTCCTTGCCGACGTCCAGTCCTTTGCCCGCACACTACGTCTAAAAACTAACCCTCCCAAAGAAGACTCTCTCACCTCTGCCAACCCAAAACTCCCTCCCGGCCTCCCACCTACCTTTTCCATCTTCAAACCTCCTTCCCAATACATTCCACCCACCCTTCCTTCCCTACACCCGGTCGAACAATACCTCAATTATATCCTTTCCAGAATCTCCCGACCTAACTTTTCCGATCTTATCGACCATACAGATAATCTTACCAGACGTGAAAGGCATGCCATTTCCACACTCAAACATCTTGACCATATCATCATCCTCCCTGCCGACAAGGGCACCACCACGGTTGTGATGGATCGCGCCAAATATAACGAGGAAGCCGAGCGCCAACTTTCTGACGAAACCTCTTACCATCACCTTACTTCCAACCCCACAGACCACCACTCCTACCAAATTTCGTCCTATCTTCATTCCTCAGGCAAACAGGAAGGCCTTTCCGATTCCGCCATTGCTCTAATGATCCCCAACAAACCCCGCACACCCACATTCTACCTACTCCCTAAAATCCATAAACCCAACATCCCCGGCCGCCCCATTGTTGCCAGCTTTAATTCCCCTACAGAACGCATCTCCGCCTTCGTTGACTCCCACCTACAACCTCTCATTCGTCAATTCCCTTCCTTCATCCAAGACACTAACCACTTTCTCAAACGTCTCAAACACCTCCCCTTTCCTCTCCCACCCAATACCATTTTGGCCACTATCGATGTCTGTTCCCTCTATACAAACATCCCCCACGATGATGGACTCTCTGCCCTTAGTAAACTCCTGGACTCAAGACCACCCGACGCAAGACCTTCCTCCCATTTCTTATTAGACTTGGCAGCAATGGTGCTCAAATTGAACAACTTCTCTTTCGATGGTCGTCACTACCTTCAAATTAGAGGCACTGCGATGGGCACCCGAATGGCGCCTTCATACGCCAATTGCTACCTTGGAGAATGGGAAAGACTCTTCCTCAACGTTCCACTCAGACCACTTTTGTGGCTGAGATACATCGACGATGTCTTCCTCATTTGGACGCATGGACCTGACTCTCTCCTTTCCTTTCTCTCGCGTCTCTCCTCCCATCCTTCACTGTCCTTCACCCACCAATCCTCTACCTCCCACATCACATTCCTGGATGTCGATCTTTACCTTCAAGACAGCCAAATCCGCACCTGTGTTCACATCAAACCCACCAACAGCCTCCAATACCTCCACTTTGATAGCTGCCATCCCCTTCATACCAAAACCTCTATCCCCTATGCCCTTGCTCGTCGAGGATGGAGGCTTTGTTCTGATAGAGCATCCCTTCTAGAGTATTACTCTGTCCTCGAGGATGCTCTTCTCAAACGTGGTTACCCTCCAGTCTTGGTCCGCGAACAGATCCATAGGGCGATGACGCCTACCCACAATGGATCTCATCCTCACGCACCCACTATTCCTGCATCTACCCCTCCACTCACTGTTACGACACTTTTCCTTCCTGGTATACACGAAGCTCTCAAAACAATCCTTCATGCTGCCCACCCAATTCTTACCTCTTCCTCCCATCAGTCCCACTTTATCAACCTTTTTGCCAATACTCCGCTCCTCTCCTTCCGCCGGCCCCCAAATTTGGGAAATATCTTGTGGAGGAAGGAACTTCCCACTTCTACCACGCTTCTTGCAATAGGCTCCCACCCCTGCGGAAAACCTCGCTGCCTCACTTGCCCTATCCACCTACCTTCATCTTCTTTCTCGAGTCCCTCCACCAACATCACCTACCCCATCACCTCCAGAAGCAACTGCACCACCCGTAACGTCATTTACCTCCTTACCTGCACACTTTGTCCCGCGTTTTACGTAGGCCTCACCAGCAATCCGTTAAACATCCGAATGAACGGTCACCGGAATAGCGTTTCTCTCAGACGCCCCCTCCCAGTTGCATTACATGCTAATACCCACAATGTCCCCTTCAATAGTTGCTACAATGTTAGTTTTATTCGCGCTTTACGCTATGACAGTCCTGCCCCCCGTCTCCGACACTGGGAACTAGCACATATCCATCTTCTCGACTCTTTCTCTCCGCCTGGCCTCAACCTCCGCTAACCCTATTAGCCCCCTTACAATGTCTCCTTGTTACTTTGTAGTTATTCGCACTTTCCCTTACCACACTTCCTCTTTATTGGCTATCCACCCCTCCTACTCCCCACCTCCAATCATCAACCTTCCCACATCACCCTGTCATTCCCCGCCCAGTGTGTCACTTTACGTTACTCTTTCGCTGAAGAAGGGCATAGGCCCGATAAGCTTGCGTGTGTTTTTGTGTTCGTGTGTTTTACGTGTCTCTCCGACGCCCCCAGCAGCCTACCAGCTTGGTCCTCAACTTGGTAAATGTCCGCTGGGCTTCCCTCAACACCTTGTTGCCACCCTCATCACTACCTTTTCTTTTCCTTTAGTTTATATATATATATATATATATATATATATATATATATATATATATATATATATATATATATATATGGGGTGCCGGTGGTGTAGTGGTTAGGACGCTGGCTGCTACTCGCCCGATGCTTGAAAGTCAACGGGTACGAATCCTGCGCGAGTAGGATTTTTTCTCAAGGTCATCCGGCCCCCTGTTTGCGTGGTTTGTGGAGACCGCACAAATTCAGCTGTTCCGTCCTTCGGAAGGGACGTTAAGCCGTTGGCCCCCCTGGTGTTCTTCGCAAGAGCAGGCAAATGCCGGCACCGGGTTTCCCTCTTCCCTTCTGTGTGTGTGTCCGGTGTGGAAGGCAACGGGAAACCACCACACCGTGTATGTATATTCCCTAGTCAAAAACCAATTAATTAATTAATTGGTAGGACCTGTCGTAAGACAGAACACGAATGAATATATATATATATATATATATATATATATATATATATATATATATATATATATATATATATATATATATATGTACGTTGCATGTCGCATTAACACGTTTTTATCGAATTTAGATCCCCGCAGTACACTTAGTTAATGGGCATTTCGTCATAAGTTTAAAAAAACGCTAATTAGTAAAAAATCAAATTAACGATTTAAATATACTTTTAACGTCGTTGAATGTGAATAGTAGAAATTTGCCACAGAGGTGGGAGGGTTTGTGTACTCTTACGAACCAAAGAGCTATGCCGGCGGGAGATAATTCTCCTGGTAGGACCATCCTAGCCGGAAAGGTCTGAGGGGAAGAGTCAGACTAAGAAGCAGTCCTGGGGGTTTTACATCCCCCTGTGCAAGGGCAGCAGCTTGCACAGTACCTCTGTAGGTGGTGATCATGTGGATCTGAACAGCTACAGATGGGTAATCACTCTGTGAAACTGCGATGAGGAAAGCAAGGGGAAACTACCTCATTATATTTCCCATGATAGGCTGAAAAGCTGAAAATACCTCTATGTATCTTTCTGGGGTAAAATATTCCGGAGGTAAAATTGTCCCCCAATCGGATCTCCGGGTGGGGACTACCCTAGGGGATGCACAGAGGAAATGTAACATTAATAAGAAAGCAAGTAGTGAGAAATTAAAAATAGGCACATGGAATGTTAGGACTATGAATTCAAGGGTTAAACTAGAGAACTTAAAAAGGGAAATGAGAAGGAATAATGTAGGTATAGTAGGTCTTAGTGAAGTTCGGTGGGAAGGAGAAGGCGAGATAAATTCAGACGAATTTAAGATTATTTACTCGGGAGGAGAGAAAAAGGAAAGGGGAGTGGGGATTATAATGAGAAAAGAGATAGCTGAAATAATTAGCAAGGTAGTGACAGTTAATGATAGATTAATAGCCGTAAAACTTCAGATGGAGCCAGTGGAAATGCTTATAATTCAAGTGTATATGCCAACAACTAATGCTGGCGACGACGAAGTAGATGAAATGTATGAACAGATTATGGAGATATTGGAGGAGGAGGGAAAAGGAAGGATCACCACCATAGTAATGGGATATTGGAACAGTGTAGTCGGAGAGGGACAGGAAGATAACATAGTGGGAAAATATGGACTAGGGAAAAGAAATGAAAGAGGGGATAAACTTGTGGAATTCTGCCGTAGAAATAGATTGATTGTAACTAATACATGGTTTAAGAATCACCAGCGGAGACTTTACACATGGAGAACCCCAGGAGACCAGAGACGATACCAGATAGATTACATACTAGTCAATGAAAGAGTTAGAAATAGCATTAAAAATGTGAAAACATTACCAGGGCAGATATAGATTCTGACCACAACCTTTTGGTGGCAAATACACAATGTAGACTGAAGAGCGTTAAGAGAAACATAAGAGTTAACAAGAAATGGAACTTAGAGGAACTCCTTAAAAACAAGGAGGCTATCATGACTGAGCTGGAGGAAAGGTTGGGGGAGAGAGCTGAAGAAAATAGGAAGAATGTAGATGAGGAGTGGAGATACATCCATAGCAACATTAAAGATGTAATGGAAAAGAAGGTAGGAAAGATAACGGGTGAAAGAAACAAAAAACCCTGGATCACAGCAGCCATGCTGCAAAAAATGGAAGAGCGGAGAACGTGGAAGAACATAAACACTGAAGAAGGCCAAAGAAAGTACAAGGAGTTAAATAATGCTTTAAGAAGGGAAACAGATAAAGCCAAAGAACAGTGGATAAATGAGAAATGTGAGGAGATTGTCGAATGTGAAAGAATTTGTAGAACAGACCTTATGTATATCAAAGCAAGGAAACTATTCAAGAAAAAAGCAAGAAAGATAGGACGTAAAGGAATCATGAACAAAAGTGGTAAAATAGTCTCGGAGCCAGACAATGTAAGGAATGTTTGGAAAGAATACATTGAGGTGCTGTATGACAAAGAAGGAAAGCCAAGAAATATTGAATTAGATGAAAAAGAGGATGTGGAAAAAGATCAGCTAGGACCAAGTATTCTCGAGTCTGAAGTTAAAAGAGCAATTGATGACATGAAAAGAAGGAAGGCTGTTGGGAGTGATGATATACCAGTGGACGTTCTTAAGGTTTTGGGGTCGAAAGCAGTTAAGCAACTAACAAAATTTTTTAACTAAGTATATGATACTGGCATATGGCCTGAAGATTTTTTAGATGTTGTTATGGTACCACTGGAGAAAAAGAACAATGCAAAAAGATGTAAGGATTACCGAACTATTAGTTTAATTTCTCATACAGCTAAAGTTCTAACCAGAATAATAACCAAAAGAATTGAAGGTAAAATATAAAAGGAGCTGCAAGATAATCAGTTTGGTTTAAGAAGAGGAAGGGGGACTAGAGATGCTATAGGATGTATGAGGATGATGATAGAAAGAGCGCTAGAAGTCAATAAAGGTGTGTATTTTTGTTTTGTAGATTGGGAGAAAGCTTTTGACCGAGTGAAATGGGATAAAATGCTGGGCATTTTAAACAAAATAGGAATAGAATGGAAAGATAAAAGAAAAAACCTTTACTTTGATCAAAAGATTAGAGTCAGGGTTAAAGGAGAAGAAACAGAAAGTACTTCAATAGGGAGGGGAGTGAGGCATTGTTGTCCTATTTCACCAGCGATATTTAATATTTATGCAGAAACAATAACAGAAGAAGCGTTGTTGGAAGAGAAAGGATTTAAGTTAGGAGGTGAAAGTATTACCACCATTAAATACGCAGATGATCAGGCCTTAATAGCATTAGGCTAGAAAGAGCTTCATAGGATGACAGACAGACTAGTGGAGGTTGGCCAACAATATTGAATGAAGATCAATGCAGAAAAAACGAAAGTCATGGTGGTTTAAAAGGAACATAATGAATTAAATATAATGGTAAATGGCCAAAAATTGGAACAAGTATGTAGTTTCAAATATCTTGGCAGTATTTTAGCGCAGGATGGAACTAGTACACAGGACATCAGAAGTAGGATTGCAATGGCAAAAGCAGCATTTAACGAGAAGAAGGAGCTTCTCACAAGCAATAAAATAAATTTAGAAACAAGGAAGAAATTAGCAAAATGCTACATATGGAGCATAGCTCTTTATGGTGCAGAGACGTGAACGATAAGGAGAAAGGAGGAAAAATATTTAGAAAGTTTTGAGATGTGGGTATGGAGAAGAATGATGAAAGTGAAATGGACAGAGAGGAAGAGAAATGAAGAAGTATTAGAAATGGTGGGAGAAGATAGGATGCTAATAAAAACAATCAGGAAAAGAAAAGCAAATTAGATTGGGCACAAATTGAGAAGACAGTGTTAACAAAGGACGATCTTAGATGGCAAAATTAGCGGAAGAAGAGGAAGAGGGAGAAAAAGAATAGGAATATTAGAGAATATAAACAGGGATATAATACTTATAGAGGTATAAAAGAGGCTTCTAGGGAGAGAGAGAAATGGAGGCAGCGATTCAGTTAATACCTGTCTTCGGACAGAAGCATGATGATGATGATATAATATAATAATTTAAATAAAAAATCAAAGTATTGTAAAATAAACGTAAATTTTACGCAGAATTTAGATGTTAAAATTAAATTTAAATCATCGAATTGAAAGGTCGAAAACTGCCAGCCCTATATTTTAGTAGTAATTTTAAGTGTCGATATTCGTCGAAAATAAACGTCGATTTTAATCGTCAATTTTCAAAAAAAGTAAACGTTGAATCCTACCAAGCCTAATCATAAGTTCCGTTTGGATCACCTTGCTTAATATTATTTTTGATATTACTAATGAGAAATGGAGAAACCTCCGAATTTGTTTCTAGTATTAACCATAGAGCTCTGATATTTTCATTATTTTTTATATTGTCTTATTTATGGGTTAGGAGTCATGTTGCTAGTTTCACCTATAAACTGAATAAATAATGATGAATTTCCCTTCGATTCTAGGTAAGCAGCCTCAGCCTCGGAAATGTGGATCGTGCGGGCATTTCCGCGTTGTCGATATCTGTAAGTAGACAACATATTGTCGACAGTTTTGTCGCCGAATCGTGCATTTAACCGCAATTGCGAATGCGTTACGAAATTTCGCGACGAGTCTACTTTTCTCGAACTTACCGTTTCGTTTTATCTGGCGTTCCCAATAACGTAGCTGGGTAAACTGAACTCTAAATTATTTTACTAGGTGGAACTCCATAATAAATGATGGGAATCACTTCTCTCCTTTTTCATATGTATTTGTGTTGCTCCTTGCTTCCAAACGTGATGATGACTAGGTCTTATTGTTTTCGAAACCGGTCGAGTTGGTTCTATTGGATAAAGTGGAGTTATTTTATAAAGTGACTCTCTCCTTTTCATTTATCTATAACTGAACTCTACCTTCTCCTTTAACTTTAACAGTTTTGAATCTTATGGAAGCAATCTTGTAGTAGAAATGTATTTTGTCAGTGGCGCTAAAGCGATTAGCCACGATTAAGTTCTTGGTGCGCCTCGGTACACTTAGAAGTATAAGATGTAATATCACTTGTTTTATATCATTCCAAAGCTAAAACTACAGAAATTTCTTATAAAGAGCAGTTCTTTATGGTTGTATTTGTTTAACTATTTCTTTTATTTAAAGAGATACAGGTTTATTTATAAATCGAAGAATTATCATTGCTCATTATTGAATTATTTCATAATCTGACGGAAATATTGAAATAATTTGTAAATGCAATTTTAGCTATGATTTTCTCCATCTAATCAGGTGACATTTTCTCCCTTCTTCATGTCTACTGAGTGATAATGATATTCCAAAAAATGTCATGGAATTTGGTTTGGTGAGCCACGAGGATCGACCGAACCTTAAAGGGAAATTAGAATTGATGCTCTGATAATCCCGTGCACTCTTAAAGTAAAAAATGTAACTATCAGCCCAATGCTTTACACCGCTCTCACTCAATCTTAAAATTCACTTTTTTTGTCCTTCGATGTTCGAAAGTTACCGAATAAACGAAACAACCGTCACATTCGTATCCAATTAGAGCCCTTTCTATTTTCATCCTCGCAGACTCCGTTTCCAATTCTCATATGACTTGGCAATTAACGAACAACTCACGCCTATCGCCTATGCCGCCGCATCAAAAATTTCCGACTCACGGCGATGTCCCCATCGACGTGACATCGCGTTACCCGATCGAGGGGCGCGTGTCCAACAGGTGAAGGGTTCGTCGCGTGCGGATGTTTCCAGGATGCGCGCATTAATAATTTGAAAAATAACTCCCCGCCATCGTCGTCGGTTCGCTCTACGATGCGTCCGTCACCCAGGACGGGTGCCGATCGTTAAAAGGTTGGTTTACACGGTGCCAGTGCACTGGGGCCATTGGGCTAGCTGCCAGTGAACTGGTATTCCAGTAAGTGTATGCACGATTTTTGTACTGTCCTCACTCAAGTAGGAATAAAATGGCGTAAGTTGTTCGCGCGAGTGTGGATGTGGTATCTAAAATGCTTATTGAAGAACTGATAATCAATCACCGAAAGCAAAAACGTAGCGTTCGTAGAATGTGGGTGCGTTACATTAGGGGCTTCTGCTTGTTTGTTAATAGAAGTCGCAGGAGAAGATGCTTCTACTAACAAAAACCATTTGCGGTTGATCGGTGCTTATTTGCACTTTTGTTTTTATAATCCGCGTGACATTTTGGACCAAATATAAAAATGCTATTTTCAATGGGGTTTCTATGGAGAAGTCCCAAATGCGTTCACGCTTGTAGGGGACGGCCTCGGCACGAACCCCTTGGGTCGCTCGAGGAGGCAACTTTTGTCCCAACACCCTTCGAGTCCTAGCCTCTTCGATTACTATCGGCAATCCTCGGTGACAATCGAAGTGAGCTTGAATCTTTCTGCTAGTTAGAGGCATCCATGAACTACGTCACGCTCTAGGCGGGGGCCGGAATGCGACCGTAACGCGACCGAGGCCTAACCCACAAGTGGGACTGGTCTCCGCAAAAATAGTCCTCTCCCTAATAGCGCCCTCAACGCGACCGTCCCTCCAGTGTGAACCAGCATTAAGGGTGCCGCGCAAAACTTACAAGGGAAGCCCCCAAGGTGTGACACTCGCATCGGATTGAGACTGCAGAATGAGTGTATATGTAAAATAACGGACTCCTATTTCTGCTTAGGTGCCAACTCGACGTCGTTTACGAGAAAATACCCTTTGCAAATCGCGATCCGAGAGTCAACGGAATAAGAACGTTAAAAGTCCTTTCATTGTTGTCTAGGTGCGTTGGTCTTGGGGAAACGAGCTGCGTTTTAAATATTTTTGCCGGGGTTCGATTCCCGAATGGACCAAATTTTTTTTCTGATTTTTTAAAAAGTTTTTTCACAATTCCCAACATATCGTCAATAAAACTTGCACAACATTTTTAAAAATTTATTCCATGCATTATAACTACTATTTTCTTCATCGTAATTCTTCACTGTAATTCTACACCGTAATTCTTCACGAACATAATTTTATGGATCACTACCCATTCGCTTTACCATCATGATCAATACATGACGAGATTTGAAAGGAGGAATGCAGAACAATGCACCGAAATAACCCAACAATATTGTGACATAATGCCAATTATAATTATAATGGCAATAATTGACACCAGCAACCGATTTATCATAATGAACAATACATGACGAGATTTGAAAGGAGGAATAAAGAACAATGCATCGAAATAAAACAACAGTATTGTGACATAATTTCAATTATAATTATAATGACAATAATTGACACCTGCAAATGATAACGAATTCCTTTAACAACAACACCGTAACTTTAATAACAACATTATAAGATGACTAGACGCAGTTTTACGTGGCCTTATTAGCAGACGTCCTTGTCTCTCTATCACATCTACATCTACATCTACATATTACCCTGCAAGTCACCTTGACGGTGGATGGCAGGGGGTGCCGCGCACCAAGTTCCTAACTAATTATTATTCACTTATCTATTGTGGTCACGTATTGTCCTAGGGAAAAAGGACTCCTTATACCTCTCCGTCCTACTATCTATTTCGCGAATCTTGTCGTCATTATCCCTCCGTCCGATATACGTTGGTTGTCGAATAATATCCTTCATTTCATTTACGAATATCTCCGACCTATATTTATCTAGAAGTTTAAGTCTCGCCTGTAATCTACGATCTTTCAACGATGGCCAACTCAACTCATCAATGAGTAACGTAACGCTCTGTTTTTTATCGTAATTCTTTTTCACGAATCTAGTTGCTCGCCGCTGTATTTTTTCTAAATCCTTTATGAGTCCCCTCTGATATGGATCCCAAACCGCTGCTGCGTATTCCATTTGAGGTCTAACCAACGATAAATAACAGGATTCTCTCACCTTTTCCGTGCTTTTCCTGACTATCCTACGCACAAAAGCCAACTTCTTATTTGCCGCACCTATCACTCGTCTTATGTGGGTGTCCCAAGACAGGTCACGATTCAAGGTTACCCCGAGGTATTTCACGGATTCCGAAACAGGAATGATCTCACCATCTATCGAGTAGGTAAACACGGACGATGGGCTTCTAGATTTCCAAAAGTTTAGAACGTTACTCTTTTTCTGATTGATTTCTAGCTGCCATTCCTTGCACCAAACAGATAACGCATCCAGATCATCCTGAAACTGACGATGGTCGCTAGGACCACTAATTTCTCTATAGACTACGGTGTCATCCGCAAAAAGCCTGATATTACTTTTTACAACTGAGCTGATGTCGTTTATATAAAGCAAGAAAAGCATAGGTCCGATCACACTACTCTGCGGCACTCCAGAGACTAACATCTGCCACACTCGAGGACTTACCATCGATGACTACTTTTTGTTTTCTATTCCAAAGGAAAGCGCGAACCCAGTTAATGACTTTAACATTAACGCCAAGATTTCCCAATTTTAATAACAACTTACGGTGGGGAACCTTGTCAAAAGCTTTTCTAAAATCAAGGAACACTGCATCGACCTGCTTATTATTTTCGCCGCATGATAAAACATCATTCACAAACAGACCGAGTTGGGTGTCACAGGATCTACCTTTTCTGAAGCCATGTTGACAGCTGACTAAGAGCGATCTACTCTCAAGATAACGCATTGTGTTGCTAACAATAATGTGCTCCAAAATCTTACATGATAATGATGTTAGAGAAATCGGCCTATAATTTTCGGGGTTTTCTTTGTCACCTCCCTTATGAATGGGTGTGACGTGTGCTAGTTTCCAATCATCAGGAACCTCACAGAGGGTAAGAGATTTCTCGAAAACTATCCGAAGGAAGGGAGCTATTTCTTCTGCTAGTTCTTTTAATACACGCGCGGGAATTCCTTCTGGTCCAGGATTTTTGTTGGGCTTTATCGCACTCAGTTGCTTCGCTATTCCTGCCTCAGAGATTTTAATATTATCCATCCGAGTACATCCATCGGGAATAAGATTATCTGTAAGTCTATTTCCACCTGCCGTGAACGCCTTCGCGAAGTAAACGTTTAGTAGATTAGCTTTATCCTCCCCATCGTGAAGGATGTCTCCGGAATCACATCGCAGGGAGGGTATTGAAGGACCCACTCCCTTGACTTCTCTTACGTAGGACCAGAACGCTTTTGGATCCTCCTTCAATTTTGTATTTAATACCTCATTCCGGAAGGTGTTAAATGCGTTACGCATGGTTTTTCTCGCTAGTACGCGGGCACTGTTATACTCATGGACTATAGCTGTGCGATACTCATCGGAAGCCGTGGTAGGTATGTTTTTCAATTTTGCGTGGCCTCTGCCGTCTTAAGGCAATCCTGACTTTCTTATTAAACCAACGAGGTTCTTTCTTATCAGATTTTAACTTACTGGGGATAAATCTATTGATACCATTTCCTAGTATATCCTTAAATAATAACCATGATGGCTCCATACCTAATCGTTCTGTCTTTTCACGATAACTGACAAAGGTACTTCTGAGATGTAAGCTGAAACTTTTAAAGTCGGCCTTGGAGAAAGCGTATACATTCCGAAGAGGCTTAGGATGTCTTTTGAGCTTTAATTCGCACTCCGCATACACAGCTCGATGGTCGATAAGTCCCTTCTCTGTGGATACCTTAGTTATCCTATGCGGGATGTTAGAAGCAAGCAAGTCGAGAACATTGCCCGAACGCGTGGCTTTTTGTACCATCTGGATTAAGGAATATTCATGAAACGTGTCAATTAAGGCTTCACACGATTCGCGTTCTTTACCTCCCGTAACGAAACATAGGTTTTCCCAATCGATTGACGGTAAGTTAAAATCGCCTCCAATTATCACGTAACCGTCGTTCATAATAGATCTAAGCTCGGCTAATTGCCTCTCTAAACTTAAAATATAATCAACTTTGGCATTAGGTGGTCTGTAAAATGAGCATAAATATATCTTTTTCGAATTATCCTTACCTAGGCGGCACCACACGCTCTCGGTCGTTTCATCGATAATAGGGATCTGACAACTATCGTACTTTTCACTTATTGCCAAAAATACTCCGCCACCTATTCTATTGGCGCGGTCTTTTCTGTATACTCTATAGCTTTTCGGAAAAATTTCTTGGCTAGCGATATCTTCAGTGAGCCAACTTTTCGTACCTATAACTACATCCGCATGCAACGTGCGAATTACGTGTTCGAGTTCGGCAGACTTCCTACGAATGCTGCGGCAGTTTAAGACTATAATATTTAATTTCTCGTTATCGCCCGAAGCATTAACTGCTCTATTACGGCTTTCGCAGGTGGACTCTCTCACTTTGCGACCAGAAACTGTATTACACTCGATGCCCCTATGAAATCTCCTAATACGCCTACACCCTACCCTACTCTCTAATCTAAAAAATCGACGTCAGAATATTGCCGAGCGATTTATTGTTAGAGGGCACATTTTGGAGTGGCGATTGGAATTGTTTGTCTTTGTTCGTGTTTTGCGAGTGATCTTCAGTTTTTGGGGCAATAAAAACTGCATTACGATGAAGAACATAGTAGTTATAATGCATGGAATATTTTTTTTTAAATGTCGTGCAAGTTTTATTGACGAAATGCTGGAAAAAAAAACTTTTAAAAAAATCAGAAAAACAAATTGGTCTCTTCAGGAATCGAACCACGGCAAAAATAATTAAAATCGAGCTCGTTTCCCCAAGACCAAAGCACCTAGACAACAATGAAAGGACTTTTAACGTTCTTATTCCGTTGACTCTCGGATCGCGATTTTCAAAGGCTATTTTCTCGTAAACGACGTCGAGTTGGCACCTAGGTAGAAATAGGAGTCCGTTATTCTACATATACTTTCATTCTGCAAAAATTCAATCCGATGCGAGTGTCACACCTTGGGGCTTCCCTTGTTAGTTTATTAAATAAATTAACGATTTATTGGTGTGGATAGGTAATTAGATACATTACTTTTCCTCTAATAAATTGATTACGGTGTAGTGCCAAGAAATGGAGTCTTCAGAAGTTCTTTGAAATTGGGCCGCTCCTGCAAGAAGTCCATTGCGCCAGTCATTCGCCCTTCTGCGAGCGGTAGGCTGCGATGGGTCCGCTTGGGGCCTTTCGCAACTCCCCCTCCCCTCCAATTGCACACGGCAATGAGTCACTACCAGCTGAAAGCGCTCATTATTATCGACTGCCCTGTCTCCCTCCTATGCCCCCCTATGCCTCTTATGCCCCCTCTCCCTCTTATGCCCCCCTCTCCCTCTTATGCCCCCCTCTCCCTCATTCCCCCCTCTCCCTCTCATTCCCCCCTCTCATTTTTATACCCCCCTCTCCCTCATTCCCCCCTCTCCCTCTCATTCCCCCCTCTCATTTTTATACCCCCCTCTCCCTCTCATGCCACCCTCTCCCTCTCATGCCCCCCTCTCCCTCTCATGCCCCCCTCTCCCTCTCATGCCCCCCTCTCCCTCTCATTCCCCCCTCTCCCTCTCATTCCCCCCTCTCCCTCTCATTCCCCCCTCTCCCTCTCATGCCCCCCTCTCCCTCTCATTCCCCCCTCTCCCTCTCATTCCCCCCTCTCCCTCTCTTTCCCCCCTCTCCCTCTCATTCCCCCCTCTCCCTCTCTTTCCCCCCTCTCCCTCTCATTCCCCCCTCTCCCTCTTATACCCCCCCTCTCCCTCTCATTCCCCCCTCCCTCTTATGCCCCCCTCTCCCTCTTATGCCCCCCTCTCCCTCTTATGCCCCCCTATTCCTCTTATGCCCACCTCTCCCTCTTATGCCCCCTATTCCTCTTATGCCCCCCTCTCCCTGTCATGCCCCCCTCTCCCTCTCATGCCCCCCTCTCCCTCTCATGCCCCCCTCTCCCTCTCATTCCCCCCTCTCCCTCTCATTCCCCCTCTCCCTCTCTTCCCCCCTCTCCCTCTCATGCCCCCCTCTCCCTCTTATGCCCCCCTCTCCATCTTATGCCCCCTCTCCCACTTATGCCCCCCTCTCCCTCTTATGCCCCCCTATTCCTCTTATGCCCACCTCTCCCTCTTATGCCCCCTATTCCTCTTATGCCGCCCTCTCCCTCTCATGCCGCTTTCTCCCTCTCATGCCCCCTTCTCCCTCTAATGTCCCCCTCTCCCTCTCATGCCCCCCTCTCCCTCTAATGCCCCCCTCTCCCTCTAATGCCCCCTCTCCCTCTCATTCCCTCTCTCCCTCATAGAACAGAAATTTACAACAAATCCTTTACTGTCACTGCTTGTAAACTCTGGAATGGCCTTCCAACGTTAATAAAAAACTCTCTATCTCTAAGCACTTTTAAAAGCTTGTATTACAAGCATCTTCTCTCACTTCCCATGCATTGAACCACTTTCTATCTTTTCTTTCAGGTTGTCACAAGAATGCGCTTATTAGGCATAAATTTATAATTTTATTTTATTTATTTTTCCTGTATCATAATGACGATGTAATCTCCCAGGCATACCTTACCCTACAATCCCTGTTCCCCTCTCATCCCCCTCCCTCATATGGATATAAATGCATGTACATATGTTTTTATTTATGAATGTTTTTTTTCTCTGTTTCTCATATTATTGATTTTTTTTTCATTTCCTTCCCCTGAACTATTTAGGAATTTTCGCGGTTTTTTACACCTCTCTTCTCTTCGTAGGTGTTTTCCGCAGTGGGAATTTTTCTGTGTTAAAACATGACCGATACACAGTTTTTTATGACCCACAAAACTAACATTCTTTGGTAATGCTCTTTTATCTACTAACAAATATATTAACTTGTAATTAATTTGTATTTTGTTAAAATCTGTATGTATTTAATTCCTCTTATTTTGTAAATATTGTAATTACTTATATGACGAAAGGGTTAAATGTAAGAAGGGACTACATAGTCTCAATTTCGCCCTAATAAAGTCGTCTGTCTGTCTGTCTGTCCCTCTCTTTCCCCCCTCCTTCTCTCTTTCCCCCCTCTCCCTCTCTTTCCCCCTCTCCCTCTTATGCCCCCCTCTCCCTCTTATGCCCCCCTCTCCCTCTCATGCGCCCTTCTCCCTCTAATGTCCCCCTCTCCCTCTCATTCCCCCCTCTCCCTCTCATTCCCCCCTCTCCCTCTCATTCCCCCCTCTCCCTCTCATTCCCCCCTCTCCCTCTTATGCCCCCTCTCCCTCCTATGCCCCCCTCTCCCTCCTATGCCCCCCTCTCCCTCCTATGCCCCCCTCTCCCTCCTATGCCCCCCTCTCCCTCTCATGCCCCCCTCTCCCTCTCATGCCCCCCTCTCCCTCTTATGCCCCCCTCTCCATCTTATGCCCCCTCTCCAT
This sequence comes from Tanypteryx hageni, assembly GCA_028673005.1. Lineage (NCBI taxonomy): Eukaryota > Metazoa > Arthropoda > Insecta > Odonata > Petaluridae > Tanypteryx > Tanypteryx hageni. Next base: position 10,560,218 of record CM054115.1, on the reverse strand, counting down.
CTTATGCCCCCTCTCCCACTTATGCCCCCCTCTCCCTCTTATGCCCCCCTATTCCTCTTATGCCCACCTCTCCCTCTTATGCCCCCTATTCCTCTTATGCCGCCCTCTCCCTCTCTTTCCCCCTCTCCCTCTCTTTCCCCCCTCCTCCTCTCTTTCCCCCCTCTCCCTCTCTTTCCCCCCTCTCCCTCTCTTTCCCCCTCTCCCTCTTATGCCCCCCTCTCCCTCTTATGCCCCCCTCTCCCTCTCATACCCCCCTCTCCCTCTTATGCCCCCTCTCCCTCCTATGCCCACCTCTCCCTCCTATGCCCCCCTCTCCCTCCTATGCCCCCCTCTCCCTCCTATGCCCCCCTCTCCCTCCTATGCCCACCTCTCCCTCCTATGCCCACCTCTCCCTCCTATGCCCCCCTCTCCCTCCTATGCCCCCCTCTCCCTCCTATGCCCCCCTCTCCCTCCTATGCCCCCCTCTCCCTCCTATGCCCCCCTCTCCCTCCTATGCCCCCCTCTCCCTCCTATGCCCCCCTCTCCCTCCTATGCCCCCCTCTCCCTCCTATGCCCCCCTCTCCCTCCTATGCCCCCCTCTCCCTCCTATGCCCACCTCTCCCTCCTATGCCCTCCTCTCCCTCCTATGCCCCCCCTTCGCCAGAATAAAGACGATTATCCATATATCTGTTTCCTCCTTCTTGCGCGACGCTGGTTGCGAGGCCATGAGGTCTCGGATCACGGAGCTGGAGAGGGTGGTTGCGGAACTCCTTCAGAGGGTGGAAAGGTCGGAGGCAGCCTTGGCGCGTGGGAGGGGTGCGGGTTCTTCCCTGAGAGCAAACCGCGCCAAAATGGCGGCTCGGGTTCGCCTGGGTGCGGAAGCCGGCAGAGCGATCGGGGAGGCTCCTGGCTCCTCTTCGCGGGTCGAGGGTCCTCCGGTCCGGAAGCCCGATGAGTGGTGTGTGGTGTCCACTCGGGGGGATCGTGGGGTGGTGTTGCGGAGACAGGGAGTTGGGAACGCCTCGGTGGCCCCTCTTCCTGTTAGTAATCGGTTTGCGGTGTTGTCGGAGGACGACTCCACTGCCGTTACGCCCGTGCCCGCTCCCGTCTCCTCGGTGGAGGCCGGGCCCAAGGAGAGCTCGGGGGGAAAGAGAGGGCTGTTAGTGATAGGGAGCTCCAACGTCCGGCGCCTTTACTGTCACGGGCCCGCCGGGAGGGAGTTCACGAGCGGGTGTTCTCCAGGTGTATACCAGGAGGTTCGGTGCCCCAGGTGACGAAGGAGTTCAGGGTGTCGGTATCGGGCACGGGTTGCTCCTCGCTGCGGGTGGTGGCCCATGTTGGTACCAATGACGCTTCGAAGCGCGGCTCCGAGGAGGTCTTAAGCTCTTTTAAGGACTTGGCCGCTGAGGTTGCTCGTGTCCGAGAGGAGTCTGGTGCTGATGTGCGGCTTTCCATCTGTAGCATTGTTCCTCGGACGGACTGCGGTTCTATGGTTTGGAGCCGAGTGGTCGGGCTGAACCGTAGGCTGTGGGACTTCTGTAGGGGCAATGGAGTGGACTTCGTTGACCTGAGGCCGGTCCTGGACTCATGTAGGGCATCCCTAAACGGTTCTGGTGTGCACTACACTGCCGAGGCTGCGGAGGCGGTAGCGCGGAGGGTGTTTGAGCATTCTAGGGCTTTTTTAGGTTAGATTTAAGCAATTGCAATTTTTTAGCAAGCGTTGAGATTCACGCCAATAGTAGATCAGATGGTAGGTTAGGATGTAGGCAGCTTACCGGTACGGAATTAATTGAGAGCACAATAGGGGAAAATGTAAGAAATCCGTGCGGTAACAGAATTATCGAAGGCATGGGGATAAACGATTTTCCATGCAACAATTCCGTAGATAATGCGTGCGACCTTAACAGCGCTATAAACCCGACGTTAAGTAACAGTAGAATACATTCCAAGCGTAGAAATAGTCGACATAGTAGGAAGGATAAGGAGGCAGTAAATAATAATAATTATAATCTTAATAATAATAACAGTAATAATAGCTCAGTAGAGCGCGAGGAATCGTTACGTAGTCATAGCGAGAAATTAAAGATCATTACGGTTAATTGTCGCAGCATTCGCAGGAAGGAGGCCGAATTTGAACATCTTATTCGTAGTCTGCGTGCTGATGTAGTTATAGGCACTGAAAGTTGGCTTACGGCAGACATAGCCAGTCAGGAGATCTTTCCTCGTGACTATAGCGTATACAGAAAAGATCGATGTATCCGGTCGGGAGGTGGAGTCTTTATAGCAGTTAGCAATAAATACGAAAGTTACCCAATACAGATTAACGACGACGAAGTCGAAAGTGTTTGGTGTCGTGTAAAAGGAAGCGACTCAAAAACTATAAATATATGCGCTTTTTATAGACCCCCAAATGCGAGCGTGGAAACTATTCATTCTCTGGAGAAACAAGTGGCGACGCTAAATTCGTCTAATAAAGATAAAGCCATTATAATCGGGGGCGATTTCAATCTTCCGTCAATAGATTGGAGGCATAATTGCTTTTATCCCGGAGGTAGAGAGCGTGAATCGTGCGAGGCGTTACTAGAAACTTTCGGTAAGCACTCATTGTATCAATTAGTGAGATTTCCCACGAGATTTAATAATATATTAGATTTATTTGTTACTAATCTTCCTGAGCGTATGAATAGAGTATCTGATGCTGAGGGAATAAGCGATCACAAGGCAGTGTACGTGGAATTTCAGTTAATTATTGAGAAACAGGTTAAGGCCAAAAGAAAACTTTATGTATTCGCCAAAGCCGATTTCACAAGATTTAGGTCTTTTCTGCGAAATAAATATACTAATTTCTGCAATTTAACCGATAGTGCAGACGCGGAGGAATCCTGGTGCATGTTCAGAGATATGATGCGAGAGTGTACAGATAAATTTATTCCGAGCAAACTGAAGCGTGATAGTGCAGAGCCTAGATGGTACAATCAGGAAGTAAGAAGCGCTCTCCGACGTCAAAGAAAACTCCACTCTCGCGTAAATAACACATCCTCAACAGCTACGGTCGAACAGATTGCAATAATAAGGCATCAATACAAGGAGGCGCGCTCCATAGCCAGAGTAGCAATGCGTAATGCGTTTCACAATTATAAAAAGAAGGTTTTACAGGAAAACTTGAAAGAGAACCCAAAAGCATTTTGGTCTTACGTCAGGGAAGTTCAAGGTAGGGGCCCCACTATTGCGTCACTGCGGTCGGAAACGGGAAACGTAGTTCACGATAGTATGGATAAAGCAAACCTATTAAATCATCACTTTCAGAAAGATTTTACTCGTGATGACGATGAATGTGAAACCCCTATTCCTATGCGTCAGGGCGATTCGATGGAAGATTTGGTATTTTCGGAAAATGGCATCGCGCTCCAACTTCATTCAATTAAGCCAAATAAATCTCCTGGACCGGAGGAAATTCCCGCGCGTGTAATGAAAGAATTAGCTGCTGAAATCGCGCCGTATTTGAAAATTATATTCGAGAAATCCATTAGAGAAGGAGTAGTTCCTAAAGATTGGAAGGTGGCACATGTTACGCCCATCCATAAGAGTGGCGACAGAGAGAACCCCGAAAATTATAGGCCGATATCCTTAACTTCATTATCGTGCAAGATACTTGAGCACATAGTCTTTAGCTCTGTAATGCGCTATTTAGATAGTCATTCATTGCTTAGCGGATGCCAACACGGATTCCGGAGAGGTAGATCATGCGAAACGCAGCTCGGCCTGTTCGTGGACGATTTGTTGCGATGCGGAGAGAAAAATACTCAGGTCAATGCCATATTCATTGATTTCAGGAAGGCGTTCGATAAAGTATCTCATAGGAAATTAATTACGAAGTTAGGACAATGTGGTATCAATTCGAAAGTTGTCGGTTGGGTGAGAGACTTCCTCTCGAATAGGGAACAGATAGTTGTCATCGATGGGAAATACTCGTCCCCCGTTAAAGTTGCTTCGGGTGTTCCTCAGGGAAGTGTATTGGGCCCTCTGCTCTTCTTAATCTATGTATATGATATGTGCTCGGTTGTTCGTAGTAAAATTAGGCTTTTCGCCGATGACACCGTTCTATATAAAGAAATAAAAAATCAGGAGGACCATCAGTCTCTGTGTGAAGACTTAAGAGCCATTTCAGCGTGGTGCAAAGAATGGCAAATCGAAATTAATTATACTAAATGTGCCGCAGTCACGTTCTGGAAAAGTAAGAACAAAGATTTAGGTTTCGAATATAAAATAGATGAAATGAGTATTCGACAAGCTGAGTATGTAAAATATTTAGGAGTAACCATTTGTCGAGATCTTTCGTGGGACATGCACATTCGTCGAGTTATAGGCGCGGCCAACAAGAAACTGGCATTCATAGGTAGAATAGTACGGAACACTACAGAGAAAGTACGCGAAACATGCTACTTATCACTGGTAAGACCACAAGTGGAATACGCAGCGAGCATATGGGATCCGTACGAGAAGGGACACATAATTCAACTAGAAAGAGTACAGCGCAGAGCAGCCAGATTTGTAAAACAAAAGTACGAACATAAGGAAAGCGTCACCTCTTTATTGAGCGATTTGAACTGGGTATCACTGGAGGACCGTAGATTGCACTCAAGGTTGAAACTTCTAGAGAAATATAGGTCAGAATGTCTAAAAGAGGAGGTAGTGGGAATAATTGTGGCACCGACGTATATAGGTAGAAATGATCGAGACGATAAAATACGTGAGATCGATTGTAGGACGGAGCGTTATCTAGGCTCGTTCTTTCCGAGGACAATAAGAGATCACAATAGGAAATTTCGAATTGCGTTAGACAATCTTTAGGTAGGATTTGGTGCATTGCACCCCCTGCCACCCACCAACTTGGTGAATTGCAGGGTAACTTGTAGATGTAGATGTAGATGTATCTCTCCCTCCTATGTTCCCTTCCCCTCTCACTCTCTTACCCCCTTCCCACTCCTTGCCGTTTCCTTCTTTCCTTCTTCGTAAGAGAATGATGGCGCGTCGAATGCTTGTTAATAGCGTATGTCCTATTTAGTGCAGCGAACTATAATTTTCGGTGCAAAAACATCCACTGATGTGCTAAGTGCTAATGACAAACTATAGATAGAATATAGAAATATAACAATCCAACAGTTGAATTTGAATAGATTTAAGTAATACCACAATACAAAAATACACCTCATAGGTGAAGGCGATTCGAAACGATACTTAGTTAATGTCAGTTAAATCACATCCAATAGTTAGTATCACTCTTCCGGCTCCCCGTAGGTCAATGTCCACTCAACACTGAATAGTTCTGCCTTGTAGAATGGAATCGAGAGTGGGACACCTGCGTCGACTTCTCTCGTTGCTCCGCTGTGCGTCTCGTCGCTCGGAAGGCCACTATCGGAATGGACTGTCACGTGACGCCGGTTGTGAAGGAGGGAGGGGATGACGTCAGGCGGGTAATTTGAAAAAGTTGAATTATTCTCGATGATTGGTCGCCCTTCCACTGTTCTTGTATAACCATGGGAAAGAGGGAAGGTTAAAGGGGTGAGGGGTAATTAGGGTATATAAAGAAGAGAGGCACCACGGGAGGGCGTGTCGACCGTGGCGTGGTGTTCAGTCTGGCGATATCACGAATATCGGCGATATACGATAGCGGCGATATTCGAACTAGCGATTTCGTACTTGCATGTTCGTACATGCGATTCGTTAAGTGCTATCGTATAAGTGCGGGAGTAAAAAGGGAGGGGGGAGGAAAAAATCGCCACATTAGTCTTTTCGAATATGTTTTGTTTTCCATATTAATCGCAATGCCAATGTTTACAATGTAAACGTGATGTTCGCCGGAATTAGTAATTTTTAATTATAATATTGCAGCGAATAAAAGCTTTAATTGTAATGTACCCTCGTCAATAATAAGTTCTTGGAACTTAAAATTTCTTGGTCTTCGTAATATCGAGATCATTGTAATTACCAGAGGACAAAATATGAATGCTGTAAACGAATACTTCGACTAGCCGCTTATCTATTAACGAGGTGTACCGGTTTATTTCAAGGTTACCATAATTTTTAGTCTCTCCTCGATCAATGAATATACTTGAGATTGAAGTTGCGTCCTGTCGACCGTTAGTTGCAATCGAACGAATTTTGCGCTTGATCATTCTTTTCATTTTTATATTTATCTCGAAGCAATTCAAACAGAATCTTCCCTTTACGCAAGTGCGCGATTATTGAATTTTTAATGCCATATATATTAGCAAATAGCTCGTCATTAAATAGCGATATTTTTTCTGTATGTGGAGAAAATTCAACTGGTTTGACTGTGAATCAAAACACAACGATACTGAAGAACACTCTTTGTCCAGATTATGAAGTCGAATTTAACAAAATGAAGCTTTCATTTGCTCTAGATTCTTGATTTCTGTGAGATAATTTCATTTTTTTTTCTTTTGGACGGCAGTTTACACTCGTCATTCTGATATTTCTAATTGCTATTGAACTTCGTGTATTTATTTTATCAGTGTACATTTACATTTAATAAAAGGTTATGTTGCTAACTCCTTACTGAATAACAAAATGATTGGGAAAACTGATTTGAGTTGACTGAAACGTAGAGTAATTTTCATGAAATAATTAACTTTAATCATCTGATTAAATATTAGTGCTGCGGGGATATCTTTAAAAGTCACTAGATAATGTCGGTCTATGTCAAATGCGTCTCTGCCTAAGTCATAAACGTCGCAAATAAATATAAAGATAGGCGTGAAAGTATTTCGGTTTTTCTACATAAAACTAAACCCAATACCTTTACAACTCGTAAACAATAGTAATACATATGTATCTCTTCTCAACAGATAATCGAAGTCATTCTGGAATAGGAAACCACAAGTCCAAACCAGCACTAAATGCAGGCTAGTTTCCCAAAGTTCAGGTCCCGAAATGATTACTTATATTGACAGGAAATGTTTCATATGTGTTAGTTATTTCAAGGAATTCTCATACCATAAATACCATTTGTAATTCATAGTTCATCATTGATAGAGAAGGATTGGATAACAACATTAATATAGCATTATCAGGTTTAACATTCTAAAAACAATGTCAAAATCTCTTTCTGACATATTTTGCGTGTATTTTTTAAATAAAGGAATTTAATAAATGATACTGTTTATACGCTAATATGTATGGATTAGCTGTCCATTGCTGAAGGGTAGTCGAGTGAAAAAGAAAATAATCCATTTGTTTACTCGTCTATGCTAAGGTATCCACAGAGGAGGGACTTAGCGACCATCGAGCTGTGTATGCGGAGTGCGAATTAAAGCTCAAAAGACATCCTAAGCCCCTTCGGAATGTATACGCTTTCTCCAAGGCCGACTTTAAAAGTTTCAGCTTACATCTCAGAAGTACCTTTGTCAGTTATCGTGAAAAGACAGAACGATTAGGTATGGAGCCATCATGGTTATTATTTAAGGATATACTAGGAAATGGTATCAATAGATTTATCCCCAGTAAGTTAAAATCTGATAAGAAAGAACCTCGTTGGTTTAATAAGAAAGTCAGGATTGCCTTAAGACGGCAGAGGCCACGCAAAATTGAAAAACATACCTACCACGGCTTCCGATGAGTATCGCACAGCTATAGTCCATGAGTATAACAGTGCCCGCGTACTAGCGAGAAAAACCATGCGTAACGCATTTAACACCTTCCGGAATGAGGTATTAAATACAAAATTGAAGGAGGATCCAAAAGCGTTCTGGTCCTATGTAAGAGAAGTCAAGGGAGGGGGTCCTTCAATACCCTCCCTGCGATGTGATTCCGGAGACATCCTTCAGGATGGGGAGGATAAAGCTAATCTACTAAACCTCTACTTCGCGAAGGCGTTCACGGCAGGTGGAAATAGACTTACAGATAATCTTATTCCCGATGGATGTACTCGGATGGATAATATTAAAATCTCTGAGGCAGGAATAGCGAAGCAACTGGGTGCGATAAAGCCCAACAAAAACCCAGGACCAGAAGGATTTCCCGCGCATGTATTAAAAGAACTAGCAGAAGAAATAGCTCCCTTCCTTCGGATAGTTTTCGAGAAATCTCTTACCCTTTGTGAGGTTCCTGATGATTGGAGACTAGCACACGTCACACCCATTCATAAGGGAGGTGACAAAGAAAACACAGAAAATTATAGGCCGATTTCTCTAACATCATTATCATGTAAGATTTTGGAGCACATTATTGTTAGCAACACTATGCGTTATCTCGAGAGTAGATCGCTGTTAGTCAGCTGTCAACATGGCTTCAGAAAAGGTAGATCCTGTGACACCCAACTCGGTCTGTTTGTGAATGATGTTTTATCATGCGGCGAAAATAATAAACAGGTCGATGCAGTGTTCCTTGATTTTAGAAAAGCTTTTGACAAGGTTCCCCACCGTAAGTTGTTATTAAAATTGGGAAATCTTGGCGTTAATGTTAAAGTCATTAACTGGGTTCGCGCTTTCCTTTGGAATAGAAAACAAAAAGTAGTCATCGATGGTAAGTCCTCGAGTGTGGCAGATGTAGTCTCTGGAGTGCCGGAGGGTAGTGTGATCGGACCTATACTTTTCTTGCTTTATATAAACGACATCAGCTCAGTTGTAAAAAGTAATATCAGGCTTTTTGCGGATGACACCGTAGTCTATAGAGAAATTAGTGGTCCTAGCGACCATCGTCAGCTTCAGGATGATCTGGATGCGTTATCTGTTTGGTGCAAGGAATGGCAGCTAGAAATCAATCAGAAAAAGAGTAACGTTCTAAACTTTTGGAAATCTAGAAGCCCATCGTCCGTGTTTACCTACTCGATAGATGGTGAGAGCATTCCTGTTTCGGAATCCGTGAAATACCTCGGGGTAACCTTGAATCGTGACCTGTCTTGGGACACCCACATAAGACGAGTGATGGGTGCAGCAAATAAGAAGTTGGCTTTTGTGCGTAGAATAGTCAGGAAAAGCACGGAAAAGGTGAGATAATCCTGTTATTTATCCTTGGTTAGACCTCAAATGGAATACGCAGCAGCGGTTTTGGATCCATATCAGAGGGGACTCATAAAGGATTTAGAAAAAATACAGCGGCGAGCAGCTAGATTCGTGAAAAAGAATTACGATAAAAAAGAGAGCGTTACGTTACTCATTGATCAGCTGAGTTGGCCATCGTTGAAAGATCGTAGATTACAGGCGAGACTTAAACTTCTAGATAAATATAGGTCGGAGATATTCGTAAATGAAATGAAGGATATTATTCCACAGCCAACGTATATCGGACGGAGGGATAATGAGGACAAGATTCGCGAAATAGATAGTAGGACGGAGAGGTATAAGGAGTCCTTTTTCCCTAGGACAATACGTGACCACAATAGATAAGTGAATAATAATTAGTTAGGAACTTGGTGCGCGGCACCCCCTGCCATCCACCGTCAAGGTGACTTGCAGGGTAATATGTAGATGTAGATGTATGCTCAAGCCGAGTTCGGTAATAATCGTCTTCGTGGCAACAATCCGATAAAATGTGATTTAAAACGCATAAACGCTATTTTACTATACATTCAAAAATACGATCAATTATCAAAACTCGGCGATAAGAATTAAAATCTACATTCTTTTCCCCTTAGAACAATACAAACTTCACTCCAATGTCACAGTTTTAAGATATTTTAAAGTGTTCAAGAAAACATCCCTGCACAATGGATTTGAGATTTTCTATCTAAAATAAATAGGGAAAAACGGTCCTGGAATCGAACCCGGGACTTCAATCTTCGCGAAATAAATCATAGCCCGGAGGTGGATCGTGGCAGCACAAGCTTAATACCGAGTTTCATGAAAATCGGTCTATTGGTGAAAAAGTTGTTAGGGGACACAGACACAGGACCATTTCATAAGGTTTTGTTTCCTTTAGAAACCAGCCTAAGAATGACCGATGCGGAAAAGCTTCACGTAGTATATCCTTCTTTTAAGAAATAATCATAATCCAGATAATGCCAGCGTGTGGAACCAGCTTGTCTGTCCGATAATTGTAGTTCCCGTCCAGCGTAGCCTACCCGGCCGCTTATGTCATCCTCTTGCTGGCTATCCAAAAGCCAATCAGATGCCTCCAACTCCGACCCTGACCTTGGTGGAAAAGTTAGCAGAAAGGGTAGAATGGAGGAGGGTGAGAGGGGTTGGGAGGGAGAGACAGGTCGGGAGGGAGAGCGCGAGGTCGGGAGGGAGAGCGAGAGGTCGGGAGGGGGGGCGAGAGGTCGGGAGGGAGGGCGAGAGGTCGGGAGGGAGGGCGAGAGGTCGGGAGGGAGAGAGAAAGGTTGGGAGGGAGAGAGAGAGGTTGGGAGGGAGAGAGAGGTTGGGAGGGAGAGAGGTTGGGAGGGGGAGAGGGGTTGGGAGGGAGAGACAGGTCGGGAGGGAAAGCGCGAGGTCGGGAGGGAGGGAGGGAGGGCGAGAGGTCGGGAGGGAGAGAGAGAGGTTGGGAGGGAGGGAGAGAGGTTGGGAGGGAGAGAGAGGTTGGGAGGGAGAGAGGTTGGGAGGGGGAGAGGGGTTGGGAGGGAGAGATAGGTCGGGAGGGAAAGCGCGAGGTCGGGAGGGAGGGAGGGAGGGCGAGAGGTCGGGAGGGAGAGAGAGAGGTTGGGAGGGAGGGAGAGAGGTTGGGAGGGAGAGAGAGGTTGGGAGGGAGAGAGGTTGGGAGGGGGAGAGGGGTTGGGAGGAAGAGACAGGTCGGGAGGGAAAGCGCGAGGTCGGGAGGGAGAGCGAGAGGTCGGGAGAGAGAGAGAGAGAGGTTGGGAGTGGGAGTGAGAGGTTGGGAGGGAGAGAGAGGTTGGGAGGGAATGAGAGGATGGGAGGAAGAAAGGTTGGGAGGGAGAGATAGAGGTTGGGAGGGAATGAGAGGATGGGAGGAAGAGAGGTTGGGAGGGAGAGAGAGAGGTTGGGAGGGAGAGAGAGATGTTGGGAGGGTGTGAGAGAGGTTAAGAGGGAGAGGTTGGGAGAGTGTGAGGTTGGTAGGGAGATAGCGATAGCCGTCTGTACCAACTAGACTGGTGGCGGCGGCGGCTCTGGCAGGCGAGAATCGATAAGGAAGCGATTGAAGAAAGACTGCGTTCCATATTCCGCGATGTTCTCATTCTCACGCACTGGCGATGTGTTTAATTCTGCCGTATACTATAGGAAAAGGAAGATTTTTTCCTCGTTAGGTTACGCCACTTCGTTGCTGCTCTGAATTAATGCCAATGCCGACCATTCGTTAGAGTTTATATGATGACTAAATCGACCAAATTTTCGAAAAAGATTTCAAATATAATACACACAGGATCCTTAACTTCATCTCTAAGTGTATTCTCCGTCGCAAATTCATTAACAGTCATAGTGTGGCAATTGCTTTAACAATTTATTCCTTAAACAATCTCTACCAAGAATATTCCGATATATTTGCGCTTTAAGTCCGCAAAACGACTCTCAAAGTTAAAAATCGTAAGCTTAAAACATAACGTTAACCGACCACTAGTTAAACTTAGAAACAATGTCGAAACACTCAAATTCACTGTTTTAGGTGTTAATTTGTGTAATATTTCCATTATCAGCAACAATTTTGTATACTTTGTAATTGTCCAGTATTAAGTATACAGGGTGTCCGGCGACTTTATGTCATAACTTCGGGATCTTATTCCTTAAGTGATTTTGAGTAAAAAATGTCATATGAACATGGTTCCGATTCTCATTTGTTACAGAGCTACGGGCAATTGAAATTATCTCGTACTTTGTTTTGTACAACTTAACGACTGAAAAAATGCATTGTTTAAATAATTGTTCGTATACATTGTTAATTGTTGAAAAATGTATTATTTAAATAATCATTCGTTTACATTTATACTTAATCCATTGTTACAACAATGAGAAGCATGATACAACAACAGTCGTGGGCGTAATTTGCAAGCTCGCAGGCAGCTTGTCATTAGAACGTAAGCTAGCGTTCAGTGTAGTGCGCTGTGACACGTGTGGTATCATTAGCTTTTAATAATGCCGTTTACATTTTCAAATGTAGAGTATGCTGATATGTACTTCGTGTACGGGTTTTGCGATGGAAACTCCGTTTCTGCCGTTTACGAATATCGACGACGATTTCCATAAAGAAGACGTACTTTTATTCAAGTTCACCGACAGTTACGAGAAAATGGCTCATTTCCGTGTGTGTCTTTGAGAGCTGAACGTCCAGTACAAGTTAATGTGGATGAGGAGGAAAACATTATTCAAATGGTTCAGCGAAGTCCACGTCTTAGTACACGAAGAATGTCCGCCCGCCTCAACGTTCCGCGAATGAGAGTATGGCAAACATTACACGATGAGGGACTCTATCCATACCATATCCACCCAGTTCAGCATTTTCCCCGGGGATATGGCTAGGCGGTTGGAATTCTGCCGTTGGTTAAATGCACACCCCCGCCTGAACCGTTACTTCTTGCTCACGGACGAGGCACAGTTTATTCGTGATGGAATAAACAACACGAGAAACTACCATTTACAGACTCCTCACGGAGCAGTTGAAAGCAACTTCTAACTCCGTTTACTAAAACAGCGTTTTTGCGTTTAAAATCGCATTTTATCGGATTGTTGCTATGGAGACAATTACTACCGAACTCGTCTTTAGCTTATTGTTAGACGAGTGACCAAATGGGTTATTTTCTTTTCCACTCGACAACCTTTCAGCAATGGTCAGTTTATGCATACATATTACCGTATAAACAATAACATTTATTAAAACAATTGTATGCAAAAATATAATGTTAGAAAGATTTTGACATGGCTTTTAGTATTTTAAACCTGATGATGCTTTATTAACTTTTTCCCAATTTTTCTCTATCATCATCTACATCTACATTATACCCTGCAAGTCACCTTTTTGGTGGATGGCAGGGGGTGCAGTGCACCAAGGATCCATAGTTTTCCTACGTTATCTTTTTCTATTATGGTCTCTTATCGTCCTAGGGAAAAACGATCCTCTATATCGCTCCGTTCTACAGTCGATCTCGCGAATCTTATCCTCACTGTCCTGCCTTCCGAGATACGTCGGGCTTCTGATAAGTCCTACTACCTCATTCGCAAGTCCCTCCGACATAAATTTTTCCAGTAGTTTAATTCTAGGATGCAGCCTACGTTCCTCTAACGATGTCCATTTCAGATTTTCTATTAATGATGTTACGTTTTGTTTACTATCGTAATTCCTCTTTACAAATCTAGCTGCCCTGCGCTGAACCTTTTCTATCTCGTTAGTGAGTCCCTTTTCGTAAGGATCCCACACAGCTGAAGCATATTCGACCTGCGGTCGAACCAAGGATAAATAACATAATTCTTTCACTTTCTCGGAGCTATTTCGAACTATTCTCCCTATAAAGGCCAGCTTTTTGTTAGCGGCACCTATCAATCGGCGAATGTGGGTGTCCCACGAGAGATCACGATGGATCGTGACTCCAAGGTATTTAATCGAGTCTGAAACTGGAATCTCTACTCCGTCCAACGAATAATTATTATTCAACGAGATACTCTTGGTTCTCCAGAAGTTGATGACGCAGCTTTTCTTTTGGTTTATCTCTAACTGCCATTCCTTACACCATGCAGAAATAGCTTCTAGGTCATTTGTGAGATACTGGTGGTCTTCCGGATTGCTTATTTCTCTATAGATGACGGTGTCGTCAGCGAAAAGCCTAATTTTACTCCTGACTACTGAGCTGATATCGTTTATATAAATTAAAAATAATAACGGACCAATTACACTACCCTGCGGAACGCCAGAGACAACCTCCACTAAGTTCGAAGATTTCCCATCTATAACAACCATCTGCTTCCTATGATTTAAAAATTCACGGATCCAACTAACGATTTTAGAATTAACGCCTAAGGTTTCTAATTTCGTTATTAACTTCCTGTGAGGTATCTTATCAAAGGCTTTCCTAAAATCTAAGAAGATGGCATCGACCTGCGTATTCTTTTCTCCGCTTCTCAGTAAACAATTAACAAAAAGACCGAGCTGAGTATCACATGACCTACCTTTCCTGAAGCCGTGTTGACAATCATCTAACAATAAATTACTATCAAGAAATCGCATTATGTTGCTAACGAGTATATGCTCGAGAATCTTACACGATATCGAAGTTAAAGAAATCGGCCTTTAATTTTCTGGGTTCTCCTTGTCGCCGCCCTTATGAATTGGGGTAACGTGCGCTAACCTCCAGTCGCTAGGGACCTCTGCGCGAGAAATGGATTTCTCGAAGATTATGAGAAGAAAAGGTGCTATTTCTTCAGCTAATTCTTTTAAAACGCGAGCAGGAACTCCTTCGGGGCCAGTGGCCTTGTTATGTCTAATGGAACTCAATTGCTTTGCTATTCCCACCTCAGAAAATACTATATCGTCCATCAGGTCCCCTCTTATTGCGGGTGCATAATGTACGCAATGGTCGCTGACGGCTGTGAATGCTTTTACAAAATGACCATTTAACAGGTTGGCTTTCTCTACGCTATCATGAATAACGGCACCCGAGTCATTACGCAGGGAAGGTATTGTAGGGCCTCTACCTTGGACCTCTCTCACATAGGACCAAAACGCTTTAGGGTCCTCCTTCAAATAATTATTTAATACCTTATTCCGGAAGTTAGTAAAAGCCTCGCGCATAGTAGTTCTCGCTTTAGCGCGGGATTCCTTATACGTCTTAACTTTAGTTGCTCTATATTCATCGGATGATGTAGACGGCATATTTTTTATTTTCGCGTGGCTTATTCTCTGACGCCTAAGCGCACTCCTAACTTGCTTATTGTACCAACGTGGCTCTTTATTGTCGACCTTCAATTTAATTGGGATGTACTTATCGATACTCTCTAGCATTATATCCTTGAATAGTTTCCATGACGACTCAGCACCTGATCGTTCGGTCATATCACGGAAGCCAGGTAGTATTTCTCGTAGGCGCGACCTGAAGCTTGAAAAGTTTGCCCTAGCAAATATATAAAACTTTCTTTGAGGCTTGGGGTGCCTATCGATTTTCAACTTACACTCTGCATATACGGCCTGATGATCACTTATCCCATCTTCAATGGTGACTTTGTTTATTCTTTCTGGGACGTTAGTAGCTAATAAATCTAATATGTTTCCCAATCTCGTTGGCTTTCTGACTAATTGAAGGAGAGAGTGCTCGCAGAATGTTTCGATTAATGCCTCACAGGATTCGCGTTCTTTACCTCTAGATTCGAAACATAGATTTTCCCAATCAATCATCGATAAACTATGAATTGCAAGTGGTATTTAAGGTACGAGAATTCCTTGGAATGATTAACACATACTGAAGCATTTCCTGTCAATATATGTAATCAATTCTGGAATTCAACTTTGGGAAACCAGCCTGCATTAGTCCTGGTTTGGACTTCTTTGTTATATTATAGTTAAAATTAAGATATGAGATCGGGACATGATCACTTCTGTTGTTGAAAGATTGATATTTATACATTTATTTTAAAACAGGCTTCAAATCTGTGCCAAATGAGAGCAAACAATTGATTCCAATCCATAAAAGACGCAGAATTTTACGGTTTATAACAATGTGAAATATCAATTGCCAAGGCAACTCGTCCACTGCTTTTAAATGGAAAACGTGTTATTAAATAGCATTGATGTAATGCTTTTAAAAGGAATTTATAGACTATATTATGAGGCCGTTGATCTTAAACAAAGTTGTAGTATTACGGGTATGTCATAATCGCAAAACAAGGAAAAAAGCGCCATCTGCAATTTGTTCTGCATTTCTCCCCTCACTTGTTTAGTATAGTGGGCGTCTACAGTAACTCGTCTCCGCCTGCAAGCGAAGTTCCTACCGCGGAGTTAACGTTCTCATATGATTACACCTGCTATCGATTCTTAATGTCGAGCGAGCGCGGTTATCGAACGAGACGCCCAATATTCAGTTCTGCCCTCGGTCATCCTACCAGGCGAGCACACACACGAGCCTATCTATCTAAGGGGTTGAAAGGTGCCTTGTAATTATTCCTCTGAAGTTCTTCTCAGCTGCTGGAGAGGAAAAGGGATGGGTTTCTCTCGAGGAGGGGAAGTGTGCATCTTTGGTCTCCCACTCCCCTTCCTTCTCCCCTCCCCCTCCTTTCCTCCCTCCCCCCTCTCCTCGCCCACTCTCCCTTTACGCCCTCGCTCACTTTCCTTCTCTACAGCCGCGTTCTCAGCGCCTCTTTCCCATGGTTTCCTTAAAGGTCGTCCGATTAATGCATCTGCTTCGTGTCTCGCATCCATCCTTCCCTTTGCCGGACACCGTTTCATGTTTCTCGCTAAAGTTTCAACCATTTTCCTCATTCCGCGTTTGCATGCCTTCTTCGAATTTACGCCTCGATTGGTGATCGCGGATTGTAATTGAGTAAAAGCAATATATGTACCAATAAAAGTGATAAATTACGACCGCACGTTGTTTCTCCGATTTTAATCATTCTTGATTTGGTGTTTTTCGCATTTAAGCGGAACGAATTGCCGTTCTAATCGTTGCGATAAACATAGAAACCCGATGCTTGTCGCACGCCCCTCTCCACCTAAGACATATGGCATTATGAAGCCATTCCAACTCACCGGATATATATTTCGCGTCGCGATTATTCGGTTTGGCGCCAAAAAGGTCATCATCTTATTGTTATGGAAGCTCGTTATAAAATGGTTTTGAACGTGCCTCGATTGATCGATCACTAATAGGTGCATTGTAAATGAACGGCCTCGGATGTGCCAACGGTGAAAGAAAAAATGACGAATAGGCGAGTGCGCCATTCTAGGAAGGTATATTATTTATATGATTTCGTTCGTTTATTTCTTGGCTTCCTCTTGAATTTGCAAAACGAATGAATGCTCGAGCAGAATTTGCACGTGATGGAAAGGGCGTCTATTTATCGATGGAAATCGTTCTTCCAAATTTAATTTTAGAAGTTTTTTTGCTCTCTTAATATCATTTCAATCCAGCCGCTCTAACTTCGGCTTAGTTCTTGCTTCGTCATTCTAAGTATGACAAAGAAAGAGCGCTTTATTATCTTACTCCATAACATTTCGTCCGTCCGCGGTGTGACTTTTAAATTAGTCAAAATTACAGGTTAAATTTCTAATGAAACAATTTAAGGTCATTGTCGTTGCTTTGCACTTCTGATCATGCTAGGAATATTTTTGTTTTTATTTCCCAGCGAAATACCACTTCTACGTTTCCAAATATCTAAAATGTCTACCTTTGATCATATAGGTTCTGTTGATAAAATATTCCGCGCAACTGAAGGAATCTATCCTTAAGCTGTCAGCAAGTATTATTGTCCTCTTTACACGAATTTATCGACGATATTAATTTATTTGCTATGCTTGGTCCCCTGTCTCGGCAGCAACCTTCCAAGATAGAAGAATAATCCCAGGACAGTAAATAATAGTCTATTTAACCCTAGAATAGTAACGCTATTTTTAGGAGTTTATTGGCAACGCTGCGTCTGTTTACTCACTTAAACTTGGAATTAGGAAATATCATTAAAAATTATTTTCATTAACCTCAAAATGTAATAAATGTATTCAATGTGTAAATTAACAATTACGGCACAATTTTTTTGGTGCTCGCCACAGATAGGCTTCTTGCAAAGTATGCAGAGAGTGGAGACTTTCCTTCTCTTGGCATAATGGCACAAATGACATTACCTTCTTGATATTTGTCGCTCTTTCGCTTAATGTGTTTCAGGAACCTTTCTTTCCTCTCTTAAGGCTTTGAAAATCATAGCTTTCAGATCGTTACTTAAGTTTGTCAAACTGAGCCTGCATTTTTGCCATTGGCTACTTCAAATTGACGCAGTGGCTTACCTTAATATGTAGCTGTAACGGTGACAATGTGTTGTTTCTTTGACAGCACATAGACAACTAACTAAAGGAAAGACTGCTGAGAGAGGGGGAGTTCGTGTTTGAACACGAACAGCGTAAGACGCGTCTTTCTGAAATGTGTGAGTCAGATTGACTCACGTTACCATTCTAGGGTTAAGAAGAAAACTAGTCGATGTTAACTGTATTGTTTCAATAAAAATATTAATTCGTCTAACAAATGCAAGTAACATCTTGTTACCTTACTTTAGATTGCAATTTTATGGCAACGAATTGGAGTAATTTATCTCTACGAATGGCTAATAGTACAGAAGCTAGCTGACCTGGACGTCTCTCTAGAAAAGCACCTCAATCTATACTTAAAATCCGATATTTTTATGGTTTGTCGCACTGATTGAGGGAGTTGAGCTTTTGTTTCTTGACGTCTGATGGCGGCCTGGAGAAGACGCTCGGGCGAAAGGGGAGTGATGTTGAAAAGAGGGGGAGTTGGAGGAGGGAGTCGGAGGGGAAGTCGGAGGGGGGAGTCGGAGGTTGGAGTCGGAGGGGGGAGTCGGAAGGGGGAGTCGGAGGTGGGAGTCGGAGGGGAAGTCGGAGGTGAGAGTCGAAGGTGAGAGTCGGAGGTGGGAGTCGGAGGTTGGAGTCGGAGGGGGGAGTCGGAGGTGGGAGTCGGAGGTTGGAGTCGGAGTCGATATGATGTACGCTAGGGCACTGGAATTAGAAGATAAGAAGTCTAAGGGAATTTGTGGTAAAGGAATTATGAATACGGATGGGAAGATAGTCTCAGAAATAAAGGATGTAGCACAGGCATGGGAAGAATACATTAAGGAATTATACAGCAAACAGGCAGGAGCGGCAAAAATAGAACTGGAAAATGAGGAAAACATTGAAGAAGACAACTTAGGACCAAGTATTATGGAGAGCGAAGTAGAAAAAGCGATAGTGGAACTAAAGAAGGGGAAAGCCACGGGCAGCGATGGAATACCAGCTGAGATACTTAAAGTCATAGGATCAGAAGGACTAAAAGCGATCACGAAATTAATTAATAAGATTTACGACACGGGAGAGTGGCCTCAGGATTTCCTAGAAGTAACAATGATCCCTCTAAAGAAGAAGCCAAAGGCAATGCAGTGTAAAGATTACAGAACTATAAGCCTTCTGTCACACATCGAAGATCATCACGAGGATTCTTAATAAAAGGCTGGAGAAAAAGGCAGAAGAAATAATAGGGGAAGATCAATTCGGTTTCAGAAAAGGACGAGGAACTAGAGATGCTATAGGAGTAGTTAGAATCATATCAGAAAGGGCAATAGAATACAGTCAAGATATCTGCGCATGTTTCGTAGACTGGCAGAAGGCCTTTGATAGAGTAAATTGGTAAAGTTGATGAAGATATTAAAGGCTATAGGTGTAGACTGGAAAGATAGGAGACTGATTAGGAATCTATATGAAAATCAAGTTGTAAAGGTCAGGTTTGAGAATGTGGACACCTGCGGAATAAATATCGGTAGAGGAGTAAGACAAGGCTGCTGCCTATCGCCAACCCTATTCAATATATATGGAGAAAGTCTAATGCAAGAAGCTTTAGAAGGCACAGGGGATTTCAAAATTGGAGGAAGGATTATAAGAACAGTAAAATACGCAGATGATCAAGTACTTCTAGCAAGAAAGGAAGAGGAGCTACAAAAAAATGTTAAATAGACTAGTGATAACAGGTAGAAAATACGGTATGGAAATAAATACAGAAAAATCCAAGGTCATTCGAATATCGGGTAAAGAAGAGAATCTGAACATAACTATTGGGGGAAAGCCATTAGAACAAGTTTCAGAATATAAATACCTTGGAAGTATCATAACACGAGAGGCAAAATGTACGGATGAGATCAAAACTAGAATAGGAAAAGCAAAAGCGGCTTTCAGGAGAAAGAAACAACTACTTAGAGGGAATATAAGGGAAGATATCCGCAAGAAGTTGATAAAATGCTACGTATGGAGTATAGCATTGTATGGGGCAGAAACATGGACGCTAAGGAAAAATGACATCAAATACTTGGAAAGCTTTGAAATGTGGACTTGGAGGAGAATGCTGAAGATAAAATGGACAGATAGGATGAAAAACGATGAAGTGCTACGAAGAATAGGAGAGAAACGAATGATTATACAGACTATCAGAAAGAGGAAGGCTAACTGGGTTGGACATTACCTTAGGAGAGAGAGTATGATTAAGACGTGTTAGAAGGAAAACTAGATGGGAAAAGGGAAAGAGGTAGGAAAAGGTTTCAGCTGATAGACGATTTGAAAGGGAAAGATAGTTATTAAGATATAAAGAGGACAGCGGAAAATAGGAGTATATGGAGAACCAGGTTTAACCAAGAATAATCACGGACCTGTCTACGGACAGACTACCAATGATGATGATGTGACGATTTCACGCAAACATTTTACGGAAGTATTTATTCACAGTTAATGTTCATAATTAGTGGTTTTGATGGGCCCGCATGGTAAGCTTAAACACTGAATAAAGCGTTTGATGTAAGCGAAGTACATCATCGATTCATAGTCTGAATCCTATAAATCAGCAGCTGCCATTTTTGAGGACCGCTAAGACGGAACACTGTACATGAATAGATGTAATATTTTTAGGTTGAATTTAATTACATAATTGTTTTTCATTATCAATATAAAAACAAATCCTAATTTATATAAATATTCCAATCACGTTTTATATTTATTGGTTGATGGATGGAGTGAAGGAATCGCGATATGATCGACTGACGAGTATCTCTCGCATGCAGAAAGTCGAAGAGGCGCTGCTGCTTAAACAACTAACATTTTCATGTACAAGAGCGAAAATTTATTGCGAATTATATTCCAGGTTCCGGTAAATACATAATAGTCATTTAGCTACCGTAGCTATTTCCTATTGCCATTGGAAACTGTTACATGACTACTCGCGTCTCGTCAGGGCATAATTGGAATTGGCAAACTTAGAAGTAAATTCCGTTGTAATCATTCCTTTCGTCAACGAATCTTCTATTTTGTCAAATCCCGTTTGATCAAAAATACATCGATATCTTTGAGAAAGTCATCTCGGAGAAGAAAGTGGATTGCCAATGGAAGGGGAACACTCTGACCCTCACGCACACAACCAACTCACTTTCTCATGGCCCAAGTCACGCGATTAGTGTAAACAGCAATACATCCTCCAAACGCTTCTTCCTTGCCTCAGTTGCTCCAATCTCTCTCCCCCTCCCTCCCTCTCTCTCCTTCCCTCTCTCCCTCCCCCTTACTGTTTTCTATATTCTGTTGTCGTTTTCCATTGTAATATATACACTATGTAGAATTTTCGCAGGTTTTTCACACCTCCCTTCTCCGTGGGTGTTTTCCTGCGTGGGTTTTACTAGGAAGAAAAACTTTGTTTTTACCTAAGTTTTTCCCACGAACGTAAATCTGCCTTCACTTATATCTTCTTTTTGTATAATTTATACACTCTTCATTGTAATACTTTAATTTTTAATATTCATGATATTGAGAAGGGTTAAATGTAAGAATGGACCTTATGGTCCAAATTTCGCCCGAATAACGACGATTATCTGTCTATCTCTCTCTCCCTCCCTCTCTCTCCCCCTCTCTCCCTCCCTCTCTCTCCCCCTCCCGCTATCCCTTTCTCTCCCCCTTCCTCCCTTTTCCCCTCCCACCCTTATCTATCTCTCTCTCCCTCCATTTCCCCCCTCTCTCCCTCCCTCCCCCTCATTCCTTCTATCCCCCTCTCCCTCTATCCTTCTATCCCCTTCCCCCTCCCCTCCTCTCCCTCCCCTTCTCTCTCCCTCCTCTCTCCCTCCCTCTCTCCCGAATAAAGACGATTATCTATCTACCCCTCCCTCTCTCCCTCGCTCTTTCCCTCCCTTCCTCTCTCCCTCCCTATCTCCCTCTCTGCCTCTCTCCCCCTCCCACTCTTCCTCTATCTCCTCCTCCCTCCATCTCCCTCTCTCTCCCCTATACCTCCCTCTCCCTCCCCCCTCTACCTCCCTCTCTCTCCCCCCTCTACCTCCCTCTTTCTCCCCCCTCTTTCTACCCCCGCCTCTCTCCCACCACTCTTTCCTGTCTCCCCCCCTCTACCTCCACCATCTCCCCCCTCTACCTCCCTCTCTCTCCCCCTCTTTCTACCCCCGCCTCTCTCCCACCTCTCTTCCCTGTCTCCCCCCTCTACCTCCACCATCTCCCCCCTCTCTCCTCCCCTCTCCCCCCTCTCTCCTCTCCCCCCTCTCTCCATTCTCCCCCCACTCTCCCCCTCTCGCTCTCTCCCCACTCTCTCTCCTCCTCTCTCTCCTCTCTCTCACCACTCTCCCCCCTCTCTCTACCCACCCTCTCTCTTTCTCCCCATCTCTCTCTCCCCATTTCTCCCCCTCTTTCTCCCTCTCCCTCCAGCCTACTCTCCCTCCCGGTCCCTCTACCCCTCGATCCCTCTCCCTCCCGTTCCCTCTCCCTCCCTCCCTCTCTCCCCCTCTCTCTATCCGCCCTCTCTATCTCCCCCCTCTCTATCTCCCCCCTCTCCCCTCTCTTCCTGTCTCCCTCTTCCTCTCCCACTCCCCCTCCTTCTCCCTACTCCCTCTCTCCCCCTCCCTGTCTCCCTCACCCCCTCACTCTCCCTCCCTCACCTTCCCCGCCCTCACCCCATCTCTCTCCATCACCTCCCCTCTGTCTTCCTAGCCCCCACTCTCTCCCTGTCCTCTTACCCTTTCCCTCTCTTCTCTCTCCCTCTCTTGCCTCTATCTGTCCTCTCTTTCCCTCTCTTCTCTCTCCCTCTCTTGCCTCTATCTGTCCTCTCTTTCCCTCTCTCTCCCCACTCTCCTCTCACTTTCTTCTACATCCCTCGGCGCTGCTGTCCCTTCAACCGACTTCCCCCTTTTCTTACCGAACATTGATTCCCCAATGGACGAAGAGAGAAAATTTGAATCCTCTCACCTGTGCAGCCAACGCTTCGCCGCGTTTTGGGATCGTGATCGTGATTTTGAGTGTTGAAATTGATATCGTTTAAGAAGAGGTCCCTAGGATGAGCGTTTAAACTCGGGTTACGCAGAGATTTGCCAAAGGAGAGATTGGAACAAAGGGACCGGTGCTGTTTCTTATTTATTTCATCCGAGCCGTTTATTCAATCGGTTTTTATGCTTTACTTCGTCATCTGTCCTTTGTGTACCTATACTCTCTTCCGCCGTGATAACTATTTTTTATCATATTCATTGCCGGATCAAGCTACGGGCGAGCTGGGCAGCTGCCCGGGGCGCCAAATGTTTGAGGGCGCTATCCCTATCTTTTATCAATGCATTACTTGCAAGTGAATAAATATTGGATACCAATATATATATCTACAGACAGGCTTGAATATTGATGGAATTTGTTAATTTTTTACTATCAATAATTTTCATGGAGCGATGAATAAATTAACCTGTACTCTGTAAATAACTAGTGATGTGAGGTGTGAATATTCTCCGAGAACTAGAATATTCTCAGAATAATCTCCAAAAGATTATTTCTTGAGAACTTTGGAGAATTTTCTAATTTTTCAATTTCCTCTTGAAATAATATATTGTACAGCCACTCCCCGATTAACGCTCTTAATTGGTGCCAGGAAAATTTAGCGTTAACTGAAACAGCTCTATTCGGAACACGTACTTCCATAAGAAATGACGTTTTAAGATTTAATTCGTTCCCAAGTTTCTATTATTGGAAATGAAAATAGGTAGTATTATATAAATAATACACCAACGTATTCTTTATTAACCGTATTACGTAGCGTAGAATAGGTCGTCATTTGCATTGCAATTATATTTAAAATTGAACAATAGAACTTAAATATAAATGAAGAACAGAATGCATTTTACGGAACATATGTTGATCTCACGCTAAATAAATCGTGCAGGAGCATTAAAGAATAGGAATTAGAGGACCTGCGTCTACTTATACATACAGGGTGAGGCAATAGTCACTATACAGCCCACAATTTTATTAACACAAAGAAAATTGGTACATAACATAGGCATCATGACTGAAGATACTGTTCAATTAAGAGAAGGCAACCAATAACACAAAAACAAAATCGTATATCGAAACGATCGAAACCTTACGTTTCGATAAAGAAATATCGATTCAAAAAATAATTATCATATGGGCTTGAAAAATAAAGAAACATGGAATGAGACCAAATCAAGGAATAATTCAAATATCTTGGTATTACATTTAAAAACTGAACAATCAAAAAGGAAGCAATAAACAAATAACAAACCAATGTTGGCGCTTTCCAACTTTTAGTCGCCCTAAAACCTTTAATTTATACTCGTTAAGCTTTTCCTCTTTTTCTCCTCTGTTCGCCGATATCACTCATGGAGTTTTTATTTAAAGGGTAAATATAATTTAAACAAAGTTCACTCTATATTTTGACCTACATAAACATCGACAAGTGTACACAGAACCATCAAGCAACTGCAAATACTGACGTCTTGTGTGTTGTAAATGCGCAGAGGCGCTGCGCAGTGGACTTCGTAAATTACACCAAAAATTTTGAAGAGCGTTCATGTGAAACGCCCGAGCGCAATTCGGGACAGCGTTAAAGCGGGGAGTGGGTGCATTCTACTTTTAGATCACCCTGAATGTTATAGAGCTTTCTTGAGCATTCCAGATAGTTTGAGAGCATTATATAACGTTCCATAATGTAATGGAACCGAAGTTGAACGCCATACTGCTGAGTGTATGGCATTCCGTATGGAAGAAATAATGACAGAAATAGAAACTGAAAAATTTGGTGCCATTGTCACTGATAATGCTGCAGTAATGGTGAAATCCTTATCAATACTTAACGAAAAATAAAATTACATTGCTATGTACACTTATGCTGCTCATACACTAAATTTGCTAATTGGTGACATAAGTAACTTAAAATCTGTTGAAGAAACTGAAGCTACCTGCAAAACTATTGTGAAAGAAATTAACAATTCGCTCATTTTACTGCATTTCGAAAGAGAAAAATCAAACTTGTGCACTTAAATTGCCAGTTAAAACTAGGTAGGGTTCCATTTTATATTGCTTGGAAAGCTTATTGTGATCAAAAAATGTCTTAAAACTCCTTGCTGTCGAAGAAGATTTAGGGGCTACACGGAGCAAACGTACCAGAAATTCAATCCTGGATGAAGAAGTATTTTGGGTGCGGGTCCAAAAACTGCATGCGCTGATAAGTCCTGTTGTTAAATGGATTAAGCGGCTTGAATCTGACCAGCCAAAAATGAGCAAAGCTCCTGAATGTTTCAGGGAATTAAACCATCATTTTAATAGGCTACTTCCTGAAAGTCCACTTACCAAACTAGAAGAACAGGATGTGATGAAAAGTTTTGAAAAAAGAAAAGATATGGCTCTAAAAGACATTCACTATTTTGCAAATATTCTAGATCCGAAATTCAATGGTGAGTGCCTTAATAGAGATGGACAAATACAAGGAACTGAATTCGTCGATAAATTAGTAACAAGAATGTATGGCACTGATCATTCAGCAGAAGTCATTGCAGAGCTTGCGGAGTATCGAGCTAAAGAAGGTTTTTTCGAAAATCATATGTAACAAAATCAGCTAGCTCAGTTGATGCAGTAACATGGTGGAAAGCTATTTGTTATCGATCAAAAGTAGGGAAAGCAGCGATCAACATATTGAATATGCCACCAACAACGGCAGCAACTGAAAGAAGTTTCAGTACTTAAAGTATCATTCATAATGCAAATAGAAACAAGTTAACACAGAAAAGGTCAGGCAAGCTGACATTCATAGCCCATAATATATAGCTTATTAAAAATCCAAACTATGCTCCGTTGAAATCCCCAGAAGAAAAAAGGAAACAGAACCAGAGAATTGAAGAAGATGAAATTGATGATGCTGAAGAGAAAGCAGTTGAAGAAGAGGATATGGATGAGGAAGAAGAAGAGATAGAAATATATGAGACAGATTCTGAAAGTGCGGATTCTGATTAGAATTGTATTCAATCCAGAAAGTTAAAAATATTTGTATCCTGCAACACAAGATTTGTAATAAAAGTTCAAGTAATTTGAACCTGTCTTTTTTCTTTCCTTTCCCGAATTTTCATTTTAACAATTGGAAACTCGTGATTCTTGAAGTTGTATTAAAGAAAGACATTATAGAATAGTAAAATTCTTTAAGAAATATTTAACAAGTATTTAACGGAAAATTCTAAAAAATTCTCGCATTGGAGAATATTCTCAAGAATATTTTCCGAAAGTTTATTCCTGAGAATTTTACAACACTAATCCAACATTAACGGATGGGGGCGCTGGAGTGCTATCTCGCCCGGGACGACACAGTTCCTCGGGCCGCCCCTGATCATATTATGCTCCCATCGATTCGATTTCTCTTCACTTTAGTAGCAGAGGCTAATCGGATACTGTATATTACTCCGAGTATTGACGTGTTACCTCAGCCGTAATTAGCAGAGTTAGAATCGAACCGAAATAAGATCCAGGCTTCCTAGATGAGTGTTAACGAAAGAAAATCAAAATTCGTCTCGGAAACTGATTTATAGATATGCTGTTGCATAGAATATTTTATTGCCGGCATCGGTGAAGGGGTGGTAAGACGTGCATAACTCCCGATGCTGGAGTCGCGGATTCGAGTACTGCCCAGGGCATGGTCGTATGTGGTCGTCTTTGCCAGCGTTCTTAAGCCCATTGCAAAAGACCGCCAACGACTGTTTTATGAGGTATTTAAATAAATTAATCTTCGAGAGGGAATAGAATAGCTCTCGATATTTAAAATGCACTATAGAGATATTTCTAAAACTTCCCAAACTAAACGATGAAAATAATGGAGCTTATTAACTTGAAAGAAATCCTTCTGCTCTTCGTTCTGAAGGATCTCCGACTTCTAGCTAAGGTCTTCAATGGTAGGCGATGGCGCCCCACATTTTTTGCCTCCTCGTTGATCGTAGTAAAGGGTGAAAAGGCCAGCTTTGAGTATGCCCCAACCAGTGGTAGAGAGTAAAAGGCCTGCTTTTGAGTATGCCCCAACAAATGGCAGAAGGTGAAATGGCCTGATTTTGAGGATGTCCCAACAAATGGTAGAGGTTGAAAAGGCAGGATTTGAGAAAGTGCCAACAAGTGGTAGAGGGTGAAAAGGCCTGCTTTTGAAGAAGTCCCAACCAGTGGTAGAGGGTGAAAAGACCTACTTTTAAGGAAGTCTGGTATAGGTTGAAAATGCATGCTTTGAGGATGTCACAACCAGTGGTAGAGGGTGAAAACGCACCCCGTGGATTCTCCTTTTCGCCGTTCGAGGAGGGTTGAAGAGACCAATATATTACGTACGAGGAAAGGGTAAAGTCAAATCGTTCGTGGTGCTTCAATGCACCGCGGTGGCATTTCAAAGAATTCGCTGAACAAGTTGAAGGATTTGCCTTGGAAAATTTTAGTTTATGTTAGAGGTTGCGAAAAATATCGCGTTTATTTGAAAAGGACAAATTAAAACGGATTTAGGTGACGGTGCTATGAAATGGAGAGAGAAGTATAGGTGGAGGAGGTAGGGATGAGGGAGAGAGAGGAATAGAGAAGAAAGAGAATGATAGATACGGGTAGAGAGATGAGAAAGAGGGAGACAATGGGTGGAGGCGTTTTCTGGGAGTCATCCTGCCCGGCATTACGACAGTGCGATCCCCACGGGTGAATGCGAGGCGTTCGAGTGGAGCGTAACCACGGTGAATCTGTTGCTAGGCTACCGTGGCTAAGCTGCCGTGCCGGGCGAGGTAGCAACCGAACGGATAGGGTGGGAGGGAGGTTTGCGAACGGGGAGGAGTGGGAGGGCTAAGAGGGAGATGGGCGAGCGAGAGGATGGATTTGTGGGATGGAGGGGGGGGGGTTGGAAGGAGGAGGATATTGGAAGGAGGAAGGTATTGGAAGGAGGAGGGGGATTGGAGGGGGGAGAGGATTGGAGGGGGAGGGGAATGGAGGGGGGGAGGGGAATGGAGGGGGGAGAGGCTTGGAGGGGGAGGGGAATGTAGGGGAGAGGTTATTGGAAAGGGGAGGGGATTGGAGGGGGACGGGGATTGGATTGGGAAGGGGGATTGGAAGGGGAAGGGGATTGGAGAGGGGAGAGGATTGGAGGGGGTATGGGAATGGAGGGGGGGAGGGGAATGTTGGGGAGATGTTATTGGAGGGGAGAGGATTGGAGGGGGTATGGGAATGGAGGGGGGAGGGGAATGTTGGGGAGATGTTATTGGAGGGGAGAGGAGATTGGAAGGGGGAGGGGATTGGAAGGGGTAGGGGATTGGAAGGGGGAGGGGAATGGAGGGGGGAGAGGAGATTAGAAGGAGGAGAAGATTTGAAGGGGGAGGAGATTGGAAGGGGGAAGGGAATGTAGGTGAGATGTTATTGGAGGGGAGAGGAGATTAGAGGGGAGAGGAGATTGGAAGGGGGAGGGGATTGGAAGGGGGAGGGGAGAGGAGATTAGAAGGAGGAGAAGATTTGAAGGGGGAGGAGATTGGAAGGGGGAGGGGATTGGAGGGGAGAGGGGATTGGAGGGTAGAGGGGATTGGAAGGGGGAGGGGATTGGAGGGGGATGGGATTGGAGGGGGAGAGGAGATTGGAAGGGTGAGTGGATTGGAAGGGGGAGGGGATTGGAGGGGAGAGGAGATTAGAAGGAGGAGAAGATTTGAAGGGGGAGGAGATTGGAAGGGGGAGGGGATTGGAGGGAAGGGGGGATTGGAGGGTAGAGGGGATTGGAAGGGGGAGGGGATTGGAGTGGGATGGGATTGGAGGGGAGAGGAGATTGGAAGGGTGAGTGGATTGGAAGGGGGAGGGGATTGGAGGGGAGAGGAGATTAGAAGGAGGAGAAAATTTGAAGGGGGAGGAGATTGGAAGGGGGAGGGGATTGGAGGGAAGGGGGGATTGGAGGGGAGAGGGGATTGGAGGGGGGATGGAATGGAGGGGAGAGGAGATTGGAAGGGGGAGGAGATTGGAGGGGGAGGGGATTGGAGGGGGAGGGGATTGGAGCGGGAAGGGATTGGAGGCGGAGGGGATTGGATAAGTGAGGGATGGAGGGGATAGTGGTGAGTGGAAAAGCAAGAGGTTACTGAGAGGCTCGCTTGGTTTTCCTCCAGTCCTCTCGACAACGCGATCCGAGCAGGTCGCCCAGGATATGCGTCCGTGTTAGAATCTTCGCGGAATTCATCCCGTAGGAGTAAGATCGCGTTTCGCCAATAAAAAGGAAGGAAAACTATAAATGATTCATATGAGTAATAGTTATGTTATACTGGTGGCAAATGGACGTAGGTATAAAATCCTTCGCCCATTCATTTCGATACTACCGCCCGGTGCCAGCGGAGGATTCCCTTTGTCCTCCGCTCGTGCCCTCCTTCCCTCCTCTCCCTCCCTCCCGCCACTCCCTCCCGCCTCTCTCTCCCACCTCTCCCTCCCTCCCTCCAACCCCGCCCTCCGGCCAAGCTCTCCTCTCTCTCCCCGCCTCCTCACACCCTTCATTCCCCATAGAGTGCGCTGCTCCCCTCCACCCAATCCCTCAATCCTACTTCGCCGGCGCACTCTGCTCAGCTGTTGCCAACGAAGCCTCGCTATCAGAAGGGAAAGCCGGTGCTGTGTGGCCCGACCACGAAGGTAGGTTAGCGTCTACGCAACGGATTGTTTCTCTTCTCATTATATCTCTCTTCTCCTCACTACATCTCTATTCCAGTCATTACCTCTCTTCTTCTCCTCATTACATCTCTCTACCGTTCGCCTTCTTTCGATCTCCTTTCCTCATCGTCGTGAGAGACGCTGCTCCAAGTGTCCGCCCCTGTTTTTTCTACCTCGCTACCACCTTATCCGTCTCACCGGACGTTTCCGGCCCCGCCGCCTCCGGGAGCCCTTTCCCGGATGTCGGTCCCGTTCTCCCCCCACCTCTCACCCCGTAAAAATCTCGTGTTCCGACGGAATAAATCGTTTTCGGTTCCTAGAAAAGCGTCAGAGGGTCGCGGCTGCGAAATGGCATATCTCCCTTTAAAGTGGTCTTTCGTGACACGTGCGACTCTTCCAAGCATTCTCCAAGATTCTCCCTGCTTAAGTTGTCGGCGGCATTTCGTAAGGAGTCGCTAAAATTCAATTCACCCGTCCTCCCTCAAAGGCTGTCCTCTGCTTTGGCGAATGGCTGTTTTGGAAAAGAAACTTTGGAACCAATCGATAGACGCAAAATGAGACTCCGAACGAGTGCACACGGAACATAAGCCGCTGGGATTCCCTCTAGGGCATCAGCTGTTCGCTACTTGCGAAGCGTAACACGGAAAGATTTCGGCCTCGCTATCGATCGCTCTTTATTAATAACCGCTCGTCGTGGTTCCGATAGCGGGACAATTGGCGCGTATTTTATGCCTTCGGGCGAGGATCGCAGAAAGTGAAACCCTCCCCGCCTTTGCAATATTTCCTGGTATTTTGGTCATCCGTTGCAAAAGCTAAACGTTTTGG